>JAQPPZ010010331.1:3000000-3446182 GCA_028583015.1 Wollemia nobilis | reverse complement strand
AACTAAAATTCCTGGATGTTGACGGAATATAAACAAATTCATGGTAAAAGATGATTCATACATGAATGGCACAGAAATTCAGCTGTATACATCTGTCTTTCTTGTTTGGTGGAACCATTTATTGTCTATTGTCTAATGGTGCAAAACTCTAAGAATCCTAAGCGGCTTTTATTTTATTTTTTAATCAATTATATAATATTGAAATGAGTATTATTATATTACAACTTCGAGCGACAAAATCATTCTCTTTAAAATTAAAAAATTTAACTAATTAAACTCACATCAATTTATTTTTATTAAAATATATATATTTTTCTATTTTCTTCTAGTTTGTTTAGTTTGCAATACTTATTGGTTTGAAATTGTTGCATTTTGAATTGTTTAGTGAAACTACGTATTATCTTCTATTTTCATATTTCTTTATTTTATTTTATTTTAATTTTTTAACAAGGACATCCACTTGCAGCAAGTAGTTAGAGTAAAAATAAGAGTTTACATTATTAGGAAATGGCATTTAACAAACCAAAGGTGACACAAAATCAATTGAATGAAATTTTTCATTGTTCTATCAAATTGAATAACACAATCAATTAAATTCTTCTTTTGTTTCAACTTTCTACTAAACATAGTAGGTCATTCATAAAGGACCTTCATGTGCCTCTAAAACTAGAATATATGTTTAACCATTTCAGGTTTACCATAACTTATATAATTGACTTAAACAAATATCAAGCCTAGGTAGCAAGAAGTTTGTATAGAGTTTCAAATGCATAATTCTTGAGGCTAAGAATTTCTTAAATTTTAAGCCACCAAATTTTTATATCTAATTATTTTTAAGGGAGCCACAAAGATTTAAAACTCTTGCCTTCCATCTATTATATATAAAAAATAATTATTTAAAACTTAAACTATATTATGAATATATTTATTTTAATTAATCATATATCATATAAATAACTTTAATTTTGTAATTATATAAAATAATTATCTAAAATATCTATATAGTTAAACGAGATAAAAGTTGTTTAATCTACATTTGTACCTAAATCACTTGAATTTTCTTACCTTCAAATAACCTACCATTTATAAACATCCATAAGCCCCATCTCATTATCAAATGGACACATCTATACTCCTTTAATCCTCTTTATTTGAACCATTATTGCATGCTATCTAAAATATTCCTAGTAGGCCATTGCCCTTTCCCTTGGTCAAAGAAAAAATTGAATTCCACACTTCTCTTTTGAAAGGATAGTGAACCAAAGTATGGTCCATTGTTTATTCTTCCTTGATGCATATGATACACTAGCTTGGTCCTTCTGAAGACCTCATTTGAAGAACATATCATGTTAGTGATTTTTTAGCTAGAGCTAACTAGGCAAGATTCTATTTTTTAGGGAAGCGTTTACATTCCATATTCTACACCACCACCAAAGCTTTTACTTTTTATCAAAGCTTGTATTATACCCTTCCCTAACTATGTACTACCCACTTGCTAGATTCTTAGATAATATTACAAAATCTATTTATTTATTTAGTATTATATTTGCTCTTTCTAGTTCCTTTGTGTAATCATGCCAAATACATGCACCATTTCCTCCTAATGTTAGCTCTTTTTCTATGATCCATCCATGTTTCCATAAATTAGTACCCTTTATTGGTACCGCCTATACAAATACCATCTTTCCTTATATACGAATATGATATATTATTTTTATGGAAGCTAACAGTTGCCTTTGCTTCCTAGCCAAGGATATTTGTCTATACTTCTTTTCCATTCCCTATTTTTCAATCCAAAAAATTACCAACTAGTTATTTCCAAATAATTATGGATTTTGAAACTAATTTATTATGTAGTATAATCCAATATACAAAGGATAATATACCTAAATATTTCTCTTGAATTAATTCTTAGCATAGTCCATTACCAATTATAAATCTTTATAAACTTTTGTTGTGAAATATTTTTTAAAATTATGTATATTCTTGAGGTCCCATCCTCCATTTGACTTTGGTTTAGCTATTATGTTCCCTTCAACTAGTATCATTGCATCCTTATATTTGTTCTCCAACCAAAGAATTTGGAAATACGTATTTCTTATTTTCTTTACAATTGTGATGGGAATGTAATCCAAGGAGTTCAAATAGATTGGGTTGGATTCTAAAATTTATTTCACCAATATAAGGAGACCCCTAATGATAGTCACATAGCGCACCACATGATGATCCTCTTCTCTATTTTGATGTATAACTAGATCAAATTCTAGTACTCATAGTCATTAGGTTTTATATGAAATATTAAATAATGTATCCCTTTGTCAATGCCTACTTGATTTAGACCAAAAAATTCTCATTAGTGCTTCTATTTGCTCTAGCAAAAACCCATTAAAGAATTTTTCAAAAAAACTTAGATGTCTTTCCATTATTGTAGCCCTAGAATATAATTGTAATACTTCTTTATAATTTAAGACCTCCTTCAATGTCCTATTTACAAAAAGTAAAACATCATCTAAAAATAAAATGGGTTACCTTTGTAAGTGGTATAGGAGAAGTGACAAAGGGGTATATCTTAATTTTTTTAGTAGGGATGAAACCAATGGTCTAAGCAAAGGGTAAATTAAGACACTCTATTAGATGGACACACAAAAATTCCTATTGGTGTTTAAAGAGGATGTTGTGAAACACAAGTCCAATAAATTAAAAATGTAGGGATACCTATAGAAATAGCTCTATTTCTAGATTGAATAGTCCATGTAGTGCAAAACCCTCTTCCAAAAAGAGGCCAAATAACCCTCACCCTTACTCTATCATTACATTTCTTGTAATATTTTAAATATGTTTTAGGAGTTTTCATATTTGGATTTTCTATATATTTTAGCTTATTTATTTGTGGACCTGTGATTGATCCCTCAAAGTGGATATTTTAGTACTATAGTGCATTATTTTTTGTTTGTATGAGAAAATGTATTACCTTTTTTCCATGTTGATGACTGTTGAAACCAATGGGATTCTAACCTTGGTCACCTAAATCTAAAGCTTTGAGAGTCCTCAAACCTATTTTGGGGCCCATTAAGCTATTAGGGATTTGGTTATATTTACTTTATTTCCATTTCATATTTTCCAAGCCATGAAATTCCCAACTAATGGAAAATCTCTCACAAGTGCTTTCCAAATAATTGTGGCTTTTGAAACTGATTTACTATATAGCTTAATCTAGTCTACAAATAATGGTGGCTACATATATGCATAATTTTCTCTTTCACTACTTCCTTCAATAATCCTTTGTTAGTTATCAATCTCCATAAACTTTTCATTTCTAAATTTTGCCTTTTTAAGCCTTAGTACAACAAAATATCATAGGTATCAATATAAAAATAATCACAATATTAAAGGTCAAAATAATAATATAACAGTAAAAATAATAATAATTGGATAAATTCAACATGATTTGAGTTCTTGGGATATCTCCCAACATATCATGTAATGACATAAAATTGGATATATTTTGTATTCTAGAAATTAGAAGATGCTAAAACTATAAAATAAGGAAGATAGAAATGGGGTCATAATATCCTTACTCTAAAAAATTGGACACCTAGGTTTGATCCTCACTCAAAGAGCATAATCACCTAGACTATTTGGATCAAGCTACCTACACTACCACTAGAATATTGGAATGAAAATATGCTAAGGGAGAAAAAGAACTGTTTGGGAGTTTTTCTCAAAGTGGACACAAAATTTAAATGGTATTAAAAAATAAATAGATTAAATCTTAATAGAGTTGAGAATATGGAATTTGTAATAAGGAGTTATTCTTATACACAAAATTTAGATTACATTGGAGTCTCATTTCGATGTAGTTTCTACCAAAAATATGGCCATCTCAAAGAAGAACATAGAGAAGGAAAAAATAGTAGACATAAAAAGGAGAAAATAGAATTTGAAACTTACATTGTTACAAGTAATAGAGAGAAGATAATAGTAACAAAAGTTCAATCAAATAAAAGACAAGCAACAATCTCTAGATATCTAGAAGAACAATCACAAACATCACTCAATCAATAAAGGGAAAAGGACCAGGTAACTAGACAAATATTCATAGGTTTTGTACAAGAGAAAAGAGAGGTTTTGCATTTTTGACAAAGAGCCTAGACTACTCGATTTAGGTAATCCAATATTATCCCTACATGATTTGAATTACACAAACACTAAGTTTGATTTCTTATAAAATTTTAGATTAAAATTGGTTTAGAAGGACCATATGGAGAATAGTCTTGAGAGAAGAAGGATAGAGGAGTGTTTCTCCCTCAACAAAGGAAATAATAAGATAATAGAGGATAGATAAGAAGAGGAATTAGGTAAGGACTTAGTTTATGATGGAATAGGGAAAGATATCTCTAATATAATGGGGAAAATAAAGAGAGGAAAAATAATTTAACTAAGGAAATTTTCCATTAGTAATATTTCCTCTTCCTTTAGTCCCTCATCTCAATGTTAAATTTTACCTCTTATGGGAAAATATGCTTTAAATCCTAAAATAAAAGGTAAATAAAATAAGATATTTGAGAAAATTCAAAAGGGGATGAGCTTTGAAGCTAACCAAACTTAGGGTTCCTCAATAGGTAGTATTTCATATCTAAAAATAGCCCAAAATATAGCTGAGAAAGAAATTATTTTTTGAAAACAAATATCTATTATGGAGTACTTCAAGTAGGACAATCCCCTGAGTTAGATAATCAATGATAATAATATCTCTAAATATTAGAGGATTGGGAGATCCTCATAAAAGGATAGCCCTAAAAATACTTATTAAACAATAGAAGACTAATATTATCTTTATTCAAGAAAACATGTTAGAGGTACGAAACACAACATTTATTCTTAATTCTCTCCTACCAAGCTAAAAGTTTATTGAGATAGACTCAAATGGGAAATTAGAGGAAATTGTCTTAGGATATTAAACCTTTTACCAATTGATTTATAACTTCTTCATAGAAGTAGTAATAGTATCAAAATTTCACTCCAAATAGTTAGGGAAAACAATAAGTATAGTAAATATGTGTGGTCCATATAGAGATAGGTAGGGTTTTTGAGAGGAAATATTCTAATAAAATATTCTAAAAAATAAGAGTTTAGTGGTGGAAGGGGATTTAAACTTTGTTATGAAAATAAGTAAAAAATGGGGAGAGTAGGCCAAAATGGACCCACTATTTGATTTTCCTCTTCAAAAAATTTAGAGTGCTAGACTATGTGATATAGAATCAATAAAGCTTACTCCTCCATGGAGGAACACTAGAAGTCATGGGGTATCTAAAATGTTGAAAAAAAATCTAGTTTTAGAGAATCTCTTAGATTTCTTTTATATTATGGAAATTTGGATAGTTCATTGGGGGGCATCATATCACTATCAAATCCTTTTACAACTAAAAATTATGAGGATAAACCACTAGATCCTTAAAAATTCAATACCATTTGGCAGAGCGATGAATAATTCTAAAACTTGTGAAAAATAGAATGGAGGCATTATGACCCAACCTCAAAAGAGACAACCATATTTAAGTTCAATTGTAATCTTCGGATAATAAAATAAGTTACATTAGGTTGTGCTAAAGTAAAATACTAGGAAGAAGAGACAAGACTTATTGAAATTGAATCTACTCTAAATCAACTTTACAATACCAAAGGTAATGAAGTTCTTAAAAAAAATAAAATTATGCAAGTCAAACAAGAATGGATCAAGATGGTTCGCGAATGTATCTCGACTACTTGGTTCTCTGTTCTAATCAATGGATCACCCACAGGTTTCTTCCAAATTTTCAAAGGCATCCATAAAGGGGACCCTCTATCTCCCTTTCTCTTCATTATTCTGGCCAAAACCCTAGGAAGAACCATTTCAGCTGCCTATAACAGGGGTCTTATTTTTAGGATCAAACTGGCCTCAACATCTAGAGCCATCTCCCATCAACAGTTTTTTGATGACACTATTTTAACCTCTCATGCTTTCGTACCGGAAGCAAAAATCATTAAGAACATACTTGACTCTTATGAAGAGGCGACTGGTCAAAAAGTCAACTATCGTAAAAGCAAGCCGTACTTTCTCAATACCCCCATTCAAAGACAAATAGGATTGCTGAGATCCTTGGGTGCAACATTGGGAGACTTCCAACTACTTATCTTGGATTACCACTTTTCCATGGTAGATCTATCTCAGCTATGTGGAACCCTATTTTAGAACGCCTCAACAAGAAACTAGTGGGGTGGAAAAGCTCAATGCTCAGCCAGGCTACCAAAGCCACTATGGTCCAAGCTTACCTTCAAAGTATCCTCATTTACTTCTTATCCATCTTTAAAGCTCTAAATGCCATCTACCAAAAAATTGAACAAATTCAATGTAGATTATGGGTTGGAAACGAAAACAAGAATAAATTCTCACTAATCGCATGGGACAGGGTCTATTCCAAGAAAAAGAAGGGAGGCCTCGAATTTAGAGACATCAACCAGATGAACATGGCCTTCATTGCCAAGCAGGCCTGGAGACTCACCATCAATGAAAAAGCCACATGGATTGATATCATTAAAGCTAAGTACCATCAACAGATTTCCTTTCTTGGAGATCACAACCTACCTATCGGATCCCATTTCTAGAATGGCATAATAAAAAAAATAAAAATCATCATGGAAGGCTTAAGGTGGTGTCTAGGAACATGAATGAGCATCCATTTTTGGGACGACCCGTGGATCTGCGATAAACCTCTCAAATGAGATCCGCATCTTGCAGTGCTCAAGGCGACTATAGAAGCTACCTTTGGAGATAAGGTGTGTCACTTCATTACTCAAGGTCCTAAAAGACATCAATGGAAACACATGGCTCCTAATGGGCCTAGGCAAATCACCAAGGCTCTCAGGCGGTTACAAAACCTATTGAGGACATGCATCATTCCGAGCTCACACAAAGATGATTCCATGGTCTAGAGCCTTGAATAATCTAGAAATTTCACTATCAAATCAACTTATTACAGTCAAGAAACTCCCACATATGGATGGGACTTATCAAATCAGGTCTGGGTTCCCAAGATCATTCCCAAGGTCAAATTCTTTTGCTGGTTGGCCACCCAAAATAGAATCCTCACCATAGACAACTTGATAATCAGAGGGTTACTCATTCCTAATTGGTGTATCCTGTGCAAAAATGCTTGTGAGTCTATTTCGCATGTATTTTTGGAATTTCCCTTATCTCTAGTAGTTCTCAACCAGGTCCATAACACCTTTGGCATCTCCATAGCCCTCCCACATTCCATTCCCCTCCTTATTAAGCAATGGCCCTGGCCTTTCAAGAGCACCCAATTAAAATTCATGTGGCAAGCTTGCCTCCACTTTTACCTATGGTAGATATGGCTCGAGAGAAATGCCAAAATTTTAAAAAATAAAGCCACTAATAAGAGGATTATCACTGCCAAAATCTTGGCCCTATCTGTGGAGAATGCCTCTCTTGTTTCTTCTCCAAACCCCCCCCCTCCTGGCTTAGAATCAGATCTAGCCAAACTTTTCAATCTGTCTAACATCTATGTTGTGCTTCGTAATTTTGTTGATAGGTCTACCATCAAGTGGGTCTTACCACCTACTGGGTGGCACAAGATCAATTTTGATGGTGTGGCTAAAGGCAACCCAGGAGCTGCTGGCAGAGGAGGAAATCTCATAAACGACCAGGGAGAAATAATTTTGGCCTTTTCCCAGAACCTAGAAATTCAATCCAACAATATGGCAGAGGCTCGAGCTTTGTTCCAAAGTTTTATCCTCATGGAAGGGTTGACCATTAATAAAATTATCATCGAGGGAGACTCGTTGCACTGTATCAACTGCCTCCAAGGTACAGCTAGGCCTCCATGGTCCCTAGCTTTGATTTTCCAAGAATGCAAGGCTCTAGTTGGCAATTACCAAGAATTAGTCATTCAACATCAGTATCGGGAAGGAAACAAAGCTACGAACTGGCTAGCTAATAGGGGAGTCGGCGAATCTGACATTCAAGTTTGGAGAGACTCCTTCCCCATTGGCCTAAGGAATGACCCTACAAGTTTCAATGTTTGCACAATGTGAGTTGTTGCCAGGGGGCTTGGTATGGATGAGACACGGTTCTGAGGGAACCAATCCCAAGTCTATTGCTACTCTAATAACCTATGCCATGTTTGCAAATTCCATCCACAAATGTATCTAAAAGCATCACAATAATTTATAGATTGAGTACAGTTGGAACCCAATCATTTGGTCTGCACATTACCTACCGACCACGGAGTCTTTCGGTCCAAATGCATTCACATGCGAAAGTTTCCTTGGAGTGCACCCCTGATTTTCAACATCCTCACAAGCATAATTATGAATACCCGGCCCCTTTCCCATGCTTGGCCTTAAATTTCTCTGTTTAAGTTTCACTTTCCTTTTTTTTTTGGCCACTGGTCATGTTTCACTTTAGTTAGTTCTTCCAGTTAGTTCTTCTGGGCGCCTTTACCTTAGGTGGCCCCTGCTATTTTTGGGCTTACTTGTTCTGCTGTCGCCGTACTTCCCATTTGCCTCGCCTCTTTGGAGGCCTAGGGCTATTTTGTACAAGGTTCAGGGACCTTTCAACACCCTTTCAACCAATCAAAAAAAAAAAGAAATATAAAAAAGAAGAGAGAATTATTATAATGGGAAGAGGAAAAATAGAGAGTAAAAAGTAGGGATTTATGGCTAGAACAGGGAGATGAATTTTTTTTTTCCAAAATTATGCAAAACAAGAAAATATACAAACACAATTTGAGAAATGAAAGAGGATAATGGAAACATTTTGAGAATATTCCACGAGTATGCACCATTAGCAATAAATTATTCCAAAGGCTAGTATAAAAATCAAAATAGAAAATATATAGTAGAGACAATAAAACTAGTTCTAAATTTATCCACGATAATTAATGAGGAATTAAAAGAACATTTGTTCGTAGAAATCACTAAGGAGGAGTTATATTTAGTAGTTAAATAATTAAAAAAAGGAAAACATCTAGGTCTGTATAATTGGAAATTTGATATTTATTTGGATTTTTATGAACTATTGGAGGAGGATCATTTTAAAATGGTAGAACAATCAAGGATTAAGGTACAATTGCTATGATCCATAAACATCATTTTCTTGTATTTTATTACAAATAAATATAGTCCAAAATATTATGAGGATTATAGACCTATATATTTATGTAATACCCTCTATAAAATCATCTCAAGGATTATAGCTAATAGTATTAAAGGAATCTTCTTAGATATACTTTCAAAATAGAAGTATGGATTTTTAACTAAAATATAGATTCATGAAGTAATAAGGGTAGCCCAAGAATGGTGGCATTCAATAAAGACAAATAAGAAACAAGCAATGGTAATAAAACTAGATCTAGCAAAATATTTTGATAAAGTAAATTGGTTATATATCATGCTAAACCTAATTTAAAATGGATGTAGCATTTTTGTTGTGAATTGGGTGTTGGAATATATCATTTAAGCCCCCTTTTTTTACTTTTCAATGGCTTAGCTTCTAGTTTTTCCAAGGCTTCCAAGGGTTTGAGACAAAGATGTCCTATTTATCCTCTCCTTTTTTATTTTTTTAGCAAAATATTTCAATAGACTGATTAGGGAAAAAAATATAGGAAATGATCAAGGGTATCAAACTTGATAACTCTTTGAACGTAACTCATTTTCTCTTTGTAGATGACATTTTACTTATTGAAAATGAGACATTCAAGGAAGACTTAAAGTATAAATAAGTGTTGAACCTATATTGTATGGTTACAAGAATAGAAATAAGTCTACAAAATACAAACATATCCTTCAATAGGTTTCAACTAGGGCAAATAGAAGTATTCGTGAGAATTTTTTGTTTCAAGCAAGTAGACTTTGATAAAGGAATAAAATATTTAGGCTTTCATCTAAAACTTATTAACTATGGTTACCAAGATTGTTGGAATATTTTCAAAATTGCCTCCTTAGTCCAAAGTATTAAGTCCTAGTATTTAGTTTTAGTTTAATGTTTTGATTTACATATTTATAGTTAATTTAATTAGCATACGTTGAAGTTTTGGCTTGGTTGGTCAATGTTTGACCATAGTCCAAGATTAGAATGTTGTTAGGATAAGAGCTATCTTTAAGTTATTTATTGTAATAAGTTTGAGAGGATTTCTCTCAACCTCCGTGTCTATTTTTAGTTATTTCAAGAACTAAAAAAATATGTAATGCATTGTTGATCAATAGAAAACTTTCACCATTGTTTTTCATTTGGTATCAAAGCAGGTTTTATCATATGGATCAAAACCTATGGAGAGTGGCGTAAAGATATTTGAAGCACACACTTTATTAGAGAAACTCAAGTGGCCAGTACTCAACAAATTTGCAAGGAAGAGCTCAAGTAAATCATTATTATATTATGAATATTAAGGTATTTTCTTATGAAAATTTTAGGGTTGTTGTTATTTGGAGCTAATTTGTGGATTTTATTAGCATTTTGAAAATTTTCAATAAAATGGTTGTATAAGATGTAATACAGGGTATTTACTTCTCAAATTTTGAGAGAAATATTATTTAAATAATATAATAATTCAAACAAAATTTTAGGTCATTTGGATTTGTATTAATTGATTTATGTGAATATTTATTTTTCTTTCAACAATCCTAGATCCGAAATTGTGATAAAAAAGGAAAAAGTAAATGATCACATATTTTTCACATTTGTGAATTTTCTTCCAAAATTTAGAGGGTTTTTATATTATTGTCTCAGGAATATAGAGTTTAATTTTCAAAAAATTTGGAGCTGTATGGATTGATATATGTGAAAACATTGAAGTTGTCTCAAAAACACTCTAAGATCTAGAAAGGGCAAAAGTAAATTGATCACAAATTTCTCATTTGTGTGAATTTGCTTCTAAAATTTAGTGTATTTTTAGATAATTATATTAGAAGTCTCCAGGAAATGAGTTTCTAAGAGCTAGGTGGAATATTTATGAGTGGTGGATTGCAGAATTGCCACCATGTATAAAGAATTGGAAGTGCCCAAATTCAATGGAGATAATTATGCTATTTGGAGCATAATGATGAAGAACTTCTTCAGGCTTAAGAATTATGGGATATAGTTCAAGAAGGCTTTGAGAAAACCACTTGGATCAAGATACAAGGCAATGAGATAAACGAGAAGAAGGAGCAGCAATATGCAAATTTCTTAGCTCTTATGGATTTGAGGAGAGGAATGGAAAAGAGTGTTTTCCCTCTCATAGCTAATTGTAGAACAACTAAAATGGCATGGCAAGTGTTGAAGGATTATTATGGATTTTATGAGGACACCTATAAAGCCATGTGTGACAATCATGAAGATTTTTTTATGAAGGAGGAGCCTTGCTTCCTTGATGAAGTTTCTGAATTAGATCCTTTTGAAGGAGCCTTTGAAGAGTCTTGTGAAGAATCATATGAAGGTATGTCTTTTGCAAAATACATACATTCTTATAATGGAGAATTATTTCTTAAAGAGGAAGATATACTTGAAGAATATCCTTGTGTGAAAGAGAGTAAATAATCCCTTAATGGAGAAGATGATAACAAAGAGGAAGAGACTTGTACAAATTTCATTGGAGAGAGTTATTGTGAGACACCCATAGTTGCAGACATGTCTTGTAATGGCATGGAAAATTGTAATAGTCAATTATTTCTTTTAGGAGGAGAAAAATATGAAAATAAAAATTGTACTAAAGAATTTTTTGTAGGAATAGCATGCTTTGAAAGCATTCACATTGATAGCAAAGAGGAAAAAGAATTCGAGGATAAATGAAGAGAAACACTCACATTGGAGTGTTCCTTGCTTGAAGATCACCAAGGTGAGATGTATGATGAAGAATATCTCATGAAGAATATATATGAAGAAGAGTGTCTTACAGAGAAGACACTGAAGAATGCTTCATGGAGAATGCATATACAATTCTCATGGAGGAGGATAAAGAATATGACGATGGAAAAGCAATGTTCATGGAATACTATTGGCTTACTTTTGTTGAAGACCATTCACTTGGAATGGATGTGTACTGTCTTGAGAGAACAAATGAATTAATGTGGGATGATGATCCACAAGAAAAGTTTGATGAAGAGGAAATGGAAGCTATAAGCTTCTTGTTAGAAGATCACTCATTAAGGGTGAAGGATGTTTTTTGGTGAAGAAAAGACCCCACAAGAATACCTCATTTGGGAGATGAAAAGTGATAAATAAAATGGGATAGAAACAGAAAATGAAAATGAGATTGCTGATTTTCTTATTGTAATGGCAAAGAAAACATCACTCATGGATGATTATCACTCACTTGGAGTGACTACATTGTAGAAAGAGAGTTGTCTTGAAAATGCAACAATGTATGATTGCTTGAATGAATGGTGTTTCAACACACCAACATGGATTGAACAAAGGAGGATAAATCTTAGTGAAGAGTTGGTGGTTGATATTGAAGCACCACACAATGAAGGAGAACTGCTACAAAATAGATTTATGGGAAGAACCAAATCTACTCATACTAAAGGTAATGTTTCTATGATTAATGATTTATTTTTTGTGAGCAGGAATGAAAAGAAATGTGATTGTCTCATTGAGACAACTTTGATGAAGAGTCTTCTTAGAGAGAATAAAGTTATGGAGAACTTGGATCACATGGATCAAAATGATGTGTTTAAAATTCCTTGGGAGAAGGATTCTTGTAAAGTCATTGTTTTGAGAGAATATTTGTGTGAGGAGCAACTTTATGTTGCATATGTAGTTGGTCATTATATGGCCATATTTGTCATGATATTTTGTGTGGAAATATATGAAAGAGTTGTATGGTATAATCATCTATGTGAGATGATTAATTGTAAATACTCATGGGGAGTATTGTTTAGTGTTGAATATGTAAAAAAAGATCAAAATGTGAGAGCATGGTTTAAATACCATAATGATAAATATGTAATAGAGTGGTTGATGAAAACCACAAGAGGAGATAATTTTGTTGAAGGGGGAGCTAATAAACAAAAGAAGGCACTAAAGCATTTGCATGAAATTTTACATGAAGAGTGGAAGGAATGCCACCATAAGTATTTTGTAAATTTTGATTTCTTGATTCAATATTGGAGGAAACGTAAGAGAAATATTTTATTTCAACTTTTTGATGCTTAAATAACTCTTGCATGAGTGCCTTTATCATCAAGGGGGAGAATGTTGGAATATTTTCAACATTGCCTCCTTAGTCCTATGTATTAAGTCCTATTATTTAGTTTTAGTTTAATGTTTTGATTTACATATTTCTAGTTAATTTGATTAGCATACGTTCAGGTTTTGACTTGGTTGTTCAATGTTTGACCATAGTCCAAGATTAGAATGTTGTTAGGATAAGAGCTATATTTAATTTATTTTGTTGCAATAAGTTTGAGAGGATTTCTCTCAACCACTATGTCTATTTCTAGTTCTTTCAATAACTATAAAACTATGTAATGCATTGTTGATCAATAGAACAATTTCACCATTGTTTCTCAAATATTGGATCTAGTTCTACACCTAAAAAAGAGGATAATCATTTGGTCCACCAGGTGGCTATCATTGGGGGTCACCTTATGTTAGTGAAATATGTTTTGGAAGCCATCCTAGTCTAATGGAATTCCCTAGCTTACATTCTCATCACAATAGTAGAGACAATAAGTAATAAGTATTTTCAATTTATTTGGTCAAGGAAAAAATAGAAGGATTCAATGGTACTAGTTAAATAACATAAAATAGCTAAAACAAAATTAGATGGAGGATGGGCCCATAAGAATATATTTTATAAAAGTTTTAGTGTTGAGGTATATCACATTATTTGGTATATGCAAATGTATCCCCATGGTACATTCATGGTATATTTTTAAATATGTAATAGATTAGGGTTGAATCTATAGTTTAGAGTGTGATTTATATTTCCTATTTTATGTAAGTGTCAATGTGTAGGAAATGCACAAGTGTCATGTAAGTTAGACTGCGAGTGTATATTGAGAGAAAGTGCACAAGTATCTTGTATGTAAGAGTGCAAGTATGTAATATGAGGATGTGCACAAGTGCCATATATTAGGAGTGCATGTAGAAGTGTAAGATTCATGTAGATGTGTACAAGTTTTTTAGAGTCAAGTGTCCATCTAGTATACAAGTGCCAAGATGATAAACCAAGAGTCATAAGACTTGATATATGGAGAACAATAGTCAAGTACTTGAAGAGTCATATTACTATGGCTATATTATGGAGATAAAGATTCATGAAAATGAACAAATAATATTTGATATTCATTATATGATTGTAAGAGGAAGTAATAAAGCTTGTATACATTTTTTTTTTTTTGTAAAAATTCAAAAAACTTGTATTAAAACAAAGATCAGTTACAAAAGGGAGAAGAGCCTTCCCACCGAGAACAAAGAAAACACAATATTACAAGGTGCGAAAACGCGACACAAACAACCTTTGACCGCAAAAATTCAACAAGTCACAAAATCGCGACAAGTCAAGAATCGCGGCAGCAAACCATCCTTGACCGCGACAGAGCGACATGTCACGAAATCGCGACATGTCACGAATTCGTGACAACTATCCAACATTGGCCGTGACAAGGCAACAAGTCACAATATCATGACATGTCATGATATTGTGACAACTATCCTTCCTTGGCCGCGATAGAGCAACATGTTGTGATATCGCGACATGTCACGATATCACAACCAAAATCCTTCCTTGGCCGTGATAGAGCAACATGTCACGAAATCACAACTTTCCTCCATTGGTCATGATGGCGCAACACATCGCAATATCGTGACAACTTTCCTCCCATGGCCGCGATGGTGCAACATGTCACGAAATCGTGACAAATTTCCTTCGAAAACCATGACGACGCAACATGTCATAAAATTGCAACAACTTTCCTCCAGTATCCGTGATGGCGCAACATGTCGCAATATCAAGACAACTTTCCTCCAAAGTCCACGATGATGAAACATGTCACGATATTGTGAAAACTTTCCTCCAAAGTCCACAACGATGCAACATGTTGCGATATCGCGACATCTTCCAACCAAAGGCCATGATAGCGCAACAGGTCATGATATCACGATAGATTCCCTCCAAAGGCCACGATGGCGCAACATGTCATGATATCGTGACATCTTCCCTCCAAAGTCTGTGACAGTGCAACATGTCGCGATATCACGACAGCTTCCCTCCAAAGGCCATGATAGTGCAACATGTCGCAATATCATGACAGCTTCCCTCCAAAGTCTACGACGGCACAACATGTCGCGATATCATGATAGCTTCCCTCCAAATGCCGTGACGGTGCAACATGTCATGATATCATGACAGCTTCCCTCCAAAGGCCATGACGACGCAACAGGTCATGATATCATGACAAAAACCACCCTTAGCATTTTTTTGCTCATTGTCTCAAGGATATTTCAAGTCCCTGCCTAATCACTTCATCCTCCAAAGGCATGTCACTGTGCAGCTGCACCCCTACCTCTTTCTCAACACCCATCTTCGCAAGGAAATCGACCGCTTTATTTAAATCTCTACTCACATAAATGGGAATCACATCATCTAATTCCCTCCATAGTTCCTTGATTTGAGAGACCAGAATCCACAACCTCCATGCTTTCGAAGCAAAGCTCCTCATGCAGTCAAGAGCGCCAACCAGAATTTAAGAATCAGATTCAAGAATTATCCTCCTGTGGCCCTGATTAATAGCCCAAATGGAAGCAGATTTGATAGCAATGGCTTCTGCTTCATTGTTTGTGGCTCTTCCTAAGCCTTGCAGTTCCCAATAGAGCACCGAACCAACATGATCCCGGAAAACTACACCAATTCTGGCACTACTCGGATTGCATTTTGTAGCTCCATCAGTATTGATTTTAATCCAACCTTCTGGGGGTGGTTTCCAGCTAACTCTGTCTTGTCTCTCTTGCTCTTCAGCTCCCTCTTCCAGTGGCCTAGGACCAACCTGATTTTCCTCTTTAGCATAGATGGCAACAGTTTCTGTGACTTTGCTCCAGATGACCTGCCAAACTCCATCGAGCGAGGAGAAAGTTTCTCTAAAAATACGAGCATTTCTCTCCAACCACACTTGCCACCAGATGAGAAGTAAGCTAATCTCCCAACCAATTCGAAGATATTTAGATTTAAATCTACCCCTCTTCCATATTTCCCAAATATTGGTTCGATTC
Source organism: Wollemia nobilis (assembly GCA_028583015.1). NCBI lineage: Eukaryota > Viridiplantae > Streptophyta > Pinopsida > Araucariales > Araucariaceae > Wollemia > Wollemia nobilis. Next base: position 3,429,930 of record JAQPPZ010010331.1, on the reverse strand, counting down.
AGATCACCATTAGCCTGGAGTTTATAGTGAGAGAACCAACGCTTCCAAATCTAACGCGTGAAAGGGCACTCAAACATCAGGTGGTCAGTTGTTTCCTCATTCTTGTGGCATAATACACACTGAGATGGACTGATGATTCCTCTACTTTTGAGATTGTCAAAAGTGATAACTCCATTGTGCATAAACTTCCATGAAAAGAAAGTTACTTTCGGCTAGCCCTTGGAATGCCAAATCTTTCTCCAATCCTGAACTAGAAATGAATGTGGGGGAGGCTCTGGGAGGATATTGTCGTATCCGTCCTTCACTGTATATACACCAAGGTTCCCATAACCCCAAGCTAACTCATCCTCCTCGTATCTCCTTGTGAGAAACCTTTCTGTCAAGATTTTTGTCAAGATGGGTGCCAGCTCCTGAGGGATTGTAATTGGCCACTCCTCCAACCTCTTAAACTTCTTAAACTTATACTCCCCCATTTAGCTAGCATTGAAATAAATTTCAATTTGGACCCAACCCTTGGCTTCTATGGTGGATTTAATTGGTTGTAATTCAAGGAACTCAACAATGATGGGTGGGTACTGGTCCCATGAATCAGTCCAAAAACGTGCCTTCTCCCCTCTCCCCACTTTCCAAAACAATTGGTCTTTAATAACCTGAGATCCAAGTTTGAGAGCCTGCCATACTAAGGATCGAGTACCATCCAGAGGGAAATAGCCCACCTCATTGGGGTGAACATGACCCAAATATTTACTGGTTAGGATTTTGTTGAATAAGGAGGTTGGTTGGGAAATCCACCTCAAGTACAGTTTTCCAGCCAAAGCTTTGTTATTAAGCTTGGAGCTTCTCAGTCCCAGCCCTCCTTTTTCCTTGGGCTGAGTAACTTTATCCCAACCAACCAAGGCCCATTTCCTCTCCCCTTTTGCTCCTTCCCATAAAAATATTTTAGCCATTTTGTCCAGCTCTTTCCATATAGTATGTGGGGTAGCTAGGATAGAGAATTTATAAATTGGCATGGCCTAAATAATTGACTGTAAGAAAGTTAATCTACCCCTAGAGCTTAACCATTTATGAGACCAATGATTCATTTTATCTTTGATACCATCCAAAAGATCCTTCCAGATATCTATTTTTAATTTTTTGAAATGCAAAGGAACCCCCAAGTAAACCACTGGAAGAGAAGTCCCTGTGAATCCCAAGATATCTATAACTCGTCTCCGTAGCCTTTGATCAAGATTGAAAAAGACCATTTTGGATTTTTTATCATTGATGACTTGGTTTGAAGCCCTTAGGTAGAAATTAAGAGTATCTCTGATTCCTATAGCTTCCCTGAAGTTGGCCACTCCAACCAATCCTATATCATCCACAAATTGTAAGTGAGTCAGAATTTCCTCACCCACCTTGATACCTGTTAGCAGGCCTTGATGTCGTCTCCTCAAGAAAATTCTACCTAATCCTTCAACAAAAATGAGGAAAATATAGGGAGAGCAAGGGTCCCCTTGACGAAGACCACGTGTGGCTCCAAAAGGTTGTGAGGGAAGACCCTTGATTAGAACAGAAAACGAAGGCGTAGAAACACAAGTCATGACCTAGTCTATCCAGTCCTGAGAGAAACCAAAGGTTGCCATCATATTTGACAAGAAACTCCACTCCACCCTATCATAAGCCTTGGACATATCCAATTTAATGAAAATTCCTTTATTACCATATTTTTGCATTGTATGGATTGCCTCCTGAGCGAGAACCACCCCATCCAAGATTTGTCTACCCTCTACAAAACCCCCTTGCTCTGAAGAGATAATGTTATGAAGGGGAGGTTTTAGCCGTTCTACCATTATCTTTGTGATTATTTTATAAATCACATTGCATAAGGCAATAGGTCTGAAATCAGAGATATGAGCCCCCTCCTCCCCTTTTGGAATTAAAGTGATGAAGGTATTATTTATTGCCTTAAGCATTCTTTTATTACTTTTGGACTCCTCTGTGACAGCCAAAACATCCTTGTCCAAAGTATCCCAAAAGGCCTAAAAAAACTCAATAGGAAAGCTATCTGGACCTAGATATTTACCAGTACTCATTCCAAAGACCACATTCTTCAGTTCATATCTATCAATGGGTCTAAGAAGGGTATGATTTTCTTCTTCAGAGATAACAGAGGGTATGACATCAATAGCTTCATTTTGAGCCTCTACATATTGAAAGCACGAGATTCCGGGCAATGGAAACACCAAGTGTGATTGCATTCAAAATCAAGTACGCTTAAGTCCTAGAAATGTAAATTGCATGAAACAAAAAAGAAACACATTGGAAGAGACATAATCAAATAGAGAAAACATAGCCCTTTCATTAATATCCCTTGATCTCTGTTACAATGATGTCTCCTCCCTTTTCAGGGGCTAGGAGCGCAAATAGAGTTTGATTACAATCACTGAATGATTCCTCTTTCCGCGTGCCCACGATTGCAATGGGCGGGCCAAGATGATGCCATCGTTGATGTCGATGAGTTCTTCACCTCTGCTGCTTCTCCTGCGAACAAAGAAACAACCAAGATGTTAGTAGCACCTGCTGCAAATGAAAAGTGTTTGCTCTCTAAAACTAACGAAATATGCATGTAAATATTTGCCTGAAACAGTAATTATAGTGAGTCCAAATGCCTTTAAAACTTGACAAAAGATAAAAAAAGTTACCAGAAGGCCACTGCCACTGAGACAGCTGGCCAATCTACCTTCAACTAGAATTCGTCCCTGGGCAGGATGAATTCTGACTACAATTCGTCCCTGGGTGGGACGAATTCTTTTCTGTTGAAGAAATCGACCTGCTGCTGCTCAAATGTCGGATCCCGAGACCTGCAAAACGCCTGCAAATAGGCGGTTATGTAATTGGGGCCATTTTGGGGCGACCCATATGGTCATATTTTCCCAATTTGGCCTCCACCCTTGGGAATTTGACCTCGACACCTGCAAGTCAGCGAAACGACAAAGCAACACAAAACATACTAAAATCTGACCAAAAGTTACAAAATTGCAGCTATGGATTAATCAAACCTAATAACACAAAATGCAATCTAAAAAATGATCTAAAATGCTCAAAAACTAAAAATAGGACTTGGGAGGTGCGGGGGTGCCCAAGTGGGCCTCCCACCGTTGGAACTTGATTTTGGAGCCAATCCACCAGGGATGGGCCCAAAACCTCTTAGGATTGGGGGGTCGGTGAATTGGTTGGTTCAGGTGTCCATGCGTTGGATTTGGGTAAGGTTCGAGCTTCCAAAGGCCACCCAACAACCTCCCTTGCAAAAGAGATTGGTGGATGTGGGAAGGTGAACCAAAAGGGATGCAAGTGGGTCTTCAAATCGACAGCACTTCGTTGCTTGAAAACTCCTTCAACCTGTATATTTTGGGTGAGAAAAGTCCCACCTTTTATAGACCCATGGGGTATCTTTTGGGAGGGAAGCACAAATGCCATGTGTTGGCCATAGGCGCCATGTGGCATTATTTTCTTCCCATGAGGGAGGGGAGTCCTCCGTTGACTTGAGCTTTGATAAATGCCTTTTGTAACAGTCTTCTAATGGCCCCTCTGTCCACCTACACACACGTGCAAGGCGAGGAGTCCTTAACCGACCGTTGCGGGCTACCACTTGGAACCATTTGTCTTTTTGCCCGTTAGCTTAGAATTCGTCCCACCCGGGGACGGATTCAGAATCTGTCTGGGGTGGGACGGATTCTATTTTGAATTCGTCCCCGGGTGAGACGAATACTGGGCAAAGTGTCTAAGTGTGCCAAATTGCTTCTTGACCTTACAAAATTGCTATGAAAGTGGTTAAGACCACTGTTTAACCTCTGAGGGCTGCCCTGGGGGCTGTGTTTGTCAAAGCAATCAGTGTTTGCAGTCACATAATCGTATTGGTGATGTTTTGGTGTCTACAGATGCTCCTTTTTGGGAAGCGCTACGGGTGACGCAGATGCTAAGCAAAAATAGATAACCAAAGCACTAATGATTAGGGTTTCTTGGTAACCTAACCAAATTTTGATGCCCCAAGTATGGAAAGGGCATGCATTCTTGAATCCTTGCTTCTGACAAGCTAAGGAATTTGATTTCAAGTATTAACCTATTTTGGTGAGTTGTGACTTGAACTTAGACATTGATCAGTCATGAACAAGTGAAGGGCGTTTTTATCCTCGGGGGAACCTTGTGTTCATGATTCACAAAATGCCAAGTGTTTGATTGATTTGATTGTTGCTTGTTTACTGCCCCAAGAAGGAGCGTGATTGTCTTTGTCAATGATTCTTTGAATGCATGTCATTTTCCTTAATTGGGTGTGTGATTGTTGGTTGGTGACTAAGTGTGACTACCCCCTCAAGCGACGAATCGATGAGGGAATGACCTTCGTGAGAGAAGCGACGAGTCGCTTGACCCAAGATGACTTGTGCAAGGTTGCCTTTAGAGGGTTTACCGTTAAGCGTGTGCAATTTTTCCAACATATGGACCTATTTTTGGTGGGTGTTAACCCTTTTGGTGATGTCATAATGAGGTGAAATCATCGAAAACCTATTTCCCGTGGAGCGGTCCGGCTATGATAGCCTTCTTATGGAATTAGGAGAGCGATAATTTGGACCTCGACATCAATTTTCTTTGCCTAGAGGCTAAGTGCGAGAGCACTTGTGTCCGACATTGTTTTTGCTTGTGTTTTTGTTGAATTTTGTACTATTTTTGTTGTTTTTGTGACACCATTTGGTGATTGAATTGTCGGCAATCCGTCCTCCCGTGGAGCGGTCCGGCTATGGTAGCCTTCTTCGGGAGTAGGATAGTGACAATGTAAACCCCGACATCAATTTTTCTATGCCAAGAGGTTAAGTGCAAGAGCACTTGTGTCTGGCAATGTTTTTGCTTGTGTTTTTGTTGAATTTTGTACTGTTTTTGTTGTTTTTGTGACACCATTTGGTGATTGAATTGTCGGCAATCCGTCCTCCCGTGGAGCGGTCCGGCTATTGTAGCCTTCTTCGGGAGTAGGATAGTGACAATGTAAACCCCGACATCAATTTTGCTATGCCAAGAGGTTAAGTGCAAGAGCACTTATGTCTGGCAATGTTTTTGTTGTGTTTTTGTTGAATTTTGTACTATTTTTGTTGTTTTTTGTGACACCATTTGGTGATTGAATTGTCGGCAATCCGTCCTCCCGTGGAGCGGTCCGGCTATGGTAGCCTTCTTAGGGAGTAGGATAGTGATAATTTGTGACCCCGATGTCGATTTTGTATGCCCATGTTGTCAGGTGCATTTGCAATCCTGTCAGGCAATTTTATTGTTTGTTTTAGTGCATTTTTAGTCATTTTTGTTGATTTTTTTTTGTGCTGGCCTGAATTCGTCCCTGGGTGGGACGAATTCCAGCTGGAGAATTCATCCCTGGGTGGGACGAGCGCTGATCAGAGTGCTCATCCCAGTAAATGATGAATTCCAATGTAAAAGGCCTATTTAATGGCCAAAACTTGATTTTGGGCTCATTTGTGTCATTTTTTTCTTGCGATTTTGGAGCTCTGGGAGGAGGAGGTAATTCTGTGAAGCGAAGCACTGCTGGAATTCTCTCTGCCATCATGAGTGCAAAAACTGGTTCGAGCGGCGGAGCCGAGGCGAGACCTGTAAGTGACCCTAGGGTTTATTTTGCTTTAATTTAATGCATTGTTTTTGTGTTGATGCTTTTCAAAACTTTAAGATTTTTTGTTGTGATGTTTTTGTTTATCAGTTAAGGTTAGAAACCCTAGAACTGAAATTTTGATTTGTTATATATATATATTTTTTTCTTGCAGGTTGTTAGGAGCCGATACCGTGCACCCGCTGCATTTACTGAGGCGCGGTTGGCATTGACCGATGATGACTGGGAATGGCTTGATGCCCTTGGGCTCAAGCAGGGGGCTCGACTGGAGCCTGTGGTTTCGGATCAGGCCTATCTAATGGCCCTGATCAAGCTTTGGGATCCGCGGACAAATACATTCCATCTCCCAACAGGGGAGATGACTGTGACTCTTGAGGACGTCTATCGGTTGCTTCAGATTTCGATAGATGGTCTGCCTATTAGGACATCTCTGTTTGATCAGTGGACTGCTATACTTACGAGATGTTTTGGGCATGGGGGGGAGATGGGTGTAGCAGACCCAGTGGATATAGCCGAGGTGGATTTCCAGGCTGGCGAGATTTTGGTTAGATGGTGGAAGGAGAGGGGAGTGTTAGGAGTGAGGCACGCATTCTTGATGGGCCTCATTTCTAACATTCTTCTCCCTGATTCGTCAGGCGCGAGGTTCCCATGGAACTCGCTTGGATTTGGTGTGGCAGTTGGCAGAGTGCCCGATAGAGGCACCGTTGATTCTGAGATGGGGACAGACTTTGTTGGCACAGCTTTATGGGGAGCTGTACGGGGTCCGCTGTCGACAGTGGAAGGGTTTCAGTTGCTGTTTTTTGTTGCAATGCTGGGGTTGGCAGCACATAGATGTTGAGAGGCCTACCGGGTTACTGTGGATGACTCAGGCGGTGATGGAGGATGAGGAGATTGGTTATGCAGCTTTGTGGCGACGGTCTGCAGAGCAAGGGCAGATTCGGCGATGGGCAGGTGCCGTTGAGCACTACATTGATGCCTTTTCTTGGCTCACTCCAGGGGAGGTGTTTTGGCGTCCCTATCGGGACTGTCCAGCTTGGCCTGAGGCTGGAGAGTGGCTTCGACGGGTACGGAGGGAGCGATGGTTGACTGGGTGGCACGAGACGGAGCATGAGTTATTTTCGTACTTTCGGGTTACACGACAGTTTGGGGTGCGCCAGGGGTTGCCTGGTGAGCCCGTAGGCTATCGACATCGGGGAGATGAGAGGGATATGGATCCACCGGTCCTCGTGCCATTGGGCGAGGAGTCGGATGCGGTGATTGAGGTGTTGGATGTGGATGACGTCGGTACTACCATTGAGTATGACTCGTGGTGGGTATTACGGCGCTGGAGAGGAGAGGGTCCACTGGGAGGTGCGAAGGCGATAGTGGAGGATGCTGAGGCGGCAGGGGGCGATTGGTGGGGGCCGTTGGATGATGCAGACATGGTGGATGTGGGAGATGAGGATGTGGACTTGGGTGTTTCGGAGCAGCCGGACATGCAAGATGTGGAGGAGCATTTGGTTCCTGAGCAGGCTACTGTCCCCGCGAGTCCTATGCGTCTGACAGATATAGAGGAGGTGGGGTTGGATGTAGTCGGTGAGGTTGCACGACTTACAGAGCTGCTACGGATGCGGGATCTGGAGAGGGATCTTCTGCGAGCTCAGTTGGCAGATCGGGATAGATTTTTGGTGCAGCGCGATGATGCATTGTCTATCTATCATCGGCGAGAGGTAGAGTGGTGTCTGTAATGGATAGACTTGGAGAGGGAGGTCATCCGCCTTGGTGGGCGGCTCCCTGAGCCTTCGATCAGCAGATTTTCTCGATGGACGAGGGATAGTTTGACTGAGCAGTCAAGCATCATCTCGTCGCAGGCGGTTAGATGAGGGGGGGTAGTAGGCATGATGCGGGGGCTAGCAGTAGCCGCCCTGCAGGGTCCCGTCGGACCCACACCACGGGGGGTAGTTCCCGTCGCACCGATCCTACGTGATCATGGTGGTCGACGCCTTAGGTTGGGTTTTGGATATGCTTGTGGGGTCTGAGGACCGGTTTTGTAGCCTACGGGCATCTTTTTGACGATATATATATATATACCTATTTTATTTTTTCAATTTGTACATGTGATGATGCAATTTTTGTTATGCATGTTTATTCATTTTGACGAATGCAGATGTTATGAAGGATTCAAATGTTTTATATGTCTATGTGATATGCAAATTGAAATGGATGAATGATATTTGTGGTGATTGCACTGTAGGCTGTTTAAGAAGCTCTTTATTTACCTTTTTCTTTTTTTTTTTTGCTGTTTTTGTATTTTCTGATGGTATCATAAGGACGATAAGTAGCGCAGATGGTTTTGGGATGAATGTATGATTTTTTGAGATTCAGACAGTTTTATCTCACTATCCATGACTGTACTTTATCTTACCAGACTTTTGAACAAGGTATGAATCAGACTTGTTTTTGACCGAGTTATTTAACATTCCTTGTGTGTGCAATTGAGTTCATTTAGTGGTATTTGTTAGGATATCGCCAGTGCCAGATGGGCTTTCAACCGAACCTGTACTGAGGATCACCTAATTAGCTCCACGAATTCCTTTGTTGTATGTACTAAGATTAATCTACGGTGTAATCCAGGATGCCATAAGCTAGCTCATCCACATGCAAACATTGATCTGTACGCAAGTTAATGTGACAGATATATTGTCATGCGGGAGGTTTACTTCATTACCGATAGGCTATCAACCAAATAGGTACTGAAGCTTGCCTTATGACCTATAGAATGCTGAGAGTTCCAGGGATTCAAGGTCAACTCCCTTCTTTTCTTCAATTGTATTGGGATACTTGCTCTTTTGTAGTGATAAGATCACTGTTTATTTTGTTTTGTTTTTCTTTTGAGCAAGGGATTGGGGATATGGAGTGACGAAAATCACTGTTGTTTGTGCCTATTGATGTGTGCACTATAGTTTTTCAAATTTGGAGTTTTGACATTTTGCAAATTTTTGTGTTTTGCAACTATTGAGAACTTTAGGGATTCTTAGGGAATTGGGTAGGGAGGATGCTTGTCCTTTTGCCAACTCTCAGCATTCTAGGGGTCATTCACACAGGGGGATGAGCAAGATAACCATTTCGCTTGTGGTGACCTAGATTATTTTGCAGGTTTCGTCTTTTGTTCACACAATTTTGGGAATTTTAGTGTTTTGATTTGTGTTGGGATGTTACGTAGCAAGGTGTATTTCAAGTATGACTCTACCTTCGTAAAATCTGTTCGACTTTGTACACTACATGGCTAAAGAGGAAAATGATGACTGAATCACTGAAACTCTTGGTACATTCCCAGACCACTGACTATAGTGTGGTAAAAGTTATGCTTGGTGTTTTTGTTGTTTTTGATGAATTCGAGTATGCCTAGAATTGAGATGCAAATCTTTGTTGTTTTTGATGATTTTTGTTGTTTTGTTTTTGTTGAATTTCTTGATTTTTTTTTTGACCAAACGATTGCGATAATCGTTGGAGCTTTTTGGGTTGACCAAGAGATTGCGATAATCCTTGGAGCTTTTTGGTGACCAAGAGATTGCGATAATCCTTGGAGCTTTTTGTATTGACCAAGAGATTGCGATAATCCTTGGAGATTTTTGGATTGACCAAGAGATTGCGATAATCCTTGGAGCTTTTTGGATTGACCAAGAGATTGCGTTAATCCTTGGAGCTTTTTGGGTTGACCAAGAGATTGCGATAATCCTTGGAGTTTTTGGGTTGACCAAGAATTTGTGATAATCCTTGGAGATTTTTGGGTTGACCAAGAATTTGTGATAATCCTTGGAGCTTTTTGGGTTGACCAAGAATTTGTGATAATCCTTGGAGCTTTTTAGGTGACCAAGAGATTGCGATAATCCTTGGAGATTTTTGTTTGTTTTTTTTTTTTTTTTTGGTACATGGCTTTCTTAGATATGAAATGGTCGCAAATGACTGATATTCAAGGGTTCTGTTTCCTTGATACCGTCAAGAGAAGCTAGCCTGTACATTCCCAGTCCTATTTTGCTATCAATGACATAAGGACCTAGCTAATTTGCCACGAATTTGTCTCTCATATGGGACGGCAAATTAGAGTTTTGTTGGTTTTCCTTCAGAACCAGATCACCAACCCGAAAGTCTCTTAGGTGAACTTTCATGTTGTAAGCTCTATTAAGCTGCTCTTGATAGATAAGTAAGTGCTCGAGAGCATTAACGCATCTTTCGTCAAGCAACGTAAGTTGGTCTAACCGGGCCTGCCGTGCAGTGTCATCATCGATGAATTTTTGCATTGATATGCGGAGGGAAGGAATTTCCAACTCGAGAGGCATTACTGCCTCTGAGCCATACACTAGTGAAAATGGAGTTGCCCCAGTGGGCGTCCGAATGCTAGTGCGATAAGCCCAAAGGGCAAGTGGGATTTGTATGTGCCAATCCTTATGACTATCTGCGACGATATTTTTAAGGATGGCGACTAGCGTTTTTTTTGACGCCTCTGCTTGCCCATTTGCTTGCGGATAATAGGGTGTTGAAAATCTGTGCTAAATTTTGTACTTTGTGGTTAAAGCACGCACGTCTTTGTTCTTGAATGATGGCCCATTATCCGAGATTATTTTGGATGGAATACCAAAACGACATATGATGTAATGCAAAATGAACTCCGCAATGCGGGGTCTTGTCGTAGAGGTTAACGGAATTGCTTCCAACCATTTGGTAAAATATTCTGTGGCCGTTATGATAAACGTGTGATGGCCTGACGATGCAGGGGAGATATTTCTGATTAGATCGAGGCCCCACTACAAAAATGGCCAAGCAGTAGGACTGTCTGTAGGGCCTGGCAAGGTGCGTGCATTAAATTGGCATGATGTTAACATTTTACGTACCTCTTGACATATTCGCAACAATCTCGCTCTAAAGATGGCCAATAATAGCCCATGCAAAGAATGCGCTTTGCAATGGCCATACCACTGAAGTGGCCGCCACATGTACCGTCATGTGCTTGGGTGACTGCCCAAGTGGACTCTTGCTGGTCCAAGCAACGAAGAAGAATTCCGTCGTAGCTGCGACGATACAAAATGTCTCCTATCAAGACATATTTTGTCTCTTTCTGTTTGAATGTTCGTTTTGCAACTTGCGTCAATCCAAAGGGTAGATTACCTAACTTGAGGTAGTATCTTATGGGTAAATACCAGTCCTGTTGATCGGATACCTCGACAGTTTGAACAGCCAATCCCTTTTGGAGTTCTTCCCTAACAAATGTTGATTGGGATAGAACTTGTAAGAATAGCGTTGTGTTGCTATTAATGGGAGTGGGGGAGAACAAAGACCCCCAGTTGGCATGTTTCAAATAGTCTCGGATTCGAAAGAACTTATCCGAAGATGGTTCGATCTAGATCATGTGGACTCCTGGCATCAAATCTGAGCTTGCGCGCTCCATCGCGGGTTGCGATAAGGTTTTGACCTGAATGGTTGTTATATCACCGAAAAGGTCTTGCGGGATTAGTGACCCTAAGGAGGCCATTGTGTTCGCAAAACGGTTTTATGATCGAGGGAGTGCCTCGATGTCATACCACTCAAGTTTTGCCAGAATTTATCCACGAGGGCTTTATAGGCTTTTAGGACTGGGCATTTGCATTGATATACCCCTTTGACTTGATTGACGATTAACAGCGAATCACCAAAGATGTTCAGTCTTTTGATGTTCATGGTGATTGTTGTCTAAAGACCTAGGAGCAAGGCTTCATATTCTACATTGTTGTTGGTGCACTAGAAGTTTAATTTAAATGACAGGGGCATTGGAGCGCCCTGCGGTGTGAAGAATACAATTCCTGTGCCACCACCTTGCTCGCATTTAGAACCATCGAAAAATAAGGTTATGTCGGCCTGAGACTTAGGCTCTTCAGAATCTGGCGATTCTGAGACATGGAAGACCTCATCATCGGGTAGTTCTATGACCAGAGGCTGATCGTATTCAAGAGGAGCCTCTGCTATTTGATCGGCTATGACTTGTCCTTTTATAGATTTTTGCCCAATAAACTCAATGTCAAATTCCGTCAACAACATGATCCATTTCGCCATGCGACTACTATGATAAGTATGACTCATCATGTATCGCAATGGATTCTCCTTAGACACAACATACGTAGTGTTGCTCAACATGTAGTGGCGTAGCCTTTTGGTAGCAAACACCACTGCCAGCGCAGTTTCTCAATGTATGCATAGTTAAGTTCATAACCGACCAGTGGTGCAGCTAAGATAGTAGGTAGCCTTGTTCTTTGTGAAGTTCATTCTTCTGGGCTAGCATTGCGCCCAGTGCCACCTCAGTAGCTGAGATGTATAAGTAGAATGACACACCTGGTCTAGGCGGTGCCAATACTGGCGGTGAAGCCAAGTAGTGTTTTATTTCGTCAAAGGCTGACTGGCACTCGTCATCCCAATGAAATGTGACCCCCTTATGCAATAATTTGTTCATTGGTCGGCATTTGTCAGATAATTGCGCTATGAAGCGTTTAATTGACGTGACCTTTCCTTGCAGACTTCTGAGCTGCTTGATAGTGGTTGGAGGAGTCATTTCAAGGATTGCCTTGACTTTGTTTGGGTCCACTTCGATGCCTCTCTTGGAGACTATAAAACCCAAGAGTTTTCCAGATGTGACGCCGAACACGCACTTCTTGGGATTCAGTCTGACCTTATGCTCTATGAGGTGATCGAGAATCTTGCTTAAGTCACCAAGATGATCTGAGCGCAAGAGAGACTTGGCTAACAAATCATCCATGTAATCTTCCAAAGTTTTGTGCATGTAATCGTGGAAGATATAAGTCATAGCACGTTGGTATGTAGCGCCAGTGTTTTTAAGGCCAAAAGGCATGACCTTATAGCAAAATGTCCCCAAGGCATTGTGAATGCCATTTTGAGTTGGTCTTCAGGATTGATACGAATTTGATTGTATCCTGAGAAATCGTCCATTAGGGAGAGCATTTCGTGACCTGCTGTAGTGTCTACCAATGCGTCGATGCTTGGCAAGGGGAAATCATCCTTAGGACTCACTTTTTTTAGGTCTCAAAAGTCGGTGCATATGCGAATCCTCCCGTCGAGCTTCTTGATGGGAACCATGTTGGACAACCATGGCGGATAATCCACGCAGATGACAAATTGTGCATCCAACAGCTTTTGCAATTCGTCTTTGACCATCAAGGCCACTGTTGGGTGCATCTTTCTTAGTTTTTGCTTTACAGGCTTGATTTTTGGATCAAGCATTAGGTTGTGCATGACTAGCTATGGGTCTATTCCTGGCATACCTTTGTACGACCATGCAAAAAATTCCTTCTTCTCTTTGAGAAGGGCAACATATTCGGCTTGCTCCTCGGGGGAAAGGCTTACCCCCAACTTGAGAATCCGTGGATTCATTGGATCTGTGCCGATGTCTACGTTAGTCGTCTCTTCGAATGACATGTGGGATCCGTCCTCCAACTGATGTGGAGTTGGGATTAAATGGATATCATCAGCTGAGTTAAGATCTGCATTTGGAACCTCGGGTCCCTCTTCAGCTCGAAAAATATCTTGAGTTGTCCTTGGGTTAAAATGAAGCATTTCACCGAAAGGCCAGTACTCTGATGGTGACAATGGTGAATTGACGTGATCCCAGTCAATGGCATCCATGTTTAGATGCAATGACCATGATGGATCGGTCGGATTGCGGATGGGTGTGGTCAAATCAATGGAGATCATGTGGATGGAATGAATTTGGTCTCCAGAACCATGGGTGTGATGACTTGATTCTTTTAGATGTTCCCTATACTCTGGATCTGGCTCTACGAGAACAGGCACGAATGGATCCTCTCTAGGTGCAAATTCATCTCTATGTGTGAAAAGGAAGGCGGGGTCTTCCCTTGGTACTGTTGTCCTGATGGGATCTCAAGGTGGACGATGCTCATTTTGAATTTGGAGCCATAGGTATAACACTTGGTCCCACCTCGCTAGGTCTACGTTCCATTCATGTCCTAACCGTATACCCATTTGTCCCATTAGATCTTCATGAGTTAGAGCGCGGTGATGTCGTCGTGCATGTCTGAGATAGTCCATTTTAGTTTCATCTTCTGAATCGCTTTCATAGATCCAAAGTTGTTCATCCTCTTCAGCATCTGTTGCTTGCGACATTGAGGACTCTTCCTGCTCCAGTGAATTAATCTGGTCCCATTGCGGTTGTTCCACTCTTAGTGGAGGGACCTGATTCTTTTGAGACTGTGTTATTTCATCTGGAACATCTAAGGGGAACAGTTTCAGAAAAATTTCTGGAAGCCATTGTTGTTCTCTTTGATGATTTCTCTCTGAACTTCCACCTCTCTCTAGCAAAGGAGAGGGATTATTGCTATTTCTAGGGGTGTTTGTAGACCATGGGAGATAATCCCCTAATGTGTATTCTGTGTTTGGATTGGCGTACGGGTCTTGTACCAATCCCCCCTTGTTGCCTATTTCTAGGCCTTGCATATTTTCAACCAAGATGTCTAATGGCAGGGGATGGTTGAACCCTACCCCTGACTTGTCATATGGCATCTGATATCTTGGTTGGCAAAGGATCCACATCCCTTGCTCATATCTGCCTAACCCATACCCATGCCAATTGCATTGTTCGAGATATTTTAGGGCAAATTCCGGGTTCGACAGATAATTGATGTTTTCGACAAAAGGCTCTTCATCTGTTTCCTTTTGTTCGCATGGTTTAGAACCATGATCAAGGCCCCCATACACAAAATTCGTTTGGTTCGGTGGGTAGCCTAGAGGGACGATTGTTCCAATGGGAAGGTGAGGTCTTCCCATGTCTTGTATTGACTCCAGTGTGGGGGTTGCCACAACATTTTGCACTAAATATTCCCCCAGGCCTGTACTGTCCATTTCAACAGTGATTGTTGATGATTGGGTAGGAGGAAACGGTAGTCCTTCCTGAGTCCATTCCATGTTTGGTTGTTCAGGAGTCTTGGTTTCCGTTGCGTTGGGCGCTTCCTCTGTTGATATCGTTGAAATCGTGGGCAACCCCTTTTCTAGAGGCTTAACCTCTTCCATGATTTTATTTCCCTTGTCCTTCTGTTGGGCCACGATAGGTGGCTTTGATGATGAAGGAGTAGGTGATGAAGTCTCACCTGGCTGGGATTTTGCCTTGTTGGCCACCAGTGGTGCTCGCGGTATCGAGCTCCTGTTTAGATGGATTTAATTGAAAATCCAAATGCGTTGATGGGAGGGTCGATTGAGGTATGAATTGTACTGCATTGCAATACTTGAAAGGCTCTAAGTCCATTGGGACTACATGTATTTGCCCTTCATAGGCATACTTCAAGCACTGGTGTGCGATCGAAGGGACACACTTCATGTCTCTGATCCAAGGCCGCCCTAGCAGTATATTATAAGCCATTTTGCCTTCCAGAACATGGCATAGTGTGGGTATTGACTTTTGTCCTACCTGTATAGGCAGAACAACCGTGCCGACTGTCGATAAAATTGCATCGTTAAAAGCTCGCAGTGTGTACGTGGAAGTGGTGATGTGAGAGGCTGGCAGTTTTAAATGCTTTAACGCTGCAGTGGTTATGATGTTACTGGACGAGCCAGTATCTATCAGCACTCTCTTGTACGGGATCCTGTTGACCCACGCGATAACGTGCAGGGGTGGATCCAGCATGTCATTTGACATCGTTTTGAACTCATTTTCTTTGAATGTGATGATAGGCTCCGTACATTATTTCACATGTCCCACGAATGCGTTGAAAGAATTTTCTTCGTGGGGTTGTACTTTAATGGCTTTTAAAATGTCCATAAGAGCTTCTCTATGGGGAGCTGATTGTTGAATAAGCTCGTAGATGGACAGCCTAGCCGACGTGGTCCGCAAACTCTGCGTGAGTTTGGTTCATATCGTGACCTTAGGTCTAGGCGGAGGTAACTTCGTTGGGCGTTGTTGAGGCTGTGATGTCGACGAAACTTCCCTCGCAGCTACCTCGGGGGCAACTGCTGGGTATTTTTTGTTCCTTGTTACAATGCTAATCATTCCCACAAATCCTTGTGCGGGAAGATCTTGTCGCACCTCATTAATCTGGAGTGGTTTTGTCTGTGCCTCGTGGGCAGGCAAGGGGTCCTTGAATACCCCCATTTGTTGGTTGTTTGGTGCGATGGGGTTGTCCACGACCAATGTTCTGTTATCGATCAAATCCTGGACTAGTTCTTTGAATTTCCAGCACCCATTTAGGTCATGTCCTCTGCGTCTATGGAATCTGCAATACAATTCCTCCCTATACCCCCTAGGCTTGGGAATGTTAGGGTCAAAAATTTGGATTTTTGGCAGAGTAACTAAATTTGCCGCTGACAAGCGGTCAAATAAGGAGTCCCTAGACTCTGCATAAGGAGTGAATTGTCGCCTAGGGTGACGTTGCTGATACTGCTCCTGTCTTCTGTTATCTCTTTCATAAGTAGGAGGCACTTCCTGGTAGTTAGCCATTTGAGGCTACGTTTCTTGCACAGGCACGGGAACATTTATCGCAACTTGGTTGACTGCAGTGTGTTGTGGTTGCATTGTCCCAGTTTTAGTGGTTTTATTCCACTCTTTCTTCTTAATCTTGGAAATTGCGCCTTCGCCTATCTTAATCTCTTCTATGACTCTGGCTTGCGCCAAAGCTTCTTCTAAGCTGTCGTATTGTCGCAGCAACAATAGACCGGAGATTGATTTTAAGCAACTTTTTGCGAACATTTGCATGAGGTCCGACATGGGAGGACGGTAGGGTAACTTAGAGAGCAAAGCTCTCCATCGGTTCCCATACGCTACCATTGTTTCCTCCTCAAATTGTTTAAGGCTAGCAAGATCACTAAGTGATGCCTTATTCCTTGTTTTGAAGGCGAAACGTTCAAGAAACGCATCTACTAGCTGATCTAAGCTGCTTATGTCGTGTTTGGGCGAGTTGTGTGAACCAATCCCGGGAAGGGCCTGCGAATGTGGTTATGAATGTTCTAAGCAATAATGCATCATTATCTTGGATGCCGAAGCATTGGCTTAGAAATCGTGTAACGTGTTCTCGTGCGTCCTCTTCACCTTTAAAAGCGCCAATTGAGGCAACTTGAAGTGTTTGGGGTAAAGAGGTGTAGGCACTGAGGGATGCACTGGATTATTGCGGAGTAGACGTAATGTGGGTTTTTGATGCCCAGCAGCTTTTGTCTCCATAGACTCCAAACGCTCCAATAGTGCTTGGTATGCATTGGAAGATTTTATTTCTTCCTCTCTTGTTCGCTCTTGTTGCAAGTTACGGTAAACTGGAGGCCTATGGAGGGGTGGCCGAATGGCATCCTTCCCCGCCTTGATGGGGAGTTTCAATATATTCCTCTTCCGGTTCATACTCCTCATAAAATTCTTGAGGAGTCTCTCGGGCGAAACTCGTGACCCTGATCAAGCTCTTGCTGAAGGTACCCATCATTGTTTCGGGGAGTTGCCTCCCTCTCGAATCTATGGGGTCTTGGAGGCAGAGGTTGACGAGGTCGTGGAGACCTATCCTGCACCAACGGATTACGCCTCTCATATTGTTCAGCTCTTTGGATGTGAGGGGTTGGCCCCCTCTCAGGTATCTCATAGCGTAACTCATCCGCTTCACGTTGCATGCGTTCTTTATCCAAGCGGTATTGATACTCTATATCTTGCTGACTTTGTTTAAGCCGCATGATTTGGGCTTGACGGGTGGTATATCCCGCGACGACCGAGTCAATTTGATCTACCCTATTTTTTTCAGAAGGTTCAAATTTTCCTCCTATGGGTTTACCTCAGTTTTGATGATCTAAAATCTCAAGGGGTCACTTCCCTCTGTCAAGGTAGGCGGTATGTGCTCAAGGTTCTGGCCTCAAGGGGTGATCATGATATTTGGCTGGTGCAGAAGCATAAGGTTCCCGAGTTGTATGTTGTTTTCCTTGAGGAATGCGATGATCTTCCTCATATTCTTTCTCATAGGTGCGTAAGGGGTAGGCGGAGTTAGATCGCCCTGTGTGAGGAACCCTACGCTCTGGATTTGGTCTCTCTATTCTGATGAGAGGTAAAGAAGGGATGCCATATCCACATTGCACCTCTAAATGGACGGTGTGCCTGTCTAGCGCTTCATTGCGCGGTGGCCACTCATGCCTAACTTTAAGAAAATATTCTCTATTTATGTCAAGGTCTACATGTAAGGCATCTTCCCGAAAGGGGCTGCTTTGAATAGGCATACCCCACCGAGGATTCTGAATTGGATTATTTTGTAGGTTTGACCTATAAGGCGGTATGACCAAATCCTCAGGACCAAAGTGAAGGCGAATTATGCCTGCTTTTTGTGTTCCTTCCGGAGCTTCTGCCCTTGATTGGGCTTGACTACGGGTGTACACCATTGCGGTGCTTCTATGCTATCTAAATAAGTTTTTATCTCGTTTTTATGATTTTTTTTTTTGTCTACACTAAGCAGAAATGAACACACACATTCACAAAACCGTGATTATCTCTTTTAAGGATTCTTGGTGTGTCCTAAACTGGTTTAGTGTATTTTTATGTTTTGTTTTGTTTTTGTAGGTTTTTTAGAACATTTAAATGCATCATGTAGGCTCTTATAACTCCAAAAAGGTCGCCCCTTCAATATACCAGCCAAGCCGATATACCAACCTCTCTATATACCCGCCCTTACGAGAGGGAGACTATAGGTACGTGAGAGCAGAAGGTACGTGGTACATAGGCGGTACGAAAGGGGGATTGTCCTGTTAATGGCACCTACCATAGAAAACTTATCCTCGCGCACATGGGAATCACCCCAGCTACGCTCGGTCTGTCTTCGTTAGGATTTACACCTAACAACAATTGACAATCGAGAAATGGATGCAAATCAAGCCAAGGTGGTGATTAAATCCACCAATGGTCTTGATCAAGGGCTGGGGTCTTACGACCAGCTCCTTGGTTTAAAATTGTTTCGTGATGTGTGTGGGATTCGTTTTATTCAACAAAAATGAAACTAGCATACATGACTTTTCCCTAATGCAATGCGAGATTAAATGAAAATAATTAAAGAAATAGAAACGAAAACAGAAAATTTAACAGAGATGATAAAAATCCCTACCTCTTCTCTGCCTACTCCAGTTGCTTCTGAATTTTTGCTCTGAAAATCCGTAGACAGGAATTCGTCCCTCTGGGAGACGAATTGCAGAACAAAAGTCATCCCTCCCAGAGACGAATTTGAATTCATCTCAGGGTCAGACGAATTGCAGAAAATAATTTGTCCCTGTCAGAGACGAATAGCAGTCTGCAACAAAAAAAGTGTACCTGTCAAGCACAAAACACAAAACTTTGATCAGTTTTTGTGATTTTAAAAACCAGGGAACAGGGTCCCACTGTGATCGCCACTGAAAGCACGAGATTTCGGGCAAAGGAAACACCAAGTGCGATTGCATTCAAAATCAAGTACGCTTAAGTCCTAGAAATGTAAATTACATGAAACGAAAAAGAAACACATTGGAAGAGACACAATAAAATAGAGAAAACACAGCCCTTTCATTAATATCCCTTGATCTCTGTTACAATGATGTCTCCTCCCTTTTCAGGGGCTAGGAGCGCAAATAGAGTTTGATTACAATCACTGAATGATTCCTCTTTTCGCGTGCCCACAATTGCAATGGGCGGGACAAGATGATGCCACCGCTGATGTCGATGAGTTCTTCATCTCTGCTACTTTTGGGAGGGAAGCACAAATGCCATGTGTTGGCCATAGGCGCCATGTGGCAGTCTTGTCTTCCCATGAGGGAGGGGAGTCCTCCGTTGACTTGAGCTTTGATAAATTCCTTTTGTAATAGTCTTTTAACAGCCCCTCTGTCCACCTACACACGCGTGCAAGGCAGGAGTCCTTAACTGACTGTTCTGGGCTGCCACTTGGCACCATTTGTATTTTTTCCCATTAAGCTTAGAATTCGTCCCACCCAGGGACGGATTCAGAATTCGTCCTGGGGTGGGACAGATTCTATTTTGAATTCGTCCCTGGGTGAGATGAATACTGGGAAAAGTGTCTAAGTGTGCCAAATTGCTTCTTGACCTTACAAAATTGCTATGAAAGTGGTTAAGACCACTTTTTAACCTCTGAGGGCTGCCCTGGGGGCTGTGTTTGTCAAAGCGATCAGTGTTTGCGGTCACATAATCAGATTGGTGCTGTTTTGGTGTCTACACATCTTGCTCCATACTTTCCTTAAAAAGTTTAGAAAAATAATCTATTGTATGGGAATGCATACCAGGAAGATTATCAAAGGAGTGTCCATTCTCATCTTGAAGGGCTTCCATGTTATTCACCTGTCTCCTAGCACAAGCTGATCGATGGAAAAATTTGGTATTTCTATCACCTTCTAATAACCAAGTGTTTCTTGCTCTCTGTTTCCAGTAAGTCTCCTCTTGCTTATCAATGTCCTCAACTGCTTTATGCAAAGCATCATCCTCGGATTTGAGCTGCTCTATGATTGTTCCTTCCCTAAAGTGTTTTTGAACCTCATCCCATCTGGCCACCAAGGGAGCTCTTTGGAGCTGGAAATCTGACTTATTAGCTTGCCTCCATTGTTTCAGTTTAACTTTGACAAAATGAAGTTGTTTGTGGAATCTAAACATTGTTGTCCCAAAAGGTAGATGGCCTTCTTCCCACCACTGCGGAATTTTATTTCGAAGGTCCTCCTTTTGTAACCAAAAATTCTCAAATTTAAAAGGTTTATGATGTTGCCCTGTCATAGTCCCTCCCTCCAACAAAATGGGAAAGTGATCTAAAACTGGGCCCTCCAAAATCTAGAATTTAGTATTCCACTTTACAAATGCCTCCTCTGAGACCAGAAAATGGTCTAGCTTTACCTTCATGTTATGTGGCTCCCTCTTCTTGTTAGTAAAAGTAAAGTAGGTTCCAAGGCCTTTAATATCCACTAAGTGAAAGGCCTGGACTTGGGCAATCAGAAGCCGATCCCCTGGATCCAAAATTGGGGTTCCACCTTCCTGATATCAAGTAGATAATTTAGCATTAAAATCCCTAGCAATAATCTAGTCTAAATCTTCCCTTGAGGACCTCATGTTATGTACAACTTTCCATTGGAGCCTCTGGCCATCAAGGTTTTGAGCCCCATAAAAATTTGTGATTAAAACATGTTTAGCTGTGACATTATTCCTAAAATGAGATGTGAGAACACCCCTCCAAGATATATGTTCTATTGCAGTCCATTCCATAGGGTTCCAAAGAGTAACAATCCCCCCTGAGGCACCTTGGGTAGCCACATCCATATGACCAGCGCCCCTCCAGATTCTATTAACTATTTTACACATAAGATCTAAAGACATTTTTGTCTCCTGGATAAGCAAAAAGTCTGTTTTACATTTTCCTAAGAGTCTTTGAACAGCATATTGATGGGTTTTACTGTTTAAACCCCTAACATTCCAATATTGAATAATCATTGAAAACCTTGAGAGCAGTAAGAATCAATTGTCCTCACCGATCCTCCAGTGATCAGCTTGTCTCCTTGAACTACTAGTAGGTCCTTATTTGATTTTCTGCCCACTCCTTAAGAGTTGTTATTTTTGGATCTCTTTTCCACCTAAGTTATCCCTAGGGCTGGACTTTCTCTGTTCTTTTCTACAATTCCCATACTGACATCCTTAATTACTGGCTACGCTTGGGAGTGCACTATCAATGCCCCTGCATTCTCTGGCTGTGGTAACTCAGTGGACTCAATCACCTGTTCTAAGACAGGGGGAGATAAAGGAGAAGCATGAGTGTGGATGTTATTGTCCTTAGTATTCCCATCCATTATTTCCATGACTTGATCCTCTTGATCCACTAGTGTCTTAAAAATTTTATATCTATTGGCTGTCTTGAGTTGTGATTGCTCCTTACCATTTTTCTTTTGCTTTCTCCTTCTTTTAGGTTGTTTAAAGCCATCTTTCTGAACATCATTACCCTGAGGAGTATTGGATGGTTCTTTGGCAAGAGTATACTTATCCTCTCTGGGGCGATTTGGCATTCCAAACGGGGCCTCTATTTTTGTGTTCAAAATATTTGGACAAAACCAGGCCAAATGCCCATGTTTGTGGAAAACTCTGCATCTGAAGGGCAGAGCCTCATAATCTAGCTGTTGGATCCAAGATAGTCCTGCCAGTTCAAGTTCCACCTCTACCGGTAGAGGTTGACTAATATCCATTTCCATGCAAATTCTTGCAAAGATAGCTGTATTACCTTCTATGGTGTCCTTGGAGATGCCCAGATGTCTACCGAGGGAATTACCGATCATTTCCAGAACCTACTCACCCCAAAAATCCATTGGAAGAGCATACAACCGAATCCAAACTAGGACAACCATGGGTTCAATACGAGGATCGAAACCCACTCTCCAGGGTTGAACAAATAACCCTGTCGGACTGTGGTTCCTCTTTTCTAATTCAAATGCCCTGTTTCTATCGGCTAGAGATGAAAAACTAACAATGAAATACCCATTTCTAATAAACCATAAGGAGTACTCACCATGAGGCTTCCAGTTCTGTCTAACCTAGGTATGCAAGAAATTTAGGATAGGTCGGATACCCATGAATTTATAGATTAGATCATGGTTAGCTCTGTATATGATTGTGTCTTCGACCATCTTTGGTTCGATGACAATCTTGGGTCATGAGGCGGATTGTAGAAGGCACCCATTAACTCGATGTGCTGTTGAGCTCTTGCCAGCGTTCTTGAAGAGCGTGTGAAGAGTATTTCTCTAAGCTTCATCATTGGAAGATGAAGAATTTTCTTTTAACAATTCAGCATAAGAGCTCTTTCTCCCGGAGAGAGGGTCTGGAGGAGACCCCATTGGGCCCTCCTGGGGCAGCAGACGTTCCTTCAAATCCATAGTAACCAGAAAAACACTACGAAAACCCACCTAATGCCCTGGATTTTCCTTCGCTCCACAAACCCTAGAACATTGCCTGTCGCCTGCTCAGAAATTTTCCCACCAGTTCCCCTTTTTATTCTTATACATATTTTTTAGCAATTAATATTTTATGTTTTTTCATGCGTATTTCAGGAATGATTCAGGATATTTTATATTAAAACAAATTGCTTAATATTGTGGCTATTTTATATTGGGACCTATGATATTTTGGGGTTATAAGACCTAAAAATCCAATAGTGGTATCCAAACTACCACTACACTTTGTCCATATTGATAAAGTTTACTAGCCATCATTTTAAATATTGAACTTTGACATTTTTTTATAAAGTTAATTTAGAGTTTGTCCACTTTTAAGGTAGTGTAGACTTTGACTCTATTTTCTTAAAGGTCTAATCGAGTAGAAAAGGTTGGGGTCTTTCCACCTGGTTGAAGGAAAACAAGTGAAGAGTAGGACTTAGATATAGTGAAGAAAATAGCCAACTTAGAAGAAAAGTTGGATATCTAAGTTTTAAGATTGAAGATTCAATATTGAGGTAAAGCAACTCAAGATATGTTAATCATTCAGGGATAGAGCCAACCTAACTATAATGAACCTCCTCACATGATTAATGTATATAAATAGAGAATTAATAAACTTACCTTTTTCTTGTGAAAATGTGGTCCTCCTAACAATTATTGTGAGTGCAAGATAGTTGCAAGGTGTCCATGAAAGAAAATAAGCCAGCAAAAAAATGTAAAAAAGAGAATTGATGAGGCGGCTTGGGAGCACATTGAAACTCGTGCTTTGCATAACATTTAGGTGCATAGAAAAATTGCATATTTGTGTGAGTTATGTTAATTTAAATATTGATTATTAGTGTGGACTGGGAAATGCTTTTAGGTGACAATGACGATGAGAGCCTCTTTCTTGTTTGTGTTTGTGTATGTGTGATATTGAAATTTAATTTCAAAAAGAAAAAAAGGGAGAGGGTATTCTATGTGATGCACGGTTATGCATAAGGGGTTAGACCCAAAGTGTATTTATAAAAATGGGATGAATCTAGTCCTAAGGTGTATAGACATCGGGGCGATTTTTTTAAAATTTTCAAAAAAAATTATCAAATAATGGTGATTTTTTGAAAAGTGTGCACCAAATTTTTCAACTCCAAAACTATCGACCGATAGAAGTGACTATCACAAGGTGACTGACAAAAGCGACTATCACAAGGTGACTACTAAAGATAACTAGTATACGGTGACTGTCATAAGGTGACTAGCACAAGGCGACTATCACAATGTGACTAGCACAAGGTGATTGTCACAAGGTGACTGTCACAAGGCGATTATTACAATACAAATGTCATAAGGTGACTACCACAAGGTGACTATCACAAGGTGACTATCACAAGGTTATTATCACAAGGTGACCACCAAAGGTGACTATCCCAAGGTGATTGTCAGAAGGTGACCGCCAATGGCGACTATCACAAGGTGACCACCAAAGGTGACTGTCACAAGATGACTGTCACAAGGTGATTGTTACAAAGTGACTATCATAAGGTTACTATCACAAGGCGATCACTAAATATGACTACCATAATACGATTGTCACAAGGCAACTAGCACAAGGTGACTATCATGAGGTGACTATCACGATGTGACTATCACAAGGTGAATATCATGAGGTGACTATCATGAAGCGACTATCATGAGGTGACTGTTACGAGGTGACTGTCACGAGGAGATAAAAAAAAGTGACCACCAAATATTGTCAATAATATGTTGCCATGTGTCCTCTCCTCTACCACATGTCATGCATTTGTCGACTTCAGCTATGCAGACTTCTATAAATAGAATAGCAGGGTCATATTTTACCTTTCATACGATAATTTCCAGAGCATTTTCTAGCATTATATGATCATTTTCAGGGCTTTTTTTGAGCATTTTCAAGGCGTTTTCAAGGTGTTTTCTGATATTTTTTAGGACATTTTTAGAGTTTTTTCTGTGACATTTTAGAGTATTTTTTGAGCTTTTTAGAATGTTTTCCCAGCATTTTCCCAATGTTTTCCCAATGTTTTCCTAGTGTTTTCAAAGTGTTTTAAGAGCATTTTGAGAGCATTTTAAGAGGGTTATCAGAAATGGCTAATGCTTCCTCTCCTGTCCCTTCAAAGGTATCATTCAAGAGCTACTATTTATCGAATGTGAAGAATATTTTTAGCACTCTTGGAAGATATTACAACTAGATTTACACCTCCGAAGTTTTTGGAGTTGTGAAGATACCATAGTTGGATGTCAATGTCTCTCTGATGCAACATATTGTTACTTCCTATGACCATGATGTTTCCACTATATAGATTAAATTTGATAACAAGAATATTTTTTTTACCGGAAACCTCTCAAATGTGCAGCGACTAACAAGGCTACCATTTTTGGATGATATCCTTGTTAACAACTAGCACGTGTTGACTAATTTTGACAAATCAACGCTGGCATCCAGATATGGCTTGAATCCAAAACCATCTGAAAGGTAATTTTTTGAAAATTTTGTTTTTTTCTATCCTTAATTTTTATGTATTATTGTTTCTGATGTCCATTCTCTAATAATGTTCTCTCTGTTTTGCAGTTAATTATTCTAAATTGAAAAGGGGTTTGAACATTTCCAATGTTACAGATAATTTTTTTTTATACTTGTATTGAATTTTTCTTGGGAAGGCTTACTCTGCAGAGTTGACCCACAAAAATGCCATTTTGAGATTTGTCATTGTTGTTTAGTTGTATTTATGGAGGCATATATGATTGGTCCACTAACATTTCAAACTGCCTAAAACAAGACCTTTCTGTGCAAAAAATTAATCTGCGTATATAGTAACATCCAGTAACTTTATTCTTTGTCATTTTCAAGAAGCATATTATAATATTTAACAAAATTATCCTCAAACTGCATTGTACCCAGATTTTTTGGCTATTGGGATCACTAAGAATGAAATACAAGTAAAATCATATATTGGAATAGTCTTTCTTTTCTATTTTTTCAATCAATCTTGTTATTTTCTAATTTTATTTTGAAAATAGAGAAGAGAAGCTCACTCCT
Organism: Wollemia nobilis; assembly: GCA_028583015.1. Lineage (NCBI taxonomy): Eukaryota > Viridiplantae > Streptophyta > Pinopsida > Araucariales > Araucariaceae > Wollemia > Wollemia nobilis. The sequence goes on along the minus strand of JAQPPZ010010331.1, from coordinate 3,404,317 downwards.
CCAGTAAGAGAAATACCACCATCAGGATTCAAGAAGCGTTTGGCGATTTGTACACATAGTTGTAATCATTACCGATAACTTCCACCTATAAATGGAGGAGGTCTTCTGATGGACAACATAAATGTATGACTCCTCCTACTTCTGGTCATGCATCTACTACAATAGAAATTGAATATGAAACGTCTAGCTCATAAGGTAAACATAATTTTCAAAATTTCTAATTTCAATAATGTATTTTAACAATATAAAATTATTTTTAGTTTGAGAAAATATTTTTACTCTTTTCAGAGCAAAGGCCAACACTTGCACCATCAACGACAATGGTAGTAGCATCTGAGTCGGGTATGTTTAGTTAATATTGATATATTTTAATTGCATTATTTTTAAAATTAGTTTTAATTTATAATTTTCATCTAAAATTTTGTAGATGGACCGACTAGATTTAAAAGACTCAAAAAATAGATGCCTCCACCGGGTGCATAAGAAGAAAAACAGCCAATCCTCCCATATCAAGTCCATCTATAGCAAGTTTGGAAATCCCCACAACATGCACCACCGGTGAGGAACCAATATCGCATGCATGGGAAATTGTTTCTCACACCACCATAATAGCTGGTTCAAGGAACTAGCAGTTAGTTTTAGACACATACTTAGACTTTGGATCAGTATGTTGTTTTAGGGATGGGGTTCCCAATTTTAATACTTGATAATTTATCAAACATAGAAAGTGCATCTCAAATTTCACTTCCAGATGTAAATCTGGAAGATGATTTTATGTATCAGTATATCAATAATTTTAATTTACCACCGAAGATAAGTTATCTTCTTCTAGGATTCAATGATGAAGTATAGGAGAATGTTGAAGAAGATGTCATCGATATTTCCTCTTTCCCCACTAGAAAATTGACACCCATCATCATTGGAATTATGATGATAAAATTAAATTTCCAAAAAAAAATTATTCATAAACAAACATAGGGCTATTGTTACGAATAATCTTCTTTTAGATATTGATACATTAAGAGAATAGGAATATCAGTCCAAGGTTATGATAAAAGCAATAAATGGCTGATACATGAACTTTTCACATAGAAAGGAGCTATTTTCAAAGGTGGAAAATGAGCCACAAAATCTCGATGATCTGTTTCGTAAAGCCAAATCTGGCATCGTCAAGGCCGATTCTACAAGTAGTGATGAAGTTCTAGCCATTATACTTGACCAATTAGAGAACCTGAATACTGAAGCCCAATCGTATTTCAACGAATGGGAACTAGATAAGAAGGAAGTAGTAGCAAAAATAGTAAGACTTACAGCAGATGTAAGTTTTACATTTAACTGAAAATCATTTTTTATTTAATATATTTTTAAATTAATATTAATATTTTTCTCTTGTAATTTGCAGTCTAATTATCAGAATTTGAAGTAGCAAGTGTTAGCCATAAAACATGGATCAAGACTACAAAAATTAGTGTGACTAATGTTATTAAATTGAAGAAGAGACTACAACACACTGTTCGAGAAAACAATTGGCTGAATAAGCTTATCAAATAAAAGGCCTATATGTGGATGTTGCAATAAAAAAACTAAGAAAGAGCTGAATGCAACATTTAAAGAAGATCCCACGAAGGAAGAAGGTTTAATACTATCAAGGATAAATACTGCAGCTGAAAGTTTGACACGGGCTGGTGCATTGGAAGCAAATGATATTGAGGTAGATGCAGCTGATATTTTAGGCACTTTACATGAAGAAAACATATAAAAATAGAACTGGTGTTTCATTATTTCATGATTCAAGAATGTTGTTGATAGAAACGTGGTTTCAAAGACTCATATTTAACATATTTTGAAACATATTATTCTATATTAAATACATTTTATAAGTTTTCTATTACCTTTTCATATTTTATTTTCATTACTGTGATGTTTTTAATCAGTAGTGCGGATGGAATAAATAATTTTGAATTATGTGGATGCAATAATCGAGCATTAATATTTATTTTCCTATAGATAGTTTACTCAATACATTGATTTATTCTATACATGGTTTATTCTATAAATAGTTTACTCTATACATGGTTTGCCATATATTGTTTTCAATACATGGTTTTCTATACATGGTTTTCAAAACATGGATTTCCATACATTGTTTATTTAAATACATGATTTATTCAATACATGGTTTGAACTTTGCTATACATGGTTTTCAAAATATATGAAATCATAATATACATGGTTTTCTATACATGGTTTATTCAATACATGGTTTGCCATACATTATTTTCAATACATGGTTTATTCAATACATGGTTTGTCATACATTGTTTTCAATACATGGTTTTCAAAACATGGATTGCCATACATTGTTTATTTCAATACATGATTTATTCAATACATGGTTTGAACTTTGCTATACATGGTTTTCTATACATGGTTTATTCAATACATGGTTTGCCATAAATTGTTTTCAATACATGGTTTATTCCATACATGGATTGCCATACATTATTTATTTCAATACATGATCTATTCAATACATGGTTTGAACTTTGTTATAAATGGTTTTAAAAATATATGAAATCATAATATACATATTATGTTGACAACTAGTAGCATTATATATGAAATCAAATACATGTGAAAAATAGTAATATATGTGATACTGTAACCAATATTCTGTTCCAAAATCAATGAAAACATGTCTCAAAATATAATCAAATCTCAATATTAATATGTGAAATCAAATAAAATAAATGAATCAAATCCCAATATTCTCTATTGATAATTGATAGTTTAATATGTGAAATCAATCAAATGAAAACATCTTCGCATCATAATGGCGGAAGCTGGAACAAAATATTTTTAGATTGTGCAAAATATTTTATGCTCATACCAAAAATTTATATCATCATTGTGTCATCATTGTTACAATTATCCCCATCATCTTGAGTATTCATGACACCTCTTCTATTTTCCAGATATTTCCAATATGACAAAGCTCTTTCATAAGGAAACTTCTCAACCTCATATGTCGACATATATACTCTCAAAAAATTTCCAAATTTTTGTCCAATATATTTTGAACTTTAGATTTGACATATGATAATGCACTAAATACCCTTTTATCCTCAACTGATCCTAAAATCATCGTTTGGCATAATTCATATAAATTAAAATATTCACTCATAGTATGTTGTAGGATACTGTTGGGATATAAATGTTTCCACAAACATGAAATAGAACCCCTTTCATGGTGATTAGTGAATTGTGAAACTTGAGAAGACATTGTTGTTCCAAAATAGTTTGATTGTTTTGTCAAAATATCTTTGTTGAGAATTCCATTGATTTCAATACCATTGAATACCATAGTTTTAGTGAAATGGCTAGCAAGCTTGCCCATGTATTTATGAAACAAACCATTTATATTATAGTATTTATTAGAAGGATTCCAAAATATTGGGTTAACCACACCCATAGCCTCAAGCAATTCATCTATTTGAAAATGGTCTCTAATTTCTTTTTTCAATGATTCTACTATTTGTTTCAGTTTAATTTTTTTATCTGTTACAACTACATGAAATATGTTGTATGTTATGGGTATTTGTTCAACTTCATTTGTAGCTATATCCATTTGCTGAACAAAAAAATATAAAGGACTTTCCTTTCCATGGATATTAATACAAATATGATTGTTTATATTGAACTTCAAAAATTTTGAGGATCATTCATATTTGTCAATGCTCTCCAACTCTCAAACATGGGATCCATAAAACTTTCACCAGATGCATACATTGTATTAATATGTAAGCAAATTTATTTTCTTGCCCTAATAAAATCCACAATATAAATTGATATTTCTTGTGCAATTTTGATCAAAGTATTCATTTATTCCAATATTGGAAGAATACCACATAATGTGAGAAGTGTTTCAAAGTCACTGATTCGAAATAGAAAATCTTTAGCCTTATCAACTACCCTCGAGTTGCATACATAAACCCTTCCAAGGATTTATATTCTTTGAAAACTCTATATTTCGATTGATACAACGAAATCCACCTAGTATCTACATCTTTTAAGAGTTTTTTACCATCAGTAAATCCTAGTGCAAACTGCTAAAATTTTAAAAATATTTTTGGACTACGCAAAAAATAATCATGAATTTTATGGAAAATCTCTTCCACTCTTGCTACATTTGTAAATGTATCCACAATTTTGTATGTAATATTAATTCTATGAGCCATGCAATGAATATGGATCAAATATGGGGTAACAGATGTTTGTAGTCTAACACAAAGACCATTCTTGTGTCCTTGCATTGTAGCAGCACCATCGGCTCCGACACATATTAACTTAGTGGCATTTTAATTTCATTCATTCCCATAATTTCCTTTAAACTAGAAACAATAACATTGTAAATGTTTTTTGCATTGTAATTTTCCACCATATTGGGTAGTCTAAGTAAATGAGGTTTCCTTAAATGATTTTCCAATGTGTAAACATGCATACAAATATAAGATGTGTTGTCAAAAGTAGTCACCTCATAAATTGAAAGTGAAATGAATTTGGCCTTTTTTATTTTCTCTTTGAGGTCATCCTGCTCAACCAATGAGAGACATTTTACCATTTTCCAACCACTTTGATCTAACCAATGGGTGTTGGGTAAGTTATGCACATTAGCTAGTTAAAATAGAGATTTATAATCAATAAAATCTGACATAGGTCTACCCCTTTTAAGAATAGTGAGTACAATAGCAAATTGTAAACTTTTTGAAGCTAAAGTGAACTTTTCTATTTTTCAAAATTGGGTTTTAATCGTTGCACCTTTCTCAACCAAAGTTTGCTTTTGTGTCATTTCTTTATCATATTCTTGTGCATATATGATATGGGCACACTTTGATGCATCCTTCCACCTATAATTTTTCTGTTTTGATCCATCACTTTCATTTATTTTATATAAACCTTTCCACATTGTTTTTCAACTGTATCTTTCTTAACTTGCAATATGTGATCCTTTTCGTATTTCTAGCTACTAATTATGCATCTCAAGTTTTTTATTATTTCATTACTATTCTCTAGAAGCACTGGCTCAACAAATGAAAAATATGAAACCCAATCAGGCTAAAATGATCTGTTAATTTTCCATCTAGATGACCTTGTATGTTTATGTTTTTTACAAGAATATTCTCCTAAAGTAGGTGCTGCATAAGAACTACTACTTTATTTTCCATATCGTGTGTTTGTTTCAAGAATATCTTCATGTTGTTGTTCCATTTATTTAAGAAAATTTTCATCTGTGGACTTTTCATGATCGTAGTTATGTGGAAGTGGATTCATACCAGGGTCAATAGTGTTTCCTGTAGAGATGATACTAGGGTCAATACTAGGGTCATTATCATTATTAGTTTTAAAAGCGTACCTTCTTTTAAAAAATATAGATAAACAATGGATAAAGCAATCCACCAAAAATCACCCTTCTTAATGAATGAAGACATTATACATATAAAATTAACAATGTACAAAAATTAACTGGTTATTAAGTAAAGGTGTACATACCTTCAATTTGTGCATATGTTGATGGCTAACTAGATTTTGAAATATTATTAAAGTATTTGAGGATACTCCTTTTATCAAAATTGGAATGCTAGCCTCTCTTCCTTCCATTGTCAATAGGTGACATTTTACCTATATAAATAGAAGAGTAACAATACCATCATTTTGAAAAATGAATATAACTATTGAAAGAGAGAACTACTATTTAAGATGATAGAATATCTTACCAAAGGAATCTTAATATTGGTGCCCAAATAATAGGAAAACCTCCTTATTGAGTTTCAATGAACAAAAATATATAAACTAAAACATAAATGGTAACATAAATTTATCGATAAATGGTTTTTTATTCTACTGATTGCCTTATGTCAATCTCCTTGTGTTAGTCACCTTGTGACAATCGCCTTGCGATAGTCACTTCTGTCAGTTGCCTTATGTCAGTCACCTTGTGATAGTCACCTTGTGATAGTTGCCTTGTGATAGTCACTTGTGATAGTTGCTTATGAGAGTCACCTTGTGACAGTCATGTTCTACTAATCACATCCATCGGTCACCTCTATAAATCACCTTGTGATAGTCATGTTGTGATAGTTACCTTGTGACAGTCACCTTATGACCATCACATTATATCCATCACATTCTATCGATCGCATCTATCGGTCATCTTCTATCAGTCACCTTATGTCGGTCACATTCTATCAGTCACCTTGTGACAGTTGCCCTATGGAAGTCACCTTGTGATCATTGCCTTGTACCTTGTGATAATTGACTTGTGATAGTTGCTTCATGATAGTCACTTCGTGTCAGTCACCTTGTGACAATATCATCGTGCTAGTCACTTCTACCGGTCGCCTTGTATGATTCGCTTATGCCAATCAGATTATGAGTGATGCTGTCAAGGTTACCTATATATAGTGGGGTACAAGATTTGAATTGGGTAGGACATTTTTTTAAAATAATTTTAGGAAAAAATTAGGTGGGAAAACATATTGTAACGGGGCGAATTTACCCTAAAAAAATATTAATTCTGTAATTTTCAAGCGAATGGGCCAACCTATAGGGTCCTAAAATTAGCAAAATAAAAATTTTTAAAATCCTAAAATTTGCAATAAATTACGAAATTTGCCCTTGTGCATAACCTTGATGTGATGAAACCTATATTATAAATATTATTATTTTTATTTTTAAGAGAATTAATTGTTCCATACATTCGAAACAACATTACTAATAATGTGTTGTTTTAAAAAATAAAGGGTAATAGTTGACCATAGAGTTGGATTATATTTTTAAACAAATATGAATAAAGGTATGCATACGAAACACACTCCTCAATGGTTACTATGGAGCTTAAGAAAAAGTGGCAAATTTTGTTGCATTATCATGATGTCTAATTATGCATGCGAAGTGGTGGGAAGGTATCTTGGTTACATGACATAGTGCATGAAGATACGAAGGCAAAAAACCACTAAGGTATTCATATAGTGGAGAGAAAATAACGTAAGAAGCCATAAGTATAAAAAAATAGAAGGGAGATACAAAGTAGGAAAAAATGATGACATAGGAAGAAGAAGAGAAGCGCGACACTAGAGAAGTGGGAAGCATACAAGTTCAGGTTGGAAAAATGTAAAATATATTTATATTGAATGTTTTATCAATAAATTAAAAATGAGGAAAGGTCATTTGGTTTTATAGTAGTAATGAATTAAAACATGTGGAATCACCTGTGTTGTGATAAAAGAAAAGAAAATGAATATGTGTTCTCAAACCTATGACTTACCTATGTAGTGGTAAAAGGAAACAAAACATAAAAATTATGTTTTGAAAATGTGGAATGATAGGCAATAGTGATACTATGTTATGAGCAATATGGTTTTTTCTAAAGAAAGTTACCTTAAAACCTTATGATTCCTTTGATTTCCAAATAGGGTTATGCGTAAGGGATCAGCCCCAAAATATATTTATAAAAATTTGGTGAATCGGTTTCAAAATCCAGGTGAATAGTTTCGAAACACATATAGAAGGTTCACTATTATTAGGGGCAATGTTGAAAATTTAAACTTAAAATGGTCAAATTATTATAAAATTGGGGTGAATCGACCCAAAAAAAAAATTGCACCCAAAAATTTTTGGCTAATGGACCTTGGTCAAGGGTCCCAAATATTAGCCAATTCCAAATTTTAAAAATCCTAATTTTATCCAATTTTGCTGAAATAGCCACTATGGATAACCCTGTTTCCAAAATAGTCTTTAATGGAAAAAGAAATGATTTTATGAAAAATTGCTAGAATGATTTTAGGTGGTTGATAAGATGAAATCTATTTAGAATTTTTTGAATTATATCCCGAGCAAGGGGATTTATAGCTCTTTTAAATATTAAATTTGAAGTATAAACATGTATGAATGCATAATAGTTGCATATCATTTGTATGATTCATACCTGATACCTATTGGTGCCTCTTAAACAACTCTATGCTGGTTACAGACCAAATGCTTAGCTAGATGACATATGGTATAACCTAATAAGCAAAGCTTATTGTATGAAAGCAAGAAAGTTAGAACCAAGGATCTTGTAGTGGAGTGGCTGTGGTTTATAATATTTTTAAAGAACCAAAATCAATTGTCGAGATTGCAACCTTAAGAAATGAGGCTTAGCTGGTTTCAAAACTAAAACAAAATAATATGGTAATATATTCCTTGTAAAGCATTATTAGAAGATAATGGATCATTACATAGTTGGGAGATAGAAATTATCTTAATGTAAAAGGGGTAAGGTCCTCTTGTAGACTACGTCTGCTCTAGAATAATTGTGTAATAGAAATTGGAGTTGAACTATTAGTAGTATTGAATGCTAAAAGTAGTGAATTTAAATAAGACATTAATTTTTTTGTTATGTTTACTTAATGGATTATTTAGTTTGAGTATATATCTTGTACAACTTTAATTTATTGTTGTTGTTGAACCTTAGTGGAACTCGACCTGGTGTTTAAATAGGTTTCAAATGAACTATAATATTATTTAAATGCTACCTTAACTAGAGAAGCTAGTAAACCTTAACTGCTCTAGAAAGTTTAGTTTAACCTCATCCTTGGGAAAGAAATTGGATAGTTGCAGTGGAAGGAAACTTGAACTTTTTATTGAAAGTCAAGGAAGTCATAAAATAAAAGGTTGAGTATGTGAACAACATCATAGAGGGAAATCATGTGTTGCTCTCTTTGAATTAAAGAATTGATAGTAAAATATATTCTAAACTGAAGCTTTAAGAATGTTCGAATAGTAGTTTGAACTGAGTCATAGGATGAAATTATAGTCAATCAAGGCTCTTAGAAAAGATGAATTTATGTCCAATACTTTAATTCTTAACCAAGGTCTATTTAACAAATCTCATTGGGTCCAATATCTTAATCAAAACCCTTTTCTTTAGGTGAGATGAATGAGTATAAAATTAAGATAGTAAGAAATAATTAGACATCTAATTCAAACTATTTAAAATATGCTAAAAAAATAGTGCAATTTATTTTCAAAGAAAGCATTAAATTCCAGATAGGTATGTCATGATCAACTCTCTATTTTTCTGAAGTTTGAATTGCTAAGAAAGGTTTTGTGATCGCATACCCTTAAAACTAAATTAGCTCAATATTTTTTGTGTCTAATGGCCTAAGGTATTCTTGTAGGGCATTTTGGTAAAGTAAAATATATAGAGAAAATATATTTGGATATATTTTTAAAAAATATGGTGGTATTATGGGTGTGTAGATATGAACTATTTGAATACTTCATCTATTCTAGTTTCAAGATATTAATTAAAGAAAACTAGACAAACCTTTACTTGAGAAAGACATAAATGTTCCTTATGGAAATATATTTTAGCTTATTAAATCTATCGGAGTCATGGGGAGGTTATTACTTGAGGTAAAACAATTAAACACCCAAAGTTGTTGAGGTACGGGAGTGTACACAACAAGATTCGAGGCAACTAAGGACTAATAGAATTGGTTACAATATATGACTCGGAAAAGTTAGAAAAATAAAGTATTATGGGATATTTTTTCCAAGTTGCTACTTGAAGAGCACTATGATAAATTTTATGCTCATGGAACCTAGCTTTAATAGCCATGGGTTTTAGTATGGGATAAACTACTATGGGTTCTAATTATTATGTTTGATTAAGTCCAAGTTCAAGGTATTGACATGGCACTAACTGAATTTGGTAAAAGAAAATCACCAGTTAGTCATGAGGTCATAAGTATGCTACTACCATCTATACTAGTTTTAGAACAAGTCAACTAGATGGTCGAAGGTTCGGTATGATGAGAAAAGGGAAGAAAGTGTCCACCCTCTAGGTGTTATGGGCCCTATAGGACAAACATTATCATGGTTATATCCTCATGCCAATAATACATGGATGCAAATGAGGGCAACTAAATCCATAGAATGGCACCTCAATAGGATTTGATCGATCTCATCCACTTAAGTAACTAGTTGCAGTAGTTATGAACTCAAATATAGTTTGTTATGTCTGTGTTATATTTTATATTTACAATTTAAAAATTATTGGGTGATCCAAAATGATGTTAGCCTAAAAAAAAAATTGGAAATATAGGAAAACATTTTAGTATTAGATGTTAAACTTAAAAAATATATATACATTGGGTTTTTGTTTGGTCTTTTAATCATGCAACCAAGTGAGTATTTGGACCTGGGTTGCTACAATGACCATTTTTTATTCTCTTAAAAAGGAGAATCAATATTGATAGATTGAGGTAAATCAAGTTAGAAGATAGTTGATAATTTAGGGAAAAACCACCTTGACATTGATATTGGGTTCTCTAATAATGAGGATAATAATGTTGGGCTCTTAGGTGTGACCTAATACATTGAATGTTTTAGATTGAAAAAAAGGAGAAGCAAAGATTAAGCTACATAATTTTGAGAAGCTTCCTATTCAAAGTGTACTAAGAATAGACAATAGAAGAAGCAAAAATTTAGTAGAGAATGATAAGAAGAATCAAGTCAAATTAACCTTGACATATTTGAATAAAGAGCAAAAAAGAAAAAATAAGTAGAGACAAGAAATTACAAAGCAGAAAAGAAGCAATTATCTTCCTAGGATACATTCAAGAACTAGTATGAATGAATATATCTTTATATCATTTTAGTCTTGGTCATGGATAAATTTTTGAAGCACGTTCTTCAAGGTAGACACATAATACAACATTGATAAAAAGGATTATATCAATAAAGGAAGTTTAAGAGACCTATCTATAGAACAAAAATCTCAAAAAGCCTATATTAAAGAAAGTATATAAACTCCCAGTGATAAATAGAAACCATAGAAGTATTTTACATTCTACAAAAGGGCCATAGTGAAGCTAAAGGTAGATATACCATAAACATTAAGAAATAAAAAAAATATAGAGTTGTTGTTTTATGATAGAACAATAGAACAACAAAGACACCATAAGTATAGATGCATAATTTAAAGTCTTCATCCAAACGTAGAAGATTATTATTCAAATATTCTAACCTAATTAGATGCTCATTATTTATAGCTTATAGTAATATATAAAACTGTAACAACCAAGTGCTTCCATTCTTCATAACAAACAAACAAAGGAGGCCATCATGAAAGAATACAATGAAGAAGGACAACATTATGAAGAAAGGATATTAGTAATGGAGACTAGCATAAACGAGGAGCAAACAATCTAGAAAACCACTACAACGAATGAGACTAGCTACATACAAGGAAATCATACCAGCTAAGGAGATTAGAAGACCATCTAAGGAGTTTAGTAATGCACTAAATGAGACTAACTACATACAAGGAAATCAAACCAACTAAGGAGAAAAGAAAACTAGCTAAGGAGTTTAGCAATGCAATGAAGAATATTGAAAATACAATAAAGAAGATTAGCTAAGGATATCTATAACAACCCAAGTCTACTCACTTGGTTGTACCACAAAATCAAGCCAAGCAATTTCTCAAGGTAATTTTTTTGTCTAAGTTTATTATTTAACCTAAAAAGTGCTTTGATATTCATAGCATTTATGTTTCACCTAATAAATATTTAACATAAAGTTTTAATCAATATAGACATATCAAACCACTTTTTGGTTTCAAGACTACTATAGATAGCCACCCAAGTGGACGAGATTTGCAAAATCTCATGACAAGTGTCTTTATATGGATTTCACTTGTCTCATTTATCATTCCCTTGTTCTAACATGAGGGTTAAAGCATAGTAGGGGTTATACTCTAGGGTCCATAACACCTTTTTGACTTGTTCTAATATTTTTATGTAAGGATTTTAGCATAAATATACCTAGTGTCTAGTTGATTATCCTACTACTCAGATTCATCTAGAGCCATCCCATTTCTCTAACACCAGTCTTAGTAACGCATGCCCATTATGACTCATGATAGTTTATCCCATATCAAACTTCATGGTTGAACTATCTAATTCAAATGAAACATAGGAATTATCACTTTACTACCTAGACAACAACCTAGAGGTGGCATCTCATACCACCCCTCGTAACTATTTTTGACTATGTCACTTTTTCTAACCTTTACCATAAAAAAAAGGTTGCTCTCAAGACTCATTGTGTGCATACCCAAACCTCAACAAAATTGGATGTTCATGTTTTGTTTTCCTTCACAATGACTACATTATCCATTCCTCATCATGGTTTTTGTAGAATCAAGGATTTTGGGTTTAACAATGACTTGGAGGGATATCATTCATTTGTCCCTCTCCATATTTTCAGGCATAGGGTTAAGGTTCACTAGCAAGCTCTCTATTTTCCTGCTCTAACTACCTCTAACCCAAATCACATATTAGTTTTCTCATCATTTATCTCTAAGTTTACTTCTCTAAATACTTAAGGGAGTGCATTCATTTCTATACCTCAATTAATAATTTTATAGGTTATATATAATTAAATATATAAACCTTCCCTTAATAAATCTATTTCATTATTTATTACTTATTAACCCTAATCTATGTCACAAGGGAGTTCTTCAAGAAAACACAAAAGTTTATACTCAAATTCATCTCTTAATCGCATGGACTTATATCCAAATTATCATTTTCATAGCAAAGTTATAGAAACTAGTAATTCATTACTAACTAGCTAAAATTCACATGTAAAGGTCAACACTCATGGTGACCGAGTGCACATTTGACCAGCATGAATCTATCCCAACAAAGGTAATTTACAGTTTGGTTTAAATATGTTTCAGCACCAAATTAGTTTCTATGTCATAGTTTTCTTCCTTCCAATTGCTAACTTACCCTTAACTACTCTTTAAATCAGCATTTCTTTATAATTTCCATGTTTTATTTTGGTTGTATTGTCATATCAGTAAGTCTAATTAAAACTCCAAGATATCTCCTAAATAACTCCTACGTTTGAACTCAAGGGTTTGAGAAACCAGGTACAATTTGTTTTACTTACATTGTATTTATTCTTAGATTGCATTTGGAAAAATACTCCATAGTTTTGCAAGCTAAAACTTCCTTAAATTACATGCAATAATGAAGCTAAAAGACTTATTCTACCCAACCCGGTTTCTACATTGAAAATAGATGTTGGAATTTCTCCTATATTCTACCATTTAAATGGTTCACACATCAAATGATAACATTTTTATAGAAATCACAAATTCTAAATTTATTTTCTATTTCTAGAATTTATATTTGTGTGTACACATACAACATATTACAATATAAATATTTTAATTATCCAATGGTTACAAAAAGGTACATGCACTTATTAATATTTCAAGCTCATAAGCTTAAATTACAAATTTCATTTTCATATCCTTATTAACAATAATTTAGGAGTGTTGCTTCTCATATCGGATGTTACTACCATAAGGTTCAGAATTAATGCAACAATCCATTATTTCTTCAGTAATAGTCATTGGAATTTTTTTAGTTTCCAATCGGGTTCCTAGTTTGGTTACAGTGCAACTCTTAACCTAAGAATGTTCGTTAAATATAGTAGAGTCTACTTCACCAATGTTGCAATCGATGTCCATGAATATGATGTTAATATGTATATAGGGATCAATTAAGCCCTTAATTTGCTATGCTTGTATGCAACTAGGCATATATGCACATAACTTGTCTAATATGCCACCAAAGCATGGCAAACATACACTCATGCATAATAATGATAATATTTCATATCATTTATTATTTTGAGAAAAAAATCATGCCCATACTTTCTCGATAATTCTAAGAGAATCAACAACTTAATTTAGAGGAACATTGATCCAACATTAAGAGCCATATGGTATGCAATTTTCAAATTCATAATAGAGAATATTGCACATTTTCAAGACTACTTCTATAAATTGGTATTCATTGCATGCCCTTATTCATCATGTGGTTCCTTTCAACTATTGTTCATTGTATTGTTAACTTTCATCTATTGTTCTATTTTATTCTTTCCAAATATTGTTATATCCTCTAACTCTTTTATTTGTTCAGTTTATCTCCTATCATTCCCTTCTAAAACCCTATTCACCTATGGTTTCTTCCCATATCTATTAAAACTATCACTCCCTTATAATACCTTCTACTTCTCCATCTAGACTCCTTCAAGTCCTCCTTCCAATTTTACACTCTTAAAATTATAATAAAAACCTACAATATTTAATATCTCTGTTTCAAAGCATATTCTTCAATAGTGGACATTGAAGGCTAAGCTAATATATCAAGGTTTTTTCTACAAATTCTTTTAAACAAATTTCTTCAATGCATACACATACTAATCCTCCCCCATATCTAGATCCTACATATATATCTCTATAATGAAAATCATCATTGTTTCCCTATTTTATCTAAGAAAAAATAAAAAATGGATTATTCCTATCGAGCATTGAAATTGAAAAAACATTACTAAAAACTAAAATTTTCCAAAAAAACATAGTACTCAATTATTTTTCCATATTCCTACACAAATCATAAAACAAAGGTGAATCACATCATACCTAACCTAACCACCTTCAATATAACAATCCATAATTTATACCAAGGGCCTTAATTTACCATTTTTGCATTTAAAAAAAAGATTTACTGGCAACTCCACCATCAACTAAATTCCAACCCTAGTTAAACTTCATGCTAAAAGTAAAATTGATCCACATTATGTGCTTCATCAATGTCACACTCACTCAAATCACTTTCTAGAAAATCCATGGTCAACCTTGTTGAATTCAAGCCTTAATTCAAATTCAAATCCTATAGTTATATTTAACCCTCAAGTCAAGCTAAATCGCATCAATCACAAAGTGTTGTATTGAAATTTACTAAAACCCTCACCTTCTACCCAACCCAACAACTGTGGTTCCTTCACAGACCCAACCTTCCACCTAGCAAATCAGTTTGATACTACAAATAAAACAACAAAACTAGAAAACCTAACAACCCATAACAACCAACATACAATAGCCAAACTAAGAAACCCAATAGCCCAAACGACCAAAACCAGCAAACTCTCATATAGGTTTTGTGGTTCCATCAGCTTCAACCTTCTACCCAGCTCCCAAACTATGGTTCCCTCAATTAGACCAATACTCCACCCCAAAGACCAACATGCAACTGAGGAGACATCTGCCAAAATAGATTTCAGCCCACCCACAAAGGCATCCACCATATTGCAAGGTATTCATTCCAAAAATTAGGACACACAACCACAAATCACCGCAAGCCCTCGTAACATAGATAAACATGCATATTGATGCAAGCACAGGCTATGAGAAATAAAAATAGAGGGTTTATACCCTACTGCTAATCACACAAAATACACAGCAAACCACAAGGCATAAGAAAATACTAAAGGTTTTGTATTGATTCAAAATGGGCAACATACAATCTTTGATTCTTCCTACCTCTCTCACTACAAGCTTCAATGGTATTTTGTCCCTTTATTGCTGCTCTATATATACTTATTTATCTATTTTTTTTACTTCCTCTAGAAACTTCTTTTAGCTTTTCTCTATATCTCTATATCCTTTCGAAAAAAAAAAATTATTATTATTTTTCTATATTCTTCCATAAACTTCCCCTTTTATCTATAGTTCTATATTATTCCGAAAACTTTCCCTTCTTACGAAAACTTCCCCTTTTAAAGCTCCTGTGTCATTCTCCCAGGGTAAGAAATTTTTTAGCATGAGCTCCTACTCATGCCAAGGCTTGATATTGTTCAACTGTGTACCCAAAATTTTCCAGTTCAGCTGGTTTCATCCATGTTGCATCATCGAATGGCCTGTTATTCCACTTAACCAAATATTCAAAATATTCTATTTTCCTAGTATTCTTGTACACTCTATTATCTATGATGTCTTCGATTGTTTCCTCTTGTTGTTTAGGCATCTACTGCTCCCAATGGACCTTTTCATCTTTCTCTATGTGGTTATCCTCTGTAGCTAAGTTTGGATAAGCATACAAATCCGTAACATTAAATATTGGAGAAACCCGAATTCCATCTGATAATTCTATCTCATAAGCATTATCCTCAAATTTCTTCAGCACTCTACATGAACCAATTTTCTTTGACTTCAGCGTATTATATTCTCCCTTTGAAAACCTTTCTTTCCTCAGGTAAGCATATACCACATCTCCAACCTGAAAAATGACTTCTCTTCTTTTCAAATATGCAATTTGTTTGTACTTTTTGGTACTTATTTGTAGCCTCTTTCTTACCTCGTTCTACATCTCATGTATTGCCTCTGCAAACTCCTCAACATAAGCACTCCTCTTTTTCAAATCTTTTATGTCTCTCAATTCACAAAATCCTCTAGGGTGATATCCATACACAATTTGAAATGGTGTTTTCTCGGTGATCCTATTTACTGAATCATTGTATGCAAACTCAGCCTATGCTAATACCAAATCCCATTGTTTTGGTTTATCACTTGCAAGACACCTTAAGATATTTTCAAAACTCCTATTGACAACCTCTGTTTTCCCATCCGTCTGAGGGTGATAAGCAGAACTAAAACTCATCTTTGTTCCTAGTTTCTTCCACAATGTTCTCTAAAAGTGACTTACAAATTTAGTATCTCTATATGAAATAATGCTTATTGGCAACCCGTGCAATATCACTACTTTAAATAATAAATCAGCTGTATGTGTGGCATCATTACATTTTGTACAAGCCATAAAATGCACCATTTTGCTAAATCTATAAACAACAACAAATATGGAGTCCATACCTTTCACTGTCCTAGGTAATCCAAGCACAAAATCCATACATATAGCTTTCCATGGCTTTTTTGGAATAGGCAAATGGCTTGTACAACCTTGTATTTTGACTACTTCCTTTTGCATGTTGGCATATCCTGCATTCCTTTACATATCTCTTCACATTGGCTGTCATCTTAGGCCAATAATAATTTTCACTCAGCTTGGCCAATGTTTTATCTATACCAAAATGACCAGCAAGTCCTCTGCCATGCTTTTCTTTCAATAAGTTCTCATTCATCGAACTCTGTGGTATACATAGTTGCTTCCCTTTGAACAATAGTCCTTGGATAAAATAATCCAACCATGGTGTCCTATCCTCCACTAGAGGATTCTCACATACCTTCCATGCCCTCATGAAATTTGGATTAGTCTTATACAAATATTTGATTGCATCAAATCCAATCATTTCTAAGCTCATTTCAGTCATCAAAAGACTCCTTCTACTGAATGCGTCAGCTACTTTATTTGAATTTTCGCTCCTATGCTTCAACACAAAAGTGAAATTTTACATGTACTTAACCCATTTTAAATGCCTTTAATTCAACTTACCTTTGTTGTTTATATATTGTAGCGCTTGATGATCTGTGTATAAAACAAATTCTTTGGGCAGTAAATTGTACCTCCATTTCTTCAATGCTTAGATGATAGCATAAAAGTCTTGATCATATACCAAATATTTCTGCTTGGCTTCATTAAATTCTCGCTGAAATAAGCTATAGGTCTGCCTTCTTGACTTAAAACACCTCCAATAGTTATATCGCTTGCATTACAATCTACTTGAAATACATTATTAAAATCTGGTAAAGCCAATATAGGCTGCTCCATAATCCTCCTCTTCAAATGCTAGAAACTTCTTTTCGCTTCAACTATCCAAACAAATTGTTTTCCTCCCTTAAAGTTTTCATAATAGGTGCACATACTCCTCTGAAATTTCTTATAAACTTCCTTCTTCGAATCTACTCCTCGGTGAAGGCCAATATGCAATCACTTTCACATTTTTCAGGTCCATTTTCAGTCCATCCTTTGATATCACAAAACCCAAATAAACCAACTTCTCCTTCATGAAGCTACATTTTTCTAAATTTATCAATAATTTTTCCTGCCTCAACTTATCTAAAACCATCCTAACATGTTCCAAATGCTCCTCTTTAGTCTTGCTAAAAATAAAAATATCATCCAAATAGATAATTATAAATTTACCTGTGAACAAATTTAAGACCTCATTCATCAATCTCATAAACATGTTGGGTGCATTTGTCAATCCGAAAGGCATAACCATCCATTCGTACAATCCATCATTGGTCTTGAATGTGGTTTTCCATTCATCCCCTTCTTTAATTCTGATCTGATGATATCCACTCTTTAGATCAATCTTCATAAAGTATCGAGCTCCACCCAAACAATCCATAAGATCATCAATTCTCGGCAATGGGAACATGTACTTAATTATTATTTTATTGATTATCCTTGAATCCATACACATTCTCCAATTTCCACATTTCTTTGGTGCAACTACAGTTGGTACTGCACATGGACTCAAACTCTCTCTTATCAAACCTCTATCTAGCAACTCCTATACTTGTCTCTAGATTTCTTCATTTTGCTATGGTGTCAACCTATATGCAGCCTTGTTAGGTAGGCTTGAACCCAAAATTAGGTCCATATGATGGCTGATATTCCTCATAGGTGGAAATACACTTGGAAAATATTTTGACATAACATCCACATACTTCTCTAACAATTTTTTGATCTCTTATGGATAGTCTTCCTTCCTTTTATCACCCTTTACATTTGCTGGTTTAACTACCGCAACCAAGCACATCCCTTTCCTATTATCAACATTACTTTGTGTTCCTGTTCCACCTCTTCTTGATTATCCTGCAACAGCTTCAAATTAAATTTTGTTTCATCCTTCCATATGGTGCAAGTATTTTCTCTCCCATAATGGACAACATATCTATCATACTGCCAAGGCCTTTCGAGCAACAAGTGGCAAGCATCCATAGGCACTATATCACATAAAATTTCATCATAATAATTACCAATCATAAAATTCACCAGACACTATTCTTTGACTACCAATTGGTGCCCCTTTTGCAGCCACACCACCTTGTAGAATGTAGGATGAAGCATTCTATTCAATCCTAGCTTGGTCACCATCTCCTCGGACACAATATTATCCATACTACTGCTGTCCATGATCACTTTTTAACATTTTCCCCCAGCATTACATATAATTCAAAATAAAATTCTCCTTTGTAAAGGCCCAGCTTCATTTTTTGCAAGTGGCTTCACTAAAATCCACTTCATGAATAATGATTCTCCATGCTCTGGTGATACACTGTGACCTACATTCATGCTTCTCTTCATATGCAATATGAGCCTTACCCACAGGTACTCTTTGACTAGCTATAGATGTATTTTCAAGACACTCAAATGACCTATGCCCAACAAACCGATTGCATCTAAAACATTTTCCTCTAAAGCTTCCACCTTGTCCTCTGTTATGAGACCCTCTATTATAAGATTCTCTTCCTCTAGCTGAATATCCACCTCTTGTACCGATATCTTGATAATATGAATGGTTGGTTCCTTCATCGCTTGCTTGAAATTTATGACTGTTGTCTTTCTCTCTTGGTTGGGATCTTTGGTTGTCTCCTCCTTGAGCTCTTCCTATCATTAATTTACCTCTTCCTCTAGAGCTACTTTGCATTTTCCTCACTAATTTATCCTCTGCCTTCAATGCAACTGGTATGGAATTTCTACGAAATTAATTTTCATTAAGCTGATTTCATCGTGAATGTTATACTACAATCCATTAATGTACCTAGCCACCTTCTCTGATTTTGAGTCATCATGACCAACTCTTATGGATAATTTATAAAACTCCTCCATGTAATCTTGGACACTCATCTCTTTTTGCCTCAAATTTTGTAGTTTTCGGAATAGACCCACCTGGTAATCAGCAGGCATGAACTTGACTTTCATCTTGGAAAATATCTTATTTTAATTTTTAATTTTCTCTTTTCCTTTCCTTTTCCTCTCAGCCTGAACGCTATTCCACCATAATAATGCATGACCTTTCAGCCTTGAACTTGCATATTTTACTTTTTTGTTATCTTCTACAGATTCCAAGTCAAAATACCTATCCATTTCGCTAATCCAGTTGATTAACTTGTTCGGGTCAAGACTTCCTTCATAGCTAGGGACCTCAACACGGGGTTTACCTCCAATTTTTTCCATGGTCCGAATTAATATTTCACTGACATTATGTAATTGCTCTCCTTGGACTTCCTCAAATTCTGATTCCTCATCACTTTCCTCTGCAACAGGTGTTCCTCGATATTGTGTCACGTCAATAGCATCTAATCTGGCTGTGAAAGTTCTCACCATTTCATTCAATTCTTCTCTTCCTAGTGCCTTTCTTTTGACTCAGCCCCATTGCGCCATACTGCTACAATGTTTCTTCTCCTTTCAACTTCACTCGTAAGTATCCTTTTCACCACTTACCCAGTCAATTTCTCTCACTACCCTCACCTTGGTCTTTTTCACCCAAGTCTATTGGTTACAACTTCTCTCCGCAAGACCTAACCTGACTCTAATACCAAACTGATGCAAGCACATGCTATGAGAAACAAAAACAGAGGGTTTATACACTGCTGCTAATCACACAAAATACACAACAAACCACAAGAAACACAAAAAAATACTAAACGTTTTGTATTAATTCAAAATGGACAACATACAATATTTGATTCTTCCTATCTCTCTC
Organism: Wollemia nobilis; assembly: GCA_028583015.1. Taxonomy (NCBI): domain Eukaryota; kingdom Viridiplantae; phylum Streptophyta; class Pinopsida; order Araucariales; family Araucariaceae; genus Wollemia; species Wollemia nobilis. The sequence goes on along the minus strand of JAQPPZ010010331.1, from coordinate 3,383,740 downwards.
ACTACAAGCTTTGATGATATTTTTTCCCTTTACTGATGCTCTATCTATACTTATTTATCTATTTTTTTTACTGCTTTTCTCTATAGCTCTATATCCTTTGGGAAACTTTTATTATTATTATTTTTTCTATATTCTTCCATAAACTTCCCCTTTTAAAGCTCCTGCATCACATATTATGATTATTTATATTAAACTAATTATATTAGTTATGCAATAATATATATATATATAATTTAAAGGAAGAAGTAGACATTTAATAATTATACTAAAAGTGACTATTTCTCTATTACTCTATTTATTAAAATAAACAAATTCTATCCCATAAACAAAATTTTCAAACATCGTAGAACCAGTCATTGTCAGACCCATTTTTAATATATAATCTTTATTAAAATAGATGCTTAAAACTTATTTTCCAAATAAAAATATTTCAAATATTTTATTACAATAAAATTATTTAAAATTTATATTTTAAATTTTTAACATTTTATTTAAATAAATAAATTTTAATATAAAAAATAATTTTAATTTAAAAATATTTATATTAAACAAAATAAAATCATATTTGAACAATGTAGTTGGTTTGTAATATCATATTGTTCTCAATATTAAAAATTGGTTTACATATCAAAACAGAAGTGAAATGTTGATTTGTGATTCAAAAAACTAAAAAATATGTAAAAATATATTCTTATTTATTTATTTTATTACGATAAAAGCAAGGTTTTTTTTAAAGCAACCTTTTTACAAATCTTGGTATACTATTTTATAAGGATGTCTTACATCTATTGTTCTTTATAATTTATTTAATAAAACATATTTTTATTACATATAAGTTAATAATGTCATAGTTTTATTCTTTTTAATATATCTAACTTTTTTATTTATGCTAAATAAATTATTATAATATTTTTTCTAATTTTTTTTATAATTTATATAAAATATTAAATGATATTTATTAAGATGATAAAAATATTATTTTTTATTTTATTTTTCAATAAATAAATAATAATAACACCCGAAATATAGTGACATAAATGTCATCGATGCGTGTTTGGCTCCATTTATATAACATAATATATTATAATCGACAGAGTTTTGATTATGCAAAAGAGTAGCGTTTTTATTAAATTTATTCTAATATATGATATTAAACAAATAAACACAGTTTATGCACTAAAGTCTTGAAGGCGCATCTATAATGTAATTGGAGCACTACGTCAAAAAAATCCATCGTACAAATGAACGGAGCGAAAGGAATCACTTTATCAAAAATATAATGTTATATTGGTATGCTTTTAGTTTTTAAGTTTAAACATAGATTTTTTAAAACTTTGGTCTTAGTCTAGAATTTTATAAAAGATGAACATATTCACATGAAACATGCATATACAATTTTTTACCATCCAATTTTGCTTGCAATCGGGAGAAGTAAACATCCATGTGCTTAAGAGCTCAGACGCTTTATATTTTTTTATTGAATATTGAGTTTTAGTTTCAGTTTGCACTGTTTTAGATGGGGGTTTTGTTTAAATTGGGGGAAGTAAACATTCATGTGCTTAAGAGCTCAGAAGCTTTAAATTTTTTTTGAAGATTGAGTTCTAGTTTCAGTTTGCATTGTTTTAGATGGGGGTTTTGTTTAAATTGTGTGTGTTTCCTATTGATTTTTTATCTCAATTGCATTTTTTACAGAATACAGTGGAGTTTTTGGAGTGGGTATTAGTGTGAATTTGTTGTGTTTTAAATTGTTTTCTGTTTTGAACTGTTAGTAGAATGGAGAAGGGGCCTCCCTTCAGTCCACTTAAAGGTCGTGTTCGGCTTGAAGCAGTTGCTGACTCATTCATTCACTTTCTGAATCTCTTAATATGATAATGGAGATGAGATGAAGTGAGATTATGTAGATGTGTGAATGATGCAGGAGCTGATTTCCGGAAGAGGCTGCCATTACTTGGACTGAAGGGGTTCCCTTCACAATTTGTATCTAGTTTAACATGTTTATCGTCTGAGAAAACAATAGCTCACCCCTGGTTTACGTGGTACATATTAATGAGTGAACAAAAGATGCCTGTTTTTGATAATCTATGCATTGGTTCTGACCCCGTAGGTTAATTAACAGCTGAGATCTTACATGTTAATATGAATATTTGAAGAGAATATGAATCTGAACGATTTTTCCATATTTGGAAAGTAATAATAAATACTGTTGGAGAAGATGTTAGTTTTTGTTAGTTCCATTACCAAAGTCTTGCTATGTTCTGACTCTGAATGCAATGTTTTGAAGAAGACCCGGATTTCCATAAATAGCCCTTACTATGTAAAGAAGATTTCGAGGGTTATATCTGAATTCGTGTATATAATAATCTAATATGTTTGCCCATTTTTTCATAATTTCTCTTTTTCAATTAAGGGGAACCTGAGATAGTGTCAAACTCTGGGATAATATCACTCTTGGGATGGACTTAAAGTCCAGAATACAACTCCACAAAAAAGCTTAGAAAATTTAGTATAAATTTTTTTAGATGGAAATTAAATTTGGAATTAGTTTCATGCTCAGAATGTTGCCATAAGGAAATAGATATGCAAAAAGAAAATATATTAGGCTCAAATATTTTATTGCTTTTAACTTAGTGTGTAATTTATTATTATGGGTTTTAACCTTTTGATACTTGTGATGATACAATCTTATTTTATTGCTTTTAACTTAGTGTGTAATTTATTATGATGGGTTCTAACCTTATGATACTATGTTTCCAGAACTGTTCGAACAAGCGCAAAAGGTGGAAGCTAACTTGATTGCCATAGGTAGGCTTCCTCCAAAGGTAACAATGCCTATCATACCTGATCTTCCTAAGAATTTGTATTTTTGTTCATTCTCACAACCTATGCCTCCCATGTATCCTATTCCATCATGGAACTCAAGTGCACATCAGATTGCACCCATTCCAGTTCCCCAACTCCCTACTCCAACTATTCTATATTTTCCTACACCATTCATTCCATGATTACTAGCTCCTACTTCATTCCCAGCATTGCCTACACCGCCAACACCTCTACCTCTACCAGCACCTCCTGCGCCCTCAAATCCTGATCCTTTCACAATCCTATTACAATAAGTACAATCTACAAATTCAGCTATAAGAGCGATGGCAAATAAAATCACAGTTCTTGAAAGAAACCAGGCTGAGAGAGATTTCCAACCCAGGATATTTCAACCTCCGGTGATCACTAGAGAACAAGTGGCTTCAACAAGTAAGGTGCCTGAAAATAACTTCACTGTGTTGACGAATGAGGAAGCTAGCCTTGTAGAAAGAACATATTGATTCTCTACATGTAATGATCGACACGGTGAAGACACTTGTATGGTTCATATGAACTATGTGCAAACCTTGGTCACAAGCTCTTCTGGAGGACAAGTTAATATGATTTTTGAAGTCAATCATAATTTTATGGTTCCATCTGAGGAACAATTCTTAGTTCTCATGAGAACTTGGAAGAAGCCAGTCATTGTAGATCCAATAGAGATGAAACCATTAAGGGTACCGGTTGATTCGAAGATGCAGAATGAAAGAAGACAAGTACAAATGAAAGCTCCTATTTCAACACCAAAACTAGATTCACCTGTTCTATTGAAAGATATTTTGCCACCACGAGCAAAGGAGAGATTGCAAGAAAAAGCCTCAGCTTTGCAGGCAAGAGCTAAAATAGAGGACCAAGCCAGAGAAAAGCTCAAGTACCCATATTTGACTAAAATACTGAGGGTAGAAGCCACTCAGCAATATATCAGATCAAATATGAAGACACTAGTGAAAATAGGGAGTCTGGTGCATCTGCATACAATATTGTTGAAGAATTGAAGAAGATTCTAGCCAAGGTTAGTCTCTATGATGCTTTACAATTACCTGGGCAAGTTGATCTGTTACAAGAATCATTGAAGTCTGTGAAATATAATGAGAAGCATCCTACACAGATGATTTTTGCTCAAACATTAACTACTTCAGCCACTAGAAAAAATAGATCACCCCCATTTTATTTGTCACTCAGAATGGAGGGTTGGATAGTGCACAACTGCATTATTGACTCTGGTGCTGCAACAACTGTCATGCCAAAGGTAGTTTTTGAAGTCATGGGTATGGAGTATACAAGAAGTAGCCTTGGTGTCTTGCAGTTGTATAGGACTCCCATGAAAATAGTGGGTGTAATCAAGGATGTTCCTATTGCTTTGCATAATATGCCTCAGATTACAGTAATTCAGGAGATAGTTGTGGTCAATTTGGAACCATATTTTAGTATGTTTTTATCAAGAGAATTCAATGTTAAGCTGGGAGGCTACCTTTCTCTGGATTATTCTCACTTGGAGATTCCTTTCAAAGGAAGAAGAGTCCGTATTGATAATCATAAGCCTTCTACTTTTCATGTAGAGAATATGGGAGAAGAAGAAAGATCTAAACATTCTGTCAATATGATCACTGAAGAATTGCAAGATCCTAATTTGGTAGGTGAAGTCCTGGATGAGCTTTTCTTGGAGGATGAGTTTTCAATGCTTGATTTTAACACCATGATAGAAACCGACTTGGGGTGTTATTCTATTCTCAAGATGGAAAAGGCTCAAGAATAGAATAATGGAAGTCAAGATCAGCTCTATTTTGATAGAGCATAATGCAAAAATGGCACTGGCACTGAGACTATTCTAGTATTATCTTCTTGTACTTTGACCTAGAGCTACACAGATAATACCATAGAGGATGAGGCTTTATGCTTAGGTTTCAAGATGGTTGGGACACTTGGAGTGCAACAGTTTCAAATCTTTGATGACTCCGAGCTGATTATCAATCAGGAGACTAATGAGTGTCTGTCCAAGGTCTGGGATCTAGGAGATAGAGCCATGTTTGGGTTCATGTCTCTCTTGAGAATTCATAGCTAATTTGGGAGTTACCTTGTACATAGAAAAAAAAAAAAAAGGAAAGAATTTTTTTTTTTTTTTACTTTGGCTCTTTTTGCATGCAAGCCCGCAGGTACGTTCATTTCTTCTACTTCTTCCTTCCCCTCTACTTCATTCCCTTCCTCTCTCTTTCCTTCTTCTTCTACAAATTAATCAAGCCACTGTTGTTGTTTCTACTTCCCCCTCTGATGTTCCCATTTCTACTTTCCCTTTCTTCTAGTCCTTTATCTTGTGAGTACTTCATCATAGCCATGGTTTTTACCACCATCTCCATTCCATCCACTTCCATTTCATTTTTTGTTTTTAGCAAAACCCAGCATCTAGTAGCATATTAGCACCCTGTTGCTGTATCTACCGTTTCCATTCCTCTACCTTCCATCATTTCATCATTCACCATTTCTATTTCATGACCTACTCATCTGCTGGCCATCACTCCATTCATTTCCCTTTTTAGCTCAGGTGCTTTTCACTACTGCCATGGATATTCTTGCATAGCACCTGGTGATTACCCAGCTCATCCAAGCTAGGCAAAATGTAGTAGTTCTAAAGAAATAAAGGATTTTTTGTTCTTCCACAAATTTCTATTGGAGGTTCTATTTTTCAAAATCGAGTACCAGCAAGAGCTTGTTGCAGCAGCTTGTAGCGACGTCCAACATCAACCAACACTCATTCTTTCTGCCCCTCCAGTTGCTTTACTCTGTTGCCCAATGGATAAAGGCCTGAGGTTCGTGCATACAACAAAACTGTATACCCCATGAGCCGCCAAGAATGTTGGCATTTTTGTCACATTATTTTTTTTTGTTGCTGTTCCTGCAAAAGAACCAATTTTGTGCAAAAGTGAAACTGTCGCGATATCGCGACATGTCACATTTTTGTGACCTATCACGTTTTCGCGATCAAAACAGTAAACAAAAGCAGAGAAGTCAAACTGTCGTGATATCGTGACATGTTGGAGTTTCATGACTTGTTGCGGCTTGGGATCATTCAAATGAGAGTTGTCGCGATATCGCGACATGTTGTGTTTTCGCAACTTGTGGTGGCCACAGAGCAGAACAATAGAAAATGTTGCGATATCGCGACATAAAGCAGCAGAGGGCAATGTCAATGAAAAATGTCATGATATCACGACAGAAAAGCAAGAAAGGAGCAAATGGTACGGACTAGCGTGATATCGCGACATGTCGCGTTATCACAAAAAGGGCTGAAAGAAAAACACAAGGCATGAAAGACGTCGCGATATCGTGACATTTTTAGAAATGAAGCTAAGTAAGAGAAACTTGTCGTGATATCACGACAGGAAGTGGCAACAATAGAGAAGGCAAGAAAATGTCATGATTTCATGACATATTGGATAGGAATAGCAAAGTGCATAGCAATGTCATGATTTCATGACATGTGTTTTTGCGAGGCGAAAGCAAGGAGGCAACCAGATTGTACGAAATGTCACAATTTCGTGACATGTCAAATTTTCACGGCCTAAAAGCATCAAAGTTGAAGAAGACAAAAAATGTCGTGATTTCACGACATGTTGAAGATGAAAGAGCCAAAAGGAAAAATGTCATGATTTCATGACATGTCACATTTTCACGACCTGTCGCATTTTCGCGAAATGAAAGCTGAACCATACAAGGCAAAGGAAATTGTCATGATTTCACATGTCATGTTTTCACGGGTATGAAGCAGACAAGACAATGTCGAGTGGAAGATGTCACGATTTTGTGACATGTTTCATTTTCGCGATAAGGAGCAACGAACAAAGCGAGATAGAGGAGAGTGTCGTGATTTCACAACATGTCATGGAGATGAATCTGAACGAGAAAAAGATGTCACAATTTCATGACATCGCATTTTCATGACTAGTGGCTGAAAGAGAAGGCAACAAGGTAAAAGTGTCACGATTTTGTGACATGTATTTTCGTGACCTGTCACATTTTCGTGACAAAAGCAATAACAAAGGTCCGATAAAATTCTATTTGCATTTTTCTTTAGGATTGCATAGGAGAATGTGTAGAGGAGATAAGGATCAATTAAAGGCTCTCCAACAGTTTTTAGATCATGGTCGAAGAAGCTTCAAGATTAAATGTTGTTGATTACCGATGTGCGCTAGATGGAAGAACCTGAGGCAGTATTCAATGCTGCCAAAATTAAAAATGTCTCCAATATTCAAAGCTCCTGTTTTTGATCTCTTAACAACTTCCAGCTTCCCTTGATAATGGTCATTTATGAAGAAGTATGGGCCCTTGTTTTTGTTTCATTTTTAGTTGTAATCCATTAAAAATAGGGACTGTCATTTCTTCGAGGCAGATTAAGGGGATTGTTTCTTCAAAATATGTTTCATGTATTAAATGTTGTAATACGAAAGGAAGAGGATGGACCTCTATAAATACCAATGTAAAACTCAAACAAAAGGAGGAGGATCTTGTTGTAGAAATTGAAATAGAAGTCCTAAATGCATTCTCTTCCATTCGTAGTGTCTTCTAGAGTTGGTGATCTAAATGGTTGTGCATGTTTAGCTTTTTGTCTGAGTTACTTCTGTTAGTCCAGTGTTAACATAAGTTAAATTCTGCTGTTCTGAATTTGGCTGTGTTTGCATTTGAATGTTTGAAGTACAATTGGAAGTGGACTCATGGCTAATGCGTGATCTAATTTCTGTATAAGTATTCTAAGAGTCAGTTGTTGTTTACCTTTAGGATCTGTTGAAGTTATTGATGTTCAAGGTTGTTCTCCCCATCAATGATCGGCTTTGGCCATATTTACATTCCTTTCCATTATTTCCCATTTCTTTTTGCATTTTCCCATTTATTTCTGCATTTTCCCATTTCTTTCCTGCATCTCTAATCCTGAAACCAGTTTAGATTAGTTTGGGAGCCAGTCCTCTCTATATATTGACCTGGAAGACTTCTCTTTCTCTCGGCCTTTCAATGTTGGCCAATTCTAGGGTGCGTATACATACAAAATCCTTTCCTATGGCAGATTTGTGACCAACAGTATGATTATTCATTAATGAATAATACACATCATCAATGGTATCATACCACTACCAAATTCCATGGGACTCATCAAACCTATATGGATCAATAGAAACTGCTTGACAAAAAAGATCTATGCTGAAAGTAGAGTATACCTTGAAGGTGGGAGACCTTCAATGGAAGGTGTTACCCCCTTAATTGTATTCCAAGTCCATATAGTCATAGGGATAGCATGTATAGTAACATATACAACTATATCAATAATGTCCTCATCCTCATTGTGATCATCATCGAAACAACCATCTTCAAAGTAAAAACTAGATGAGAATTCAGAAGAAGTAGTAGAAAGAGTGGGCTTAGTTAGAGAATAATTCTCCTCAAACTAGACATGAGTTCAAAACATAACTTCATATGTATTTGTATCTAATAATATATAAGCCTTCATATCCTCACAATAGCCAACAAAAATGAGTGGCTTGCTCTTTCTATCCAAAGTTGATATTTTCTTCTTCAAAACATGAGCCCATGGTTGACTCCCAAAAACTAGAAAATGAGAAACATTAGGTTTGGCCCCTATCCAAGCCTCCTCCAAAGTCATCTGCTCAATAGCTTGATGAGGTGTGCAATTTTAAATGTAATTTGCACAATTGAGTCCCATGTCCCAAAACATGGAAGGTAAATCTTGTGATTGTATCATAAAATTTGTCATTTCCTTGAATGTTATATTTTTCCTCTCAACTACACCATTCTGCTTTGATGTATGTGGAACAAAGTGATGATGTAGAATCCTATGAAGGTACATAAAATATAAAAAATCCCTACTAAAATGCTCCCCCCATTATCTGTGTGAAGCTTCTTAATGCAACTCAAAGATTGATTCTCAATAAAAGCCTTAAATAAATTGAATGTGGAAAAAAAATCACTTTTGACATTGATAAAATATACCCAATTTCTCCTTGATAAATCATCAATAAATGTTAGTGCATACTTAACTCCCAAAAAGGAGTGGGAAAAACTATCAAGTCATTATGTACCAACTCATTATGAGAAATTATCTTGGACTTACCATTGGGAAAAGGATCTTTATGTTGTTTACCAAGTACACAACATAGAAAAACTCCATCAATATAGGAGATCTTAGGTAATCCAATGACCATATCATGAGTGCATAAATCCCTCAAATTTTTGTAATTGATATGGCCAAATCTCTCATCAAAAATCTTTCTTTCTAAATTTTCATGAGCCACCAAACAAGTACCTTCGATTGAATAATCAAAATTTTCAAAGTGATAAAGATGTGATATATGGTAAGCAACTTCGTGTACAACAATAGACTATGGGTCACTCAAATATCTAATCTTAGCTCCTTGAGGTGTAAACAACACTAGTTTGCCACATCCAAAATGATAAATTTGTACACAAAGAGAATATTGGTGGAAACATTTGGAACACAAAAAATATTCTTAAGGCATCCACCATAAACTTGTATGCCACATTTTTCCTTAACTAAAATGGAAGAAGAATCCCCAACTTCAATGCAAGATGTAGAAGTAGAATACAAGGTGAAAAATGACTCCATAGATGAAGTCATGTGATGAGTCACTCTAGAATATAAAATCTAATCCTAAAAAATAGCCTTATATGATTTTCAAAAAGCATTCAAAGCCTTACCCTTATATTTTGAAGGAGTGAAGGCTTCCTCTAAGTCTTAAAACATTTTGCAATACTTGTCCTCGAAATAACCATTAACTCCACAATATGAACAAATAACATTTGACCTATTTTGTCTTTTGGATTACTTAGGTTTATGATTGGACTCTTTTTAGGATTACTCTTTTTGATGTGAATCTTTGAACTTTTAATGAAATAAAAGATAAGGGAAAGGATTAGGTTGGGACTTAGACTTGGATGTTCTCTTGCCTTTTTAAGTGGAAGTAGAGGATGCAAAAAATTGTCATATGTGAGGTGTTGTAATGCTTAGAGTTAATAACTTTAAATTCTTCCCTCAAAATATCAGCTCAAAACTTCTCAAAAGTAGGCATTTTGTGATTAGAACCCATGGAACCCATATTGGCAAAAAATGCAAAGGCAAACATATGGAATGGTCCCCTAAATTTTGACAATATTATAAAAATACATTCTTCGTTTGTTATAGCTTTTTCAATACCCTTTAAAAGTGTGAGAAAAGGATTGAAACTTAATGAGAAAATCCATATATGGAAAATCATCTAGATTGAGAGCACTACGTTCAACATAAATATGTAAAACTCTCAAAGTGTCCACTTGCCCAAATAGCTTCTTAAGCTTCTCCTAAATTTGAAAATGAGTGTCATAATCATTAAGATGAAAAAATAGATTGTCACTAACATGCATCTCAATTAATTCAATAAATTCATCCATTTTTTAATCACAAACAAACTTATGGTACTCTTTTTAACTTCAAGTAGCTCTTCTTGCATTAATATTTTAGATTGAATAAGTGTTATCATGTGTGGCTTCCATATGTGATAATTATGTGAGTTAAGTAGCTCAAAATCCTCTAAACCAATTTTTTAATCACAAGAATTAAAATGCAAGATCCATAAAGATGGTGTTCAAATCGACACCAAGACACCCCACCCAAAATATTTTCATTCAATACTTCCAAAAATAAGAGTCTCCCAAAAAATAAAATGCCTTTACAATTTAGGTGTTACAATTACTAAAATTGTGTAGATCTAAAATGAAATTGTTTTGAGTAATTTCACAAAACAAATCTTTTACAAAGCCATTTTCAAATACACAGAACTGCGACCAAAATATGTTTTTTTTATAAATGTATTTTTAGCAATTAGTATCTTAAAAGTAGATATGAGTTTGAAATTGGAAAGAACTCAGGAGTGAAGATAGGTTGTAGATCATAAAAAACCAGATCTACAACAAACAAATTTAAATATTGCAAAAACTAGACATTTCACAAACTATATCTAAGGAAGAAATCTGCATATAAAAAAATGCATACAATAATGGACATTGGTGGTTGAAAGTGATCAACAGTGGTCCTTGGTCAATGAATGTTAGGTAAATAGGGTCGTTGATGTTTTTGCAACTATTAAAACAACCCACAAAAAAAGTCCAAACAAATACTTCTAAAAAATAGAACCTTTCTGATCAATCCCCATGGTTAGAGGAGTCAACCAAGATACAATGAAGGGTTAAAAATGATATATAAGATCTTGATAAGACATCAACAACAAAGCTAAGGTCATCGAAAATCAAACTCGATTTTCACCTTCTAGGTCTTAGAAACCTCCAATCTCTAACTACAAAATATTTAACATGATTTGGTTGCATGAACCTCAACAATAAATGCTTCCAATGGTCCTCAAAGATCTAATATCATGAAAGGAATGATGAAAAAATGTAAAACACCGAACCAAACGACAAGGATAAAGGGGTTGAAGCAACACCACATTAACCAAAGTAAAGACTAAAAAATAGAAACAAGATAATGGAAGCTAACATAAAAAAATGCAATATCATATCATATATCATAATTGATTATGAATACAATGATGAAAATTTGCTTAAATAGGCAAGGAAGATCCACCAAAGACATAGGATCGAGAAAGAGATAAGGATCATTATCCATCGTATAAATAGGAAGGTGTGATATGACCGTGAAGAAAATATCTCAACCCTCCAAATTCAATCAATGAGTCTAACTCCTTTGGAATACCAAATATCCTTATAATGTTTAAATAAGATAAAAATAAATATTCACACCTAAAGAGGATGGGGATAAATAAACTAAACTAATATGAAAATAAAGTATCTAGGTGATCATGATCTAGAGTCTAAACACCTACTCTAACATAAAATTGTCTTCGTTTGAGTAAATATACAAACCAAAAGAGAAAAAAACCCTTGGATAGATTCTAAATTAACTAGAGCTTAAGTCCATCACGAGGCTAGGCCAAGCTAACCCAAGATTGTAATGACACTTGATTAAGATTGTGTCCTGCATAATACCCACCAAGGGTAAAAAATTTCAACCATTAACATACTTTATCAAACTTGAGCAAAGGCACATAAAAATTACCTTATGATTCACCATAGTAACAAATTTTTTTTGAGGCACTCCATAGATATTATTTTCATTTACCTTCTCACCTATGGTATCAATAATATTTTTTAAGCCATAAATTTTAGGGAAGTGGAAAACCCAAAAAGAAAAAAACCGTGGAAAAGTTAACCAAACACCGAAACCCTAACAAAAACAAATAACCTATTGCCTCATAAATATTTAATCTTTCTTAACCCTTAGTCATTATATTTCTAATATAGAGGTAAGCCACCGTGTCATTGGTATATTGTTACATTAATTTTAAATCTTTAAAATGTTTTTGATAATTTTTTATGTGTGTTTATTAAAATTTTGTAATATATTGCCCCCTCCTCTATATAAAGATAAAATTTAGAATTATATTATCATGAAACTGCAAACACCTGCTGACCAAATATTTACTCACAAATAATTGTCCGCCATGAAGATAAAGTAGACCGGTCAAAATCTCAATCTTTAAAAAAGTTAAATAAAAATAGGTAAAAAGAAAAAACTTTATTTTCATATTTAAATACACAAGAACCCATCTCCATTCCATCACATCTAAGAAAGTTTCGTTTTAGTGTTTTATTTTAAGCGAGAGAGACAAGTGCCTTTTGACAAAGGTCAAATCAGGCGAACAGTATGTTCTTTTACAAAAGTGATTCTTTTGCCGAATTGTCCTCCTTTTCCTTGTTCACTGGTTCTCATCTCTATATAATGTGATTCATTCACTTTATTCCTCAAATGTGCAGCATATTGAAATGCATATATTTTAATAAAGTTAACAGCATATATACTTAAATTAAATATAAATGTGACCGTCTTTCTTATGCTACATAAAGGAATGATAAGAAGCCATTGACTAATTCATTTGTTTCGTGGAATATTTAGTATTTAGTGAGCATGCATGTGTGACAGAATGTATTGATTTTTCTGAAGTGAATTTTATGAGTAATATAAACATCATGATGAAACCGGATTGACCATGATTTACACGTTTACATTATCTTTAAAACAGTATTCTCTCTTTGACAAGACCATAGTATCCAAACTCCATAATGTCATCAACCTACTCTTAAACATGAGATTAAGTGTCCGTGCTGTATACTTGTATTAATCACAGTTTACATAACTTTAAAGTTAAGCCATCATACATATGTGGGAAAAAAAAATGTACGAGAGGTGGAGATTCACAATGAAAAGCGACTATACAATATGCCTTCTCTTAAATGTAAATTATATTGGAAAAGATAAGAAACGCGAATACCCCACACCTGTATATATAAATAAAGAGGCAGTATAATGTAAAATCATCGATATGGTTTTATTAATTTATTAACGGGAACAATGTTTACTAATTAAAAAATAAAATAAGATAAGGTGAACTTCACCATAGTAGACGGTCTGAGCTTCATCTTGGTAAAGAGATTGTGAGGGTTTTACTTTCGTTTTGGTTTCGATACATTGAATTTTTTTGAGTGGGAGGTCTCCTTTCTCTCATTTTGGATCTGGTTGCTAGTCATGCTTAGTTTCTCTGCTCTGGTTCGTGATTAGGATGTTTTGCTTGCTCACGGTTTTTCTGGTATGTTCTGCTTTCTTATGGGTTTTGCATTATCACTCTTATCTGGGCAGAGGACCAAATGCTGACCCAAACTTGTAGGGGTGATCCTAGGCGGTTACAATGTAGTGAAAAATTTTGGTTGTTGATCCGCTCTCACTCTGGTTGGTGGGTGTGTTGGGTGGCTGCATTTCTTGGGTTGTTTGCTAGTTACGAGGACTTAGCTGTATTGTGCAACATTTTTTCGGAAAGGGCCATCTACCGATCCAAACCTGTTGGGGTGAGCTTGGTATGGTGTTTGGCTATAGAAATTTGACGGTGTTCCCTTGGCTGGCTTCGGCTTCGATGGCTTGGCTGCTCTGGTTGGATGGTGCTTGGATGGCTCTGTTGCTAGGGTTCTCTACCAGTAGTGGGTTCATGGTTGGTTTGTGTCGCTTTCTTCTAGGTTCAGTAATTTCCTGTTGTATATGGCTATTCCGGGGAAACTGTTAGAATAAAATAATATTCTCTTAAGTTCCACTAGGATAGACACTTGAGTTTCCACTCCTCCATGTGTCACTCTTAGTGGTGTCTTCATCAAGTCTGATGAGTTGTTGTGATCCAATGACTCTCAATGATCAACTTTGCTATTTATACAAAGTTGATCCTTGTAATAAATCAATCAATTCTACTCTTCTTTTCATCTCTTGTGTAATGCTTTGCGTATCTATTATTGTGAAATTCTAACATGGTACCATAGCATGATAGATTTTGTTAGCATTCTCTCTTGAAGGTTCTAAGATTTGGTTCATTTAATTTGGATAATTTTTTTTGGCTATCTTCTTGAAATTATTTCAGTAGTCATTTTCTTTTATCCATAGTTTAATTTTTTTTTTCAGAAAAATCTTTATTGTTGAAAAATATTTGATGCAATATTTTTTAAAAATATTTGTGTTGATTCATCCTTGAGGGTATTCAAAATATTAAAAAATTCTTCCTTTGCTTCAAAATAGGTTTACCCTGTGCTATGGCGCTATTTTAGCCCATTTTAAAAGGAAGGTTTTCTATATTTTATTTTAATTTTTCCCTCTCATAAAATTCATCTTTCAGCGCTTTTTTAAATTGAAAAATATCCTTTTATTTATCATAAAATTAATTGGTTATTTTATTATGTATGGGATTTTTCATCTTATTTGGGTTGTGTAAATACTCAACACCCGTTAGAGCTTAAAGAAAGTGGTGTTTTTTTATTTTTGTGGGAGTCTTTCGATCTTCAAAGGGATTCGGGTATCCTCTTAGCTTGGCACTTGCATAATGTGGATCGTATTTTCATTCCCCTTATAATTGCCACTAGTGTCATTTTGGCATCTCTGTCTAGCTGGCCCTTGGCGCTCGCAAATTCATAGACAATCCTCTCTATCTAGCTAGACCTTGGCGCTCACATCATTATGGCGCTCACAACAGTCTGGCAGCTCATAGATGATCCTCTTCATCTAGCTGGCCCTTGGCACTCGGGATGATCCTCTCATGGTTTTCAAGGTTTACTCTACCTGTCTTCGAATCGAATCTCTCCAAGATTGTTTTTTTCTCCGATGCTCTCTCAAGTTGATCCTTATAATCTCCTTTACCTGTTGTTTTTTTTAAAAGTGATCTCCTGCTATTCAAGTTCCTTTTCAATACAAAGCTAACATCTGAGAAACAATGGTGAAATTGTTCTATTGATAAAAAATGCATTACATAGTTTTATAGTTCTTGAAAGAACTAAAAATAGACACGGTGGTTGAGAGAAATCCTCTCAAACTTATTACAACAAACTAACTTAAAGATATCTCTTATCCTAACAACATTCTAATCTTGGACTATGGTCAAACATTGACCAACCAAGCCAAAACCTCAACGTATGCTAATAAAATTAACTAGAAATATATAAATCAAAACATTAAACTAAAACTAAATACTAGGACTTAATACTTAGGACAAAGGAGGCAATGTTGAAAATATTCCAACATTCTCCCCCTTGATGCTAAAGACACTCATGCAAGAGTTATTTAAGCATCACAAAGTTGGAAGAAAATATTTCTCTTACGTTTCCTCCAATTTTGAATCAAGAAATCAGAATTTACAAAATACTTATGGTGGCACTCCTTCCACTCTTCATGTGGAATTTCCTGCAAATGCTTGAGTGCCTTATTTTGTTGATTAGCTCCCCCTTCAACAAAAGTATCTCCTCTTGTGGTTTTTAGCAACCACTCTCTTACATATTTATCATTATGGTATTTAAACCATGCTCTCACATTTTGATCTTCTTTTACATCTTCAACACTAAACAATACTCCACATGACTATTTACAATTAATCTTCTCACATAGATGATTATACCATACAAATCTTTCACATATTTCCACACAAAATATCACAATAAATATGGCCATATAATGACCAACTACATATGCAACATAAAGTTGCTCCTCACACAAATATTCTCTCAAAACAATGACTTTATAAGAATCCTTCTCCCAAGGAATTTTGAACATATCATTTTGATCCATGTGACCCAAGTTCTCCATCACTGTATTCTCTCCAAGAAGACTCTTCATCAAAGTTGTCTCAATGAGACAATCACCTTTCTTTTCATTCATGCGCACAAAAAACAAATCATTAATCATAAAAACATTACCTTTAGTATGAGTATATTTGGTGCTTCCCATAAAGCTATTTTGTAGCGAGTTCTCCTTCATTGTATGGTGCTTCAAGATCAACCATCAACTCTTCACTAATAGTTATCCTCCTTTGTTCAATCCATATTGGTGTGTTGAAACACCATTCATTCAAGCAATCATACATAGTTGCCTTTTCAAGACAACTCTCTTTCTGCAATGTAGTCACTCCAAGCGAGTGATATTCATCCATGAGTGATGTTTCCTTTTCCATTACAACAAGAAAATCAGCAATCTCATTTTCATTTTCTGTTTCTATCCCATTTTATTTCTCACTTTCCATATCCCAAATGAGGGAGTCTTGTGGGGTCTTTTCTTCACCCAACACATCCTTCACCCTTGATGAGTGATCTTCAAACAAGAAGCCTATCACTTCCATCTCCTCTTCATCAAACTTTTCTTGTGGATAAAAATCCCACATAACTTCATTTTTTCTTTCAAGAGAGCATACATCCATTCCAATTGAATGGTCTTTAGGCCAATGATCATCCATGAACATTGCTTCTCCATCATCATCTTCTTTATTCTCCTTCATGAGAATTGTAGGTGCATTCTCCATAATACACTCTTCATTTATCTCCTCCATGAGACATTCTTCATCATACATTTCACTTTGATGGTCTTAAAGTAAGGAACACTCCAATTTGAGTGTTTCTCTTCCTTCATATTCAAAGTATTCTTCCACTTTTGAGTGGTCTTCACTACAAGGTCCTTGAGCAATTGTATCTCCATTGAGACATCCATCCTCTTTGCTATCAATGTGAATGCTTTCCAAGCATGCCATTCCTGCAAAATATATATTAGTACAAGTTTTCTTTTCATGTTTTTCTCCTCCTAAAAGAAATAATTGACTATTATAATTTTCCATGCCATTACAAGACATGTCTTCAATTATCTGTGTCTCACAATGACTCTCTCCACGAAAATTTATACATGTCTCTTCCTCTTTTTTATCCTCTTCTCCATTAAGGGATTCTTTACTCTCTTTCACACAAGGCTCTTCTTCAAGTATATCTTCCTCTTTAAGAAATAATTCTCCATTATAAGAATGTATGTATTCTCCAAAATACATACCTTCAAATGAGTCTTCACAAGACTCTTCAAAATCTCCTTTAAAAGGATCTAATTTAGAAACTTCTTCAAGGAAGCAAGGCTCCTCCTTGCTTAAACAATCTTCATGATTGTCACACATGGATTTATGGGTATCCTCATCAAACCCATAAGTATCCTTCAATACTTGCCATGCCATTGTAGCTGATCTAAAATTGGCTATGAGAGGAAAAACATTATTTTTCATTCCTCTCCTCAAATCCATAAGAGCTAAGCAATTTGCATATTCTTGCTCCTTCTTCTATTTTCTCTCCTCACCTTGTAGCTTGATCCAAGAGGGTTTCTCATAGCCTTCTTGAACTATATCCTATAAGTCTTGAGCCTTCAAGAAGGTCTTCATCATTATGCTCCAAATAGCATAATTATCTCCATTGAATTTGGGCACTTCCAATTCTTTATACATGGTGGTCATTCTACAATCCACCACTCGTCAATATTTCACCTAGATCTTAGCCACTCCTTTCCTCAAGATGCATGAGATATTAATGATTTACTCGAGATATTCCTTGCAAATTTGCTGAGTGCTAGCCACTTGAATTTCTTTGACAAAGTGTGTGCTTCAGATCTCTTCATGCCACTCTCCAAAGGTTTTGATCTGTCTGAACAAACCTGCTCTAATACCAAATGAGAAACAATGGTGAAATTGTTCTATTGATAAAAAATGCATTACATAGTTTTATAGTTCTTGAAAGAACTAAAAATAGACACGATGGTTGAGAGAAATCCTCTCAAACTTATTACAACAAACTAACTTAAAGATATCTCTTATCCTAACAACATTCTAATATTGAACTATGGTCAAACATTGACCAACCAAGCCAAAACCTCAACGTATGCTAATCAAATTAACTAGAAATATGTAAATCAAAACATTAAACTAAAACTAAATACTAGGAAATAATACTTAGGACAAAGGAGGCAATGTTGAAAATATTCCAACATTCTCCCCCTTGATGCTAAATACACTCATGCAAGAGTTCTTTAAGCATCACAAAGTTGGAAGAAAATATTTCTCTTACGTTTCCTCCAATCTTGAATCAAGAAATCAGAATTTACAAAATACTTATGGTGGCACTCCTTCCACTCTTCATGTGGAATTTCCTGCAAATGCTTGAGTGCCTTCTTTTGTTTATTAGCTCCCCCTTCAACAAAAGTATCTCCTCTTGTGGTTTTTAGCAACCACTCTCTTACATATTTATCATTATGGTCTTTAAACCATTCTCTCACATTTTGATCTTCTTTTACATCTTCAACACTAAACAATACTCCACATGACTATTTACAATTAATCATCTCACATAGATGATTATACCATACAACTCTTTCACATATTTCCACACAAAATATCACAATAAATATGGCCATATAATGACCAACTACATATGCAACATAAAGTTGCTCCTCACACAAATATTCTCTCAAAACAATGACTTTACAAGAATCCTTATCCCAAGGAATTTTGAACATATCATTTTGATCCATGTGACCCAAGTTCTCCATCACTGTATTCTCTCCAAGAAGACTCTTCATCAAAGTTGTCTCAATGAGACAATCACCTTTCTTTTCATTCATGCTCACAAAAAACAAATCATTAATCATAAAAACATTACCTTTAGTATGAGTATATTTGGTGCTTCCCATAAAGCTATTTTGTAGCAGTTCTCCTTCATTGTATGGTGCTTCAAGATCAACCATCAACTCTTCACTAATAGTTATCCTCCTTTGTTCAATCCATATTGGTGTGTTGAAACACCATTCATTCAAGCAATCATACATAGTTGCCTTTTCAAGACAACTCTCTTTCTGCAATGTAGTCACTCCAAGCGAGTGATATTCATCCATGAGTGATGTTTCCTTTTCCATTACAACAAGAAAATCAGCAATCTCATTTTCATTTTCTGTTTCTATCCCATTTTATTTCTCACTTTCCATATCCCAAATGAGGGAGTCTTGTGGGGCCTTTTCTTCACCCAACACATCCTTCACCCTTGATAAGTGATCTTCAAACAAGAAGCCTATCACTTCCATATCCTCTTCATCAAACTTTTCTTGTGGATAAAAATCCCACATAACTTCATTTTTTCTTTCAAGAGAGCATACATCCATTCCAATTGAATGGTCTTTAGGCCAATGATCATCCATGAACATTGCTTCTCCATCATCATCTTCTTTATTCTCCTTCATGAGAATTGTAGGTGCATTCTCCATAATACACTCTTCATTTATCTCCTCCATGAGACATTCTTCATCATACATTTCACTTTGATGGTCTTAAAGTAAGGAACACTCCAATTTGAGTGTTTCTCTTCCTTCATATTCAAAGTATTCTTCTGCTTTTGAGTGGTCTTCACTACAAGGTCCTTGAGCAATTGTATCTCCATTGAGACATCCATCCTCTTTGCTATCAATGTGAATGCTTTCCAAGCATGCCATTCCTGCAAAATATATATTAGTACAAGTTTTCTTTTCATGTTTTTCTCCTCCTAAAAGAAATAATTGACTATTATAATTTTCCATGCCATTACAAGACATGTCTTCAATGATCCGTGTCTCACAATGACTCTCTCCACGAAAATTTATACATGTCTCTTCCTCTTTTTATCCTCTTCTCTATTAAGGGATTCTTTACTCTCTTTTCTCACACAAGGCTCTTCTTCAAGTATATCTTCCTCTTTAAGAAATAATTCTCCATTATAAGAATGTATGTATTCTCCAAAATACATACCTTCAAATGAGTCTTCACAAGACTCTTCAAAATCTCCTTTAAAAGGATCTAATTTAGAAACTTCTTCAAGGAAGCAAGGCTCCTCCTTGCTTAAACAATCTTCATGATTGTCACACATGGATTTATGGGTATCCTCATCAAACCCATAAGTATCCTTCAATACTTGCCATGCCATTGTAGCTGATCTAAAATTGGCTATGAGAGGAAAAACATTATTTTTCATTCCTCTCCTCAAATCCATAAGAGCTAAGCAATTTGCATATTCTTGCTCCTTCTTCTATTTTCTCTCCTCACCTTGTAGCTTGATCCAAGAGGGTTTCTCATAGCCTTCTTGAACTATATCCTATAAGTCTTGAGCCTTCAAGAAGGTCTTCATCATTATGCTCCAAATAGCATAATTATCTCCATTGAATTTGGGCACTTCCAATTCTTTATACATGGTGGTCATTCTACAATCCACCACTCGTCAATATTTCACCTAGATCTTAGCCACTCCTTTCCTCAAGATGCATGAGATATTAATGATTTACTCGAGATATTCCTTGCAAATTTGCTGAGTGCTAGCCACTTGAATTTCTTTGACAAAGTGTGTGCTTCAGATCTCTTCATGCCACTCTCCAAAGGTTTTGATCTGTCTGAACAAACCTGCTCTAATACCAAATGAGAAACAATGGTGAAATTGTTCTATTGATAAAAAATGCATTACATAGTTTTATAGTTCTTGAAAGAACTAAAAATAGACACGATGGTTGAGAGAAATCCTCTCAAACTTATTACAACAAACTAACTTAAAGATATCTCTTATCCTAACAACATTCTAATATTGAACTATGGTCAAACATTGACCAACCAAGCCAAAACCTCAACGTATGCTAATCAAATTAACTAGAAATATGTAAATCAAAACATTAAACTAAAACTAAATACTAGGAAATAATACTTAGGACAAAGGAGGCAATGTTGAAAATATTCCAACATTCTCCCCCTTGATGCTAAATACACTCATGCAAGAGTTCTTTAAGCATCACAAAGTTGGAAGAAAATATTTCTCTTACGTTTCCTCCAATCTTGAATCAAGAAATCAGAATTTACAAAATACTTATGGTGGCACTCCTTCCACTCTTCATGTGGAATTTCCTGCAAATGCTTGAGTGCCTTCTTTTGTTTATTAGCTCCCCCTTCAACAAAAGTATCTCCTCTTGTGGTTTTTAGCAACCACTCTCTTACATATTTATCATTATGGTCTTTAAACCATTCTCTCACATTTTGATCTTCTTTTACATCTTCAACACTAAACAATACTCCACATGACTATTTACAATTAATCATCTCACATAGATGATTATACCATACAACTCTTTCACATATTTCCACACAAAATATCACAATAAATATGGCCATATAATGACCAACTACATATGCAACATAAAGTTGCTCCTCACACAAATATTCTCTCAAAACAATGACTTTACAAGAATCCTTATCCCAAGGAATTTTGAACATATCATTTTGATCCATGTGACCCAAGTTCTCCATCACTTGTATTCTCTCCAAGAAGACTCTTCATCAAAGTTGTCTCAATGAGACAATCACCTTTCTTTTCATTCATGCTCACAAAAAACAAATCATTAATCATAAAAACATTACCTTTAGTATGAGTATATTTGGTGCTTCCCATAAAGCTATTTTGTAGCGAGTTCTCCTTCATTGTATGGTGCTTCAAGATCAACCATCAACTCTTCACTAATAGTTATCCTCCTTTGTTCAATCCATATTGGTGTGTTGAAACACCATTCATTCAAGCAATCATACATAGTTGCCTTTTCAAGACAACTCTCTTTCTGCAATGTAGTCACTCCAAGCGAGTGATATTCATCCATGAGTGATGTTTCCTTTTCCATTACAACAAGAAAATCAGCAATCTCATTTTCATTTTCTGTTTCTATCCCATTTTATTTCTCACTTTCCATATCCCAAATGAGGGAGTCTTGTGGGGCCTTTTCTTCACCCAACACATCCTTCACCCTTGATAAGTGATCTTCAAACAAGAAGCCTATCACTTCCATATCCTCTTCATCAAACTTTTCTTGTGGATAAAAATCCCACATAACTTCATTTGTTCTTTCAAGAGAGCACACATCCATTCCAATTGAATGGTCTTTAGGCCAATGATCATCCATGAACATTGCTTCTCCATCATCATCTTCTTTATTCTCCTTCATGAGAATTGTAGGTGCATTCTCCATAATACACTCTTCATTTATCTCCTCCATGAGACATTCTTCATCATACATTTCACTTTGATGGTCTTAAAGTAAGGAACACTCCAATTTGAGTGTTTCTCTTCCTTCATATTCAAAGTATTCTTCCACTTTTGAGTGGTCTTCACTACAAGGTCCTTGAGCAATTGTATCTCCATTGAGACATCCATCCTCTTTGCTATCAATGTGAATGCTTTCCAAGCATGCCATTCCTGCAAAATATATATTAGTACAAGTTTTCTTTTCATGTTTTTCTCCTCCTAAAAGAAATAATTGACTATTATAATTTTCCATGCCATTACAAGACATGTCTTCAATTATCTGTCTCACAATGACTCTCTCCATGGAAATTTATACAAGTATCTTGCTCTTTTTTATCCTCTTCTCCATTAAGGGATTCTTTACTCTCTTTCACACAAGGCTCTTCTTCAAGTATATCTTCCTCTTTAAGAAATAATTCTCCATTATAAGAATGTATGTATTCTGCAAAATACATACCTTCATATGAGTCTTCACAAGACTCTTCAAAAACTCCTTTAAAATGATCTAATTTAGAAACTTCTTCAAGGAAGCAAGGCTCCTCCTTGCTTAAACAATCTTCATGATTGTCACACATGGATTTATGGGTATCCTCATCAAACCCATAAGTATCCTTCAATACTTGCCATGCCATTGTAGCTGATCTACAATTGGCTATGAGAGGAAAAACATTATTTTCCATTCCTATCCTCAAATCCATAAGAGCTAAGCAATTTGCATATTGCTGCTCCTTCTTCTCTTTTCTCTCCTCACCTTGTAGATTGATCCAAGAGGGTTTCTCATAGCCTTTTTGAACTATATCCTATAAGTCTTGAGCCTTCAAGAAGGTCTTCATCATTATGTTCCAAATAGCATAATTATCTCCATTGAATTTGGGCACTTCCAATTCTTTATACATGGTGGTCATTCTGTAATCCACCACTCATCAATATTCCACCTAGATCTTAGCCACTCCTTTCCTCAGGATGCATGAGATATTAATGATTTACTCGAGCTCTTCCTTGCAAATTTTCTGAGTGCTAGCCACTTGAGTTTCTCTGACAAAGTGTGTGCTTCAGATCTCTTCACGCCACTCTCCAAAGGTTTTGATCTGTCTAAGCAAACCTGCTCTGATACCAAATGAGAAACAATGGTGAAATTGTTCTATTGATAAAAAATGCATTACATAGTTTTATAGTTCTTGAAAGAACTAAAAATAGACATGGTGGTTGATAGAAATCCTCTCAAACTTATTACAACAAACTAACTTAAAGATATCTCTTATCCTAACAACATTCTAATCTTGGACTATGGTCAAACATTGACCAACCAAGCCAAAACCTCAACGTATGCTAATCAAATTAACTAGAAATATATAAATCAAAACATTAAACTAAAACTAAATACTAGGACTTAATACTTAGGACAAAGGAGGCAATGTTGAAAATATTCCAACAACTTTTGTTATAGATATTTTTAATAACGTGTTTGCAAAATCAACATTCTCTTAGTAATCATGTTTGCAGGTTAATATTTTTTGTAATATCACCCTTCTATTTTAAACATTTTTGTAGGTTCTTCCTTTCTTCTACAAGGATTACTAACTCTTATGCAAGTTACCTCGATTTCGTCAGCTCAGGTAATAGCATTTTCTTTGCCCCCTTCAAATGAGAGCACATGAAGAGGTCAAAAGCATCAAATCGTCGAGAAGCACCTCTCCTTTTGGTCATCAAAACCGCAACACCTTCATCATATTTCATTTTTGATATTTCAAAATTATAATAATTGTTTTGTAGGATTTCTAAAGAGGCGTCTTTGTGTTTATGACAGTCATTTTTTTTAGCCGCATATTGTATAATTTATTTAATATCCCTTAGAAAATTATTTTCTTTAGGTTATATTTGCTTTCCTTCGTTACAAAAAAAATTCTTCTTTGTCTCCGAGCCTTTAATCTATTCTCAAAAGGCTCTCACTTTTGTGAGACAAAATTGTAACCTTTTCTAATAAAAGTTTTTTTTCGGGGGGAGGGGGTGCATGCAATTTTTGCACATTTATGGTCCATCACTTTAAGGGGTGTTTACATTATTTTGTCTATCTTCATCTATGCTTTCACTTTCTTTCAAAGTAAATTTATAAGGTTATAATTGTTTAAATGTAACTTTAATATTTTATAGAGGAGTAACTCAAAATTCATCAAATATTTATAATTGAATTTATTTTTTTTAGAGGCCTATCTTTAAAAGTTTGCTTTCCTTTTTTGTCTATCTTAATCCATGATATAAAGTTATATTTCTTTAAATATCACTTTAATATTTCTTAGATAGATATTCAAAACATTTAATATTAAATTTTAAAATTTTAAAAGGCTCATATTTTAAAATAAATTGCATTTTCTCCCTTTTGTCTATCTTCATATATGATATTCCAAACAAAGTTATAATTTTTTAAAATAACCATGTTTATTTCATAGATAATTTATTATTATAAAACCCTTTTTTATTTTAAAATATTTAAAAGAGGGGAAATATAATATTCTCCTTTTTAATTTTTTAATTTTTATTCTAAAAAGGTGTTTTAAATCCTATATGTAAAATTTTATTTGGTTTACATTATTTAGAAAAATTTCCTCCTTAAATAATCTACCTTATAATTTTTTCCTCAAAATATGTTTTTCCTACGTTCCATGTATCATTACCACTAAGAACTTATAGTTTCCCTCATGTAAGGGTGAGTTTTTTGAGGCACTTGGTATAAAATGCATGGCAGGTATATTTCATTCATCCGTTTCTTTGGGTATATCTCTAACTTATTGTTTCCCTCTCGTAAGGGCAGACATTGTGAAGAATAAAGAGGATTTGGAAATCTAAAGAAAACAATATTAAGACCTCATTATACTTATAGTTTCCCTGTCGTTAGGGCGGGTATATTGAGTATTCTAATATTGAAATGCTTCATATATTTTCCTGATAACAATTGCATTAATCAATTAATTGAAGTTCTAAGGGGGGATATTGGTAAATTAAAACTTCAAATTTTCTCGTGTTAAAATTATGAATTCAATTGAACCTCTCACCCTTCATAACTTTCACACTTGAAAATCTGAAATTTTAAATCTTATCTCTCAAAAAGGTCTTACTCATTTATTAGAAGAAAAGCAACCAGAATTTGATAAAGAATATGAAATCTTTGTTCTTAAAGGAAAAATGCACAAAACTATGGGTATTATTAGCTCTAGTGTTCATGAAAGTTTGTGGTTTCATATTACAGATTGCAAAAATCCTCATGAAAGTTGGGAGAAACTAAAGACATTGTTTGGGAAAGTAGATCAGATGAGATCAATGCAACTAGAAGCTGAACTAACTTCTTTGTCCCCTGAATATTTTAGTAGTATTGTTGAGTTCCTCACTAAGTTCAAATAAGTCATCACTCAATACAAATGCAGTAGGAAGACTAATACTAAAGAAGATTGCATTTATCTACTCGTTTCTAAGACAAATGGTGTTTTTCAAATTTTTGCTACCACCTTCATATCTACCAAATATGCTCTTGGTGCAACCTTTAAAATGCCCTATTTAGAAGAGTTTTGTGATAGATTAACTAGGGAAGAAACCAAAATTTCTATATATGAAAACTCTTCTTCTTCCTCTTCTTCAAAAGCCTTAGTGGCCTCCACCTCTTCTAAAGAAGAATTTAAAAAGAAGAAAAAAACTCCCATAACCTGTACTCACTGTAAAAAGAATTGTCACTCTGCTAACAAATGCTGGAAAATATTACAGCAACTAGAGGTAGCTATGAAGGATCAAAAGATAGAAAATAAAAATAAAATAGGAAAATCCCTTAATGTTCAAGTAAAAACCTCCAATTCTTCCTCTAATTATTGGGTCCTATATTCTAGAGCTACTCATCACATGACTACTTCATATAAGTCTTTCTCTTCTATTTCCTCTAGATCTACTTATAACATAGAAGTGGGTAACTCTTCCTTCATCCCTATCAAATAAAAATGGGATATAATCATTGATGGTGGCTCCATAAACAATGTTCTCTATATTCCAGACATTGCCACCAATCTCCTATCCGTCTATCAGATTTGTACTTTTGGAAATGGGAAAATTGTTCTCTTCTCTCCAATAGGAGTTGAGATAAGAGATTTTCAAGATCTCCATTCTCTTATAGCCAAAGGGAATATTGATCATAACTCTCATATTTTTCACTTCAAAGGTTTTCAAAATCTAGAAGGAGCCTCCTGTTTTGTGGCTCATGGTGATCTTGAAAGTCAAATATGACATGAAAGGTTTGGTCATATTAGTTACAACTACCTAAAGTATTTGAGCACCCATGATATGGTTACAATATTACCCCAAGTCTCTTCTAGTGATGTATTTTTTCTTGGATGTGCTCTTGGAAAGCAACATTAAGATCCTTTCCACCCAAGTAGTTCTCCAAAAACCTCATCCCCTCTAGATTTAATCCATAGTTACTTAATGAATTTTCCTGAACTATCTTTCAAAGGAGTAAAGTATGCTCTAACCTTTATTGATGATTTTTCTATAATGTCCTAGGTCTACTTCCTCAAATATAAGAGTGATGTTCTATCCCACTTTAAGGTTTTTAAAACCTTGGCTGAAAATTATGCATATTGCAAAATCAAGAAGATTCGCACAGATAATGGGGAGGAATACTGTAGTAATGAGTTTTCCATATTTTTATCCAGTCATGGAATCATTCATCAACATTTTATCTCCCATAATCCTCAAAAAAATGGTATTGTAGAAAGGAAAAACCTGAAATTAAAATATATGGCTAATTGTATGCTCAATTCAAGAGATCTTCCAAAAGTTTTTTGGGCAGAAACTATTAACTATGCAAATTATATTCAAAATCACACTCCTCATAAAGCTCTTGACCATTTAAATCCTAAAGAATCTTGGTCTGGCTTAAAACTAGATGTTTGCTACTTCAATATTTTTAGGTGTACTTCTTGGGCTCACATGCCAAATAAGAAAAGGAAGGCTCTTGATAAGAAAATAAAAAAGCTCATATTTATCGATTATTGTGAAGAATTGAAAGCATACAGGCTTCTTTATCCCTCAACTCACGAGGTTTTCTTTCATAGGATTCCATCAAAAAGATCCTCAAAAGCCCTTTTCCTCCATTGATCCTTCTCCTATAGTATAACCACAATATTAGGAAGAGCCAACTCTTGAAGTTAACTTGGTAATTGATAATCAAGATGACAAACCTGTAACTCCATATGAATGTCTTTCAACTACTTCAACTCCTTCCTCTATGCTAAAATTGGCCCGCACCATTGTTAAAGAAGCTACTCCTTCCATCCAAAATCTTCCTTCAACTAGATCATCCAAACCCATAGGAACTGGTCTTGTATGTCATTCTATTTTCTATGATCCTCAATCCTTTAAAGAAGCCTCAGGTATTAAGGAATATGATGATGCCATGGAAAATGAATTTTCTTCCTTAATAAAAAACAAAACTTGGGATTTAGTTCTCTTACCTAAAGGAAATAAATTAGTTCATTGTAAATGGATCTTCAAAACAAAATATGGGCCTAGTGGAGAAAAATATAAACACAAGGCTCGTATAGTGGCCAAAGGTTTCTCTCAAATTGAAGGCATAGATTTTGCAGAAACCTTTGCTCTAGTTGATAAAATGGATTTTGTAATATTGGTTCTTGCTCTAGTTGCTTCCATTAAGTGGCATGTCTATCAAATGGATGTAAAATGTGCTTTCTTATATGGAGACTTAAAGGAATAAATATTCAAGGAACAACCTGCCGGTTTAATTGAAGACTCCTCTCTTGTTTGTAGGCTCAAAAGGTCTCTCTATGGCCTCAAACAAGCCCTTAGAGCTTGGTATGAGAAAATGGACTCATTCCTTCTTTCAGCAGGTTTTTCTCATTGTAATTCTGATAACACAGTTTACATTTGGAGAAATGAAGGCAACATCACCATTCTTATTTTATATGTTGATGATCTTCTTCTTACTGGTAGTAACTTGACTCACATACAGACTATAAAATACTCCCTCTCTAATTCTAAATGGTTGATCTAGGTAAATCTCATTACTTCCTTGGGATCCAAATAAGTCAAACCGATGCAAGTATTTCTTTGTGCCAACAAAAGTACACTCTAGATCTTCTAAAAATATTCAAAATGATAGATTGCAAATATTCTTCTACACCCTTTCAATATGGCATTAATATTAGTACTTCTTGCTTATCCCCTCTATGTGATGCAACTCTATACCATCAGCTTGTAGGGAGTTTGCTATACCTTACTCATACTGGCCTAGATATCTCATTTGTAGTTGGTCTCATATCCATATTTTCTCATCAACCTCACTTCAGTCATTGGCAAGCAGCAAAAAGGATCCTCCATTACTTGAAAGGCACTACTCACTTTGGTCTCTTCTACAAGGGAAAATCCATGGGTATTATTGGCTACACAGATTCAGATTGAGCAGGTTAAATAGAAGATAAATGTTCCACCTCAGGCTATGTATTTTGCCTTGATTCTTCACCAATAGCCTTGTTATGCAAGAAACAACAAGGAATTGCTCTATCTTCTACAAAGGCAGAATACAAGGCAACAATTTTGGCTAGTCAAGAAGCTCTTTGGCTTCATCAAATTATTAGTGAATTTGGTTTCACCCATGAAAAGCCTATAACTATTTGGTGTGACAATCAAAGCAGAATTCATATTGCACAAAATTCTATTGAACATCAACAAACCAAGCACATTGATATACACATGCACTTCATAAGGTAGCATATTCAAAGTAGGGACATACACTTGGAATATATTCCAACTAAGAATCAAACTGTCGACATCTTCACCAAGTCATTTCCTTATCCATGTTACCTTTAGTTGTGAGATAATATTGGAGTTATACAACTGCATTGATTGCTTTTATGAGTACAATCTTCGCCATATGAAGACAAATGTCTCTTCTTCTAATAGTTGGTTTTTCCCTATAGGGATTTTTTCACCAACTATTTATTGTATATGAGTACCTAATCAGGCCAAGTTGTTGGGACTCCTCTTTATTTCTTGTATAAAGAGGAAAATATTCACCATATGAAGACAAGCCTCTCATTGTTGGTTTTCACCACAGGGATTTTTCACTAACAATTTATGTAAATGAGTACCTAATTAGGCCAAGTTGTTGGACCTCATATTTATTTCTTGTATAAGAGGACAATCTTCGTCATATGAATACATGCCTCTCTTCTTCTCATAGTTGGTTTTTCCCACAAGATTTTTTTACCAACTATCTATTGTATTATGAGGACAATCTTCACCATACAAATAAAAGCCTCTAACTTCCTTTTGATTGATGGTTTTTTCCCATTGGGTTTTACCATCTCTTCAAAAGAAGTCATTGTACATGAGTACCTCATCAGGAATTGTTTCCAAGACTCATTTGTACGATTCAACCCTAGTATCACTTAAGGGGGGGTGTTAGAATAAGATAATATTCTCTTAATTTCCACTAGGATAGACACTTGATTTTTCACTCTTTCATGTTTTAGGAGAACTGTTAGTGGTGTCTTCATCAGGTCTGATGATTTGTAATCCAACGACTCTCAATGATCAACTCTGCTATTTATATAGAGTTGATCCTTAGAAAAAATTAATCAGTTCTACTCTTCTCTTCATCTCTTGTGTAATGCTTTGCATATCTATTATTATGAAATTCTAACAAAGATAGGGTCACCGATCCAAACCAGTTGGGATGAAAGTGGGTTGTTATGCTGCGATGGTTTTCAGCTTTTGTCCCCATGTCTTTGGTGGATTTCCTAGCTTTTGGTGGTCTACAAATATCTCTTTATCCAGTTCCAATAGTGGTGGTGTGTTTGATCCTAGGGTTCTAAGGCTTATTTTTTTGGGATATTACCCTTCTCCCTCTCAGGTGCGGTGCAGAATGTTGTTATCTCATTTTTCTTGTACCTGAGAGCGATTGTTCTTAAAACCTTTTTGGTTGGCTCTAGTAGGATTTGCGGGTTTCATGAAATTTATTTTTAGGGTTATGCATAAGGGATAGAACCCAAAAGGTACTTGTAAAAAAAAGGTGAATCTATTATGAAATTCTGACGAATCTTGGCCAACTGCATGTAGGATGGCATGGCGAATGAAATTAATTTTTCAAACAAAATTAGTAAAAAAAATGAATTTCAAAGTTCTAACCGGACTAAGTGAAAAGGAGTTTTAGCGACGTTGGCCAGGTTACAAATCATGATCTAGTCTCGAACCAAATATATAATATGATCTGGTCTTATATTGGATGTATAATATGATACGGTCTTGGACTGGATGCAAAATTTGGTTTGGTCTTAGATCAGATCATATTATGTATTCAATATCAGACTGGGTGCACAATATGATTTGATTTTTGATCGAATGCATAATAGGATCCGATCTGACATCATATGCATAATGTGATCCAATCCAAGACTAGATGCATACTATGTTCTGACATTGTAACATATGTAGAATCTGGTCTGGTATCGGGCTTGATGCATAATATGATCTTATTTTGGAATGGGTGCACAATATGATCCAATCATCGATCGAATGTAGAATAGGATTCAATTTGACATCAAATTCATAATGTGATTCGATCCGATATCAGATGCATAATATGGTCTAAAATTGTACCAAATGCAAATTTGATCTGATATTAGACCTGATGTAAATTTTGATCCGACATCAGACTAGACATAAAATAAGGTTCAGTTTTGGAGCCTCATATGAAATATGGTCATGATGCAAATAAATATTTAGCTACCATGTCTCACACATTCATTCAACAACACTGCATGTCCAATACAATGCTACCATGTGTCACGCATTCATTCAACAACACTACATGTCCAATACAATGCTGCCATGTGTCAAACTTGTTTCTTCAATCTATAAAAGGGCATCAACTATCATTTTTCCATTTTGTTTTTGTGACTACACCAACCAGAGATAACCTTTCCAATAAACCTTTTTATTCTCAATAATTTTTCTTTGTCTTACAAATTCTTGCGATGGCCACCCCTTCCACCCTTGCACCAAAATTTAAGAATATTTCTTGCTATCTAATTTTAGATTTAATGACAACCCTAGGCATGGACTTTACGTGTCTCCATAATGTAGGTTTGACAACCTTGGTTTGAATACCATAATTCAAAATAGATAATGTCCAACAACATATCATAGTTTATTATAACTATGATAAGGCTATAGTGAGAATAAAAGTATGAAATAGAAATCTATTTTTCACCATCACTCCTACAGATATTAACAGATTGATAGGTCTTCCTTTCATTGATTTTTCTCAAGTATCAATGATGTTGCAGCTGTATCCAGATGACAAATCATACCTCAAAACCAAGTACAATCTGTCATCATAATATCTAGTAGGTATAATTCTTGTTAATTATACTCTATTAATGTTCAAAGTTTCAAATTTGTAATTTTTCATCTAATTTTTTTTTGTAGCTTTCATTGCCAAGTCAAAAAGAGGGTTAACAATCAACGATGCTAACTATCTAAGTCTGAAGTCCATTATTTAGTTCTTCTAGGCTAGACCAATTTTGATGAGAAGACAAAAATTTTTGTTTTAAAAACTGACTTATATTGTTCAATCTGAGAATAATTAAAGGTTTGATTGGTGCACATACATTTTGGATCGGATCAGGTCTGAGTTAAACATTGTACAAATGGCAACCAAAAACACACAACCCATTGTGGACACTGTTAATTTCCTTTTAGCACTCTATTATGAGTGTTTTCATAATTTGCAAACTACTCATACCGTCTGTAGTGCATGTAAAACTATAGGCTATTGCAATGTTAGTAGAGGAATTGAAGGTAATAATTGCATCTTTGACCTTGACATACTATTTTATATTTTATCACATTTATTTTTTTTAATTTTTATTTTCATCTATATGCAGGGTAATGTAGACATTACATTAAACAGGATGTTGTCAATAGGCGTCACAGGTCAAAAAAAACTAGTGATTTTGAAGACACAAGCTTAGAAGCAACACCATTTTAGAGGTTGTATAATTGTTCCAGGAAAGCCACTACTCTTTGGGGTTCTCGTACACCTAGGTATGCATAAAATGTGCATGTTGAATATATTGTGGCCAACCCCTTACCCATTGGAATCCAAATTCAACATATTTCATGGTCTTTAGGTAAATCTATGTGTCGTTAATTTAAATTAAGAACTTGATATATTTTATTTTCTAAAAAATTGTAATAAAATATTTTTGACTATTTGTAGTTGATTCTCAAAATAAATAACAAGTATAAACATCACAAGTGAGAGTCCATATGCCACCATCACCTCCATCATAGCCACCATTTACATCACACCAACTTCTTGCACTATATCCACCACTTCCACCATATTAGCAACAGACACAGCTTACATCAATGCGAGGGCAAATCTATGTTGGAAAATAATGTTTTTCACAGAGATCATAGGGAACCACACAAATTTCAAGGCATGGGTTCTCACACTCACAAATATCACGTATACCGGCACCATGTTCTAGGTATGTTTGGTCATCATTTACATTTAACACAAATTCACATGCACCAAAATTTTCAACCGAGGGATTGGATAATATTCATCTTGATGATGATTTTATTTTGTAGGGCAACATTGTAGGCTTCAAGGCAACATATGTGCTTTATGAACCATAGGGTCAAGAAAAACAAGGAGAAGCCCCTACCCCTGCAGCTGAGCGGACATCATTTCCATCAACTCAAGGAGATAACCCTCATCCTCAAGGTCCTCAAATAGATGATGAAAATATTTTAATGACTAAAAATATTTAAGAAACTATTAAGCAGGTTGTGCTTAGAGATTTGCAGGAGATGAAAGAATGGGAATATCGAGAAAAGGTCCTTATAGGGGAAATTAATACCTGATATAGAAATTAGAGTAAAAGAGATTCTCTTTATTCATTGGTTCAATATGAACCAAAAATGCTTGATTGCTTGCTAAAATAGGCCACATCAGGATCAATAAAGTCTTATTTTATTTATCATTATGATGTTTTAAATGTTGTTGTTGGTATATTGAAGAACATTAATGCTGAAACCCAGACATTTTAATACCATTGGGATTCCTATAAGGACAAAGTTGCAGTTGTTGAGGATGCAAGGGAAATGGTTGAGGTAAAAATAGTTTCTTATGTTTCAATTTTCTATTGTAGTTAAACTTTTATATTTCTTGAAAATATGTAATAATTTCAATATAACCCTTTTGAATTATGTTTTCAATTTGTTTTTGTAGTCAATTTTTTAAAAATTAAAAACATGGGTTAAGAGCATGGATATCATTATTAATAGGGTGAATATATTTTTAAATAATGCAATGGAAATGAAAAAGAAAATGCAAGAAAAAATATCAAAAAATAATCGTTTAAAAAAATACATCAGGGATAGGCTCAAAGAAGATCTGGAAAAGGTACTTGAGAAAACAAAAGAAACACTTCCAACAATACTTGAAGATCCAAACAAAGAAGAAGTAGCATTGGTGGCGAGTATTGTGAAAGTACCTGAAAACTTAGTCAGAGCTAGAGCACTGCCAGAATAGAGTGTCACAGAAGCATATAAAGGAAAAGAAATGTCAACTCCAACCTATAGTGAAGCATCAAAGCCCCCATCAAATGTTTAACAATGTTATATTCTATCAAGTTAACTATAGTCAACAATTTTATACAATATAATAATTTTCTATTCGAACTAATGAAAATAATATTTTCTCATTTTGTGTTTTCCATCATTCAAAGTTTGTTTGCATTTATAAATTTATGTTGTTATTTTAGTTTATTTCTGGCTAATATTGTTCACTATGTTCATCTTAAACAACAAAAGCATTATAAATCAATAATAATATACTAATTATAGAATTTAAAACATGAAACATAAAGATTTATCAATGAAGAGAGTTGAGACACTAAGACATAAACATATAATTTTAAAAACTACAATAAGATATAAGACATGTAATTTTTAAAACATTAATGTGATATAAAACAACAATTCTTTGAAATACTATAAATTTGGATCAATATTGTGAAATCTACTATCAAATCAATTTTTTTTTATCAATGTCAATGAAATAATGGAATAAATACCATTAAGGTAGCTAAAACATATTAGCTTTTCTAGGATCATTAATAAGCATAGCAAAGATCTGTCTCCACCATATGATCACTGAAAGCATCATCATCGTCATTATCAATCGTATTCACGATACATCTTCTATCTACTAGGGAACTCCAATATGCCAAAGCTATGTCATACAAAAATTTATCCAACTAATACAGTGACACATAAATTCTTAAATAATTTTCTAAATTTTTGTCGAGTTTATTGCGAAGCTTAGATTTAACAAAAGAAAGTGCACTGAAAACTCTTTCATCTTTGAAAGACCCCAAAATCATTTTTCACATAATTCATATAAACGAAAGTATTCCCTTATTGTATCTTGTAAGACAGTATTTTGATACAATTTTTTCCATGAACGTGCAGTGGAACCAATCTCACAGATACCTGTCATAAATGATGTTTTCACAACCATTGTTCTTCCAAAATATGGTGACTATTGTTACAAAATATCATTGTTGAGTATACCTCTAATTTCAACACCATTGACTTCCACACTCTTACTAAAATTATTAATGAGGTTACCCATATATTTAATAAACAACTCAAATACAAAATTTTATTTAGTATAAGGACCCCAATATATGGTGTTAACCACACTCATGGCCTCGAGCAACTCATCTCTCTGAAATCATTCTCTTATCTCACCTATCAAATATTTTGCTACAAATTACACTTAGTTTTCTGTACAATAACATGAAATCTATTGTGTTATAGGAACATCTTCAAAATCATCCACATCTATGCTTGATTGCCTTTCAAAACATGAAGTGGTACCATCTTTCCATGAGCATTAATACAAATATGATCATTGATGTCAAATTTCAAAAACTTTTTGGATTGTTCACATTTATCAATGTATTCCAACTATCAAACAAATGTTCTATAAATTTTGTTTTAAACACCTATAATGTATCAATAGGAATGTATATTTTTTTTCTCATCCTTATGAAATCAATGATATAAATGGATCTCTTGTGTGCAAGTTTAATTAATATATTCATTTCTTGTAACATTGGAAGAATATCACATAACATCAAAAGTGTTTCCAAGTCAGTCAAACGGAGCGACATATATTTTGCCTTATCAACTATTCTATGATTTGAATACGTAAACCCTGTCAATGATTGATATTCTAGAAAAACTCTTTGAGTAGGTTGATACAGTAAAATCCATCTTGTATCCACATATTTCAACAATTTGTTTCCTTTCGTAACTCCTAGTACAAACTGTTGAAACTCTACAAATGTTTTGGGTTGAATGAGAAATAAGAATGAATTTCATGAATAAGGTCTTCCACTCTAGCAATATTTGCAAATGTTCTCATGATTTTATATGCAATATTTACTCTATGAACCATATAATTAATGGGAATAATATATGGGGTAACTGTGGCTTAGATTAAAACACAAAGACCAGACCTATGCCCTTGCATAATAGTAGCACCATCAGATCCAATGTAATTTAACTTTGTTGCTATGTCTATATCATTCATTCTCACAATATTCTTTAAAC
This sequence comes from Wollemia nobilis, assembly GCA_028583015.1. Taxonomy (NCBI): domain Eukaryota; kingdom Viridiplantae; phylum Streptophyta; class Pinopsida; order Araucariales; family Araucariaceae; genus Wollemia; species Wollemia nobilis. The sequence continues at coordinate 3,347,662 of JAQPPZ010010331.1, read as the reverse complement.
TATTGACAACAAAATTATAAATGTTTTCTACATTTGAACTTTCCAATATATTATGTATTCCCAACAAAATAGGTCTCCTTATATGATTTTAAAATGTGTATACATGCATGCAAATCCAAGATGTGTTGTCCACAGTCGTTACCTCATCAATAAAAAGTGAAATGAATTTAGCAACTTATACTTTCTCCCTTAAGTTTCTTTCTCAACTAAAGATAGAAATTTTACCATTTCTCAACAACTTCAATCTAACCAATGGGAATTATGAAGGTTTTGCACATTAGCTAGGTGTAATAGCTGCTTATAATCAATAAATCATATATTGGTCTACTTTTCTTGAGAATACTATAAACAATGGAAAACTGCAAAATTTTTGAAGCTAAGATGGTCTTCTGAATTTTATGAAATTGGGCTGCAATTATTCCAACTTTCTCAACAAGATATTGTTGTTTATTTAAGTGATTGTCATATTCTGTAGCAAATCTTAAATGCATACATTTTGATGCGTCCTTCCACTTAACTTCTTTACTAACTTCACCATTACTTTTTATAACTTTTACATAAGCTTTACCAAGATGTTTTTCAATTGTATTAATCTTATTTTGTAGCCTATGATCCTTACCAAGTATCCAACTGTAAATTTTGCATCTACATTATTTTTCATCAATTTGGTTATCCTCAGTCAGGATAGGCTTAATCCAATAAAATCTTTCTTCCCATTCATTCTTAAATCCCCTTCCAATTATCCAGTTAGATGCTTTTCTTTTTTTAGACTTTTTTCTTGAAGATTCATAAGAAGCTTGTAATGATTTTGATTTATCAGTTTTCTTTTCAATTGTAATGTCATTTCAAGGGTTGTCTTCAAGTGTTTGTTGGATTTTATTGTCATGGGGATTTTCATTAGAAGGCATTTCTTATTGGGGAATATCTTCAAGTGGAGGCATATCATGATCAACAAGGTATTCTACATAGTAGCATACCATAATATTTTTTATCATTCTTGGACTAAATATAATATATAGAAAAAATATTCATATCATCAATCAAGCACATACTGGGAAGTCAAAAATTATTTATACCTTGAATTTGCATGGATGTTGTTGGCTCGTTGCATTTCAAAATTTGACTAAAATATTCGAGGATACTCTTTTAAGTAGAATATTTGACCCCATTCTTTCCATCACTAGGTGACATTTTACTTGTAAGAAAAAGGTTTTTCAATTTAGAAGAGTAATAAAATGTTGAAGAGGGTGTACTTTCGATAGGCCTTCAAATCATATTGTAAATAGAATAAACAATTGGTTGGGTGGTAGATTATACGTATTTGTTTCCTACCATGCTTTATTTTAATTTTATCAATTTATGTCATTAGTTCATTTTTAGGTGAAAGCACTTTAACTCACAAGAGCACAAAGTTAATTAACATTCAAATTGAAATCAATTTAAGAAAACTATTCTTTATGCAAAAATAATTGAAGATACATATATCAAAAAATATTAGATTATAGCATAATATGGGCTAGAAATAGAGAATCAAAATGTCTTTAGAGAAACAGAGCATATATATGTCTTTAGAGAACCAAAGCATTTACACATGTATAATCTCACCAAGGAAACAAAGCTCTGAATAGAAACTAAGAATCAAAGAGTTTTGAAATATGTAGAACAGGGTAAAACAGAGAAACTATGGAAATTTAAAAATGGCCTTTTGGATGTAGAAGAGGGCTCGGATATTGTTGTGGTGCAAAATATGATTGAAAAATAATTAAAGATACATATCAAAAAATATAATATTATGGTACAAAATGGACTAGAAATAGAGAATCAAAGTGTGTTCGTAGAAATAGAGCATCAATAAATCTTTAGAGAACCAAAGCATTTACACATGTATAATCTTAGAAAGGAAAAAAAATCTGAATAGAAACTAAGAATCAAATAGTTTTAAAACATGTAGAATAGGGTAAACAAAGAAAAATATGAGAATAAAGCAATGATCATCTAGATGTAAAAGTGGACTTGGATATTGGTGTGGTGCAGGACATGATTGAAAAATAATTAAAGATACATGTCAAAATATATAAGATTATGGTACAAAATGGACAAGAAATAAAGAATCACAATATATTCGATTTACCTATTCATAAAGAATCAAAGAGTTTTAACAAAAAGAGAGAAAATAAGGGATAACATGTAGAACATGGTAAAATAGAGAAAAATATGGAAAGCAAAGTAGTTATATAGAACCTAGTGTAGAATGAGGTTCGGATGCAGAACATGGTCCAAAAATAGGCTTGGTGCAAAATGAGGCCCAGTGATCCGGTGCAGAACAAGATCCGATTGCAAAAAATATTTCGGTTGCAAAAATGGTTCCAACCGGTTGCATAAAATATTTTGATTACAAAAATGGTTGTAATCGGTTGCAAAATAGGTTATGGCTACAAAAGTGATTTTGGCCAATTACAGAATAGGATCTACTTGCAAAATGGTTCCATCTAGTTGCAGAACAAGTACTAGATGATTGCAGAAATAGTTTCAGCTGGTTGCAAAATAAGGTCCTCTTGCAAAATGGTTCCAAATAGTTGCAAAAGTGGTTTCGACTAGTTATGGAATAGGGTCCACTTGCAAAAAAGTTCCAATTAATTGAAGAACATGTTCCTATTGCAAAATGGTTCTAGTCAATTGCACAATAGGTGCCGATTATAGAACAATTTTTGGTTGTAGAAATGGTTTTGATCGATTGCAGAACTGGTGCCAAATGGTTATAGAACTAGTTTCAACCAGTTGCAAAATTTGATCTGATACAAAAATAGATTTGGTCCTACCTTGATCTATAAAAAATCCAATTTGGCACTAAAATGGTTTTGATCTTGTGCATAACTGGGTTAGTATATCCATCGAGTGTAGAACGAGGTCCAAAAATGAAAATGCATCCTTGGGGTGTTAATTATATATAGAGGTATACTTGGCATGTTGGGCAAGATAACTTAGAAATTTTAAAATTTTAGGGTGAAAAAGGTAATCTTTTTAGGTGGGATTCCTTGCAAATTTTAGGGTGAAAATTTATGTCACAATTTTTTTTGGCTAAATGGCCGATGTCCAGCTCCTCCAAATTTCACAAATTTAAATTTTCAAAAATGCTACTTTTCACCCAAATGGTGAATTTTTGTCGCTATGCATAACCCCATTTCTTGTGCAGATCTCCTAGATGGTTTTTATGCTATGAATTTTTTTGGCCGATATTTCTAGTGTTGTTTTCTTAAATCAGATATTCTCATGAGGTTTTATCCTATTATGTTCTTTTTTGGATATATTTGTTGATTGTGATGATATGATTCCTCTGTTCTCCTTTCATGTTAGGCGACAAATGCTTCGGTTTGGGCAGTTTTTATTTGTAAATTTATTTTTAACTAGTAGCATTTTCATTATTCTGCTATTTTTCTCTATTGCTTTAGATTTAGAGTGCATGGTGGTTTGACTATGGGACAATCTCTTATATTTTCTTGATAAAAAATTGTGGCTTATTTGCTAGGAGGTTGTTTCATTGAATTTTTGGATTTGATTCATAGAATCCAGCTTAATATTTTTTGATGTCTTATTGCTAGATCTAGGTTTTGAGGGTGCCTTTCAAAACCCTACTTATAATAGGTTTGGGGACCCTTTTAAAACCCCTTCTACTATCAATAAATAAATAAATAAAATAAAATAAATAAAGAGTAAACCACTTATAATTATATAACTATATATAAAAAGTAATAGCAAAATATATATATATGAATAGTCAAAACAAAATTAACCTCAAGTCTGCTATGGTGCTTAGTTGGGATTAAAAAAAATAAGAAAAAATAATTTAATACTGAAAGTAGAAGTTTATTTAATATATAAAGTAACTTGATAAATTTGAAGATAGATTTGTAATAGGAGAAGATGTTGGTCTTTTAAAATTTTATATAATAGTTTAAATGTAATATGTGTTTTGAAATACCATGTCACTAAACTTCATCGATAAATGTTTGTTCTTTGTAATAGGAAGAATGGAATTTTTAAGACTCGAGTGATTTGTTTTTTTTTTTTAATTGTCTAGCGTGTTTTGAACAATGTCTAGTTTGAAAAGTATTTAAGAATTTTAAATAATAAATAAATTTTATTATAATAAATTATTTAAGAATAAAATGTTTATGGAAGTATTTTATTTTAAATAAATTTATTGATAATATTTTTGTTATTTTTTAGAATATTTTATAATTTTTATTTTTGAGATTGGAAAAATTAGGATGCGAGTTGTATTAAGTATATTTAAAAAATTTAGTTACAATATATTTAGATATTGTTCTAAATTAACTTAAAGGAGTATTGACATCTATGTTTAAACCATTGTAAATAACTTTTATTATTCATTTCTTTATAACTTATCCTAATATCAAATTTAAGACCATTATGAGTACATATTACAAAATCATTGACTTTATAATTGTGCATTACAAACAAGGTCACTGCAATATCTTTAAAGATAAAGCACCTTTCTAGATTGCTTCTTCTATGTGAGTCTAGTTTACAAAGAGTAAATATAGCAATAGGACCCAACATTTGAAGATATCTAAAACCATGTTGGTCATAAGATATATTTCATAAATGGGGCAAAGAAATATCATTGTGTTTGGCCTGGCAAGGTATTAAAATATCATTTGCGTATATATGGTAAGATTATTTTTTTATGGTTAGTTTGAGATAATTAAAAACATGTCTAGGTATATATATATATTAAATACGGTTTTGAAAGGGTTCCTTTTTCCCATTTTCACAACAATTTAGTCATATTGCGTTATATAATTTATTTGATACCACCACAATTTGAACCTTGATGTAGACTAAATTATATATTTGTCCCATCCATTATACAAAGACCCCATTGACACTGCTTAAAAAAAAAAAAAAAAACAATATACTTTTTTGTGTAGACTTTGGATGATGGTAATTACATTCTCCTATACACTTTAAGAAATGTTTTCTAAAATTTATTAAAAATAAAATATATTTAGATGGCTTCCACACACCAAACAATCCATTCATATTTGAATTTACATAAACTTTAAAAGCTTATATACCTACAAAAATATTAAAAGATAGATATTAAGCTCATATGATATTCAATAAAAGTATTAACTATAACATTTAAGTGTGTTACTCTTCATTTTTAGGTAACTGGGTCACAACCTTGTTCCCTTGATTATATGAATATTTTTTACATTGCTTTTAAGATATTAATAGTTTTCTTAAAAGCAGAAAGAATTAACTGGTAAGTTGTTCTTTTTTAAAGCATTTAACATTAAACAATTGACATATAATACTTCAATTTATCAAATCCAATATTAAATTTGCTTAACGTTATTTTTATATAACAAATTTATTCTCTTCCGAAAACTATATTTAAATTTAATTCTATTTAAAAAATTAATAAAAAAATATCATTTTTCCTAATTATTGTTGAGAGGAAGGTGAATAAAACCTGATGTCAAGCCCCTAACCCCAAGTCGATGAAACGGTTCATCTCATTTAGTCGGTCGAGCAGCTAGAGCTTGCTCATGTTGCTAAATTTTGTGTACAATTATAAATGATTATCAATCATCTGACATATGATTGCGGCATGTATTTTACGTGTAAACTTTTCTTTAGAAAAACATATGCATTGATATTTGCTGTCACACTTATGCTAACTAAATCTCACAAATGACTTCTTTATCATACCCCTGTGTAAAAAGTGACTTCTTTATCAATGTATTCCAACTATCAAACAAATGTTCTATAAATTTTGTTTTAAACACCTATAATGTATCAATAGGAATGTATATTTTTTTTCTCATCCTTATGAAATCAATGATATAAATGGATCTCTTGTGTGCAAGTTTAATTAATATATTCATTTCTTGTAACATTGGAAGAATATCACATAACATCAAAAGTGTTTCCAAGTCAGTCAAACGGAGCGACATATATTTTGCCTTATCAACTATTCTATGATTTGAATACGTAAACCCTGTCAATGATTGATATTCTAGAAAAACTCTTTGAGTAGGTTGATACAGCAAAATCCATCTTGTATCCACATATTTCAACAATTTGTTTCCTTTCGTAACTCCTAGTACAAACTGTTGAAACTCTACAAATGTTTTGGGTTGAATGAGAAATAAGAATGAATTTCATGAATAAGGTCTTCCACTCTAGCAATATTTGCAAATGTGCTCATGATTTTATATGCAATATTTACTCTATGAACCATATAATTAATGGGAATAATATATGGGGTAAGCGTGGCTTAGATTAAAACACAAAGACCAGGACCTATGCCCTTGCATAATAGTAGCACCATCAGATCCAATGTAAATTAACTTTGTTGCTATGTCTATATCATTCATTCTCACAATATTCTTTAAACTATTGACAACAAAATTATAAATGTTTTCTACATTTGAACTTTCCAATATATTATGTATTCCCAACAAAATAGGTCTCCTTATATGATTTTAAAATGTGTATACATGCATGCAAATCCAAGATGTGTTGTCCACAGTCGTTACCTCATCAATAAAAAGTGAAATGAATTTAGCAACTTATACTTTCTCCCTTAAGTTTCTTTCTCAACTAAAGATAGAAATTTTACCATTTCTCAACAACTTCAATCTAACCAATGGGAATTAGGAAGGTTTTGCACATTAGCTAGGTGTAATAGCTTCTTATAATCAATAAAATCATATATTGGTCTACTTTTCTTGAGAATACTATAAACAATGGAAAACTGCAAAATTTTTGAAGCTAAGATGGTCTTCTGAATTTTATGAAATTGGGCTGCAATTATTCCAACTTTCTCAACAAGATATTGTTGTTTATTTAAGTGATTGTCATATTCTGTAGCAAATCTTAAATGCATACATTTTGATGCGTCCTTCCACTTAACTTCTTTACTAACTTCACCATTACTTTTTATAACTTTTACATAAGCTTTACCAAGATGTTTTTCAATTGTATTAATCTTATTTTGTAGCCTATGATCCTTACCAAGTATCCAACTCGTAAATTTTGCATCTACATTATTTTTCATCAATTTGGTTATCCTCGATCGGGATAGGCTTAATCCAATAAAATCTTTCTTCCCATTCATTCTTAAATCCCCTTCCAATTATCCAGTTAGATGCTTTTCTTTTTTTAGACTTTTTTCTTGAAGATTCATAAGAAGCTTGTAATGATTTTGATTTATCAGTTTTCTTTTCAATTGTAATGTCATTTCAAGGGTTGTCTTCAAGTGTGTGTTGGATTTTATTGTCATGGGGATTTTCATTAGAAGGCATTTCTTATTGGGGAATATCTTCAAGTGGAGGCATATCATGATCAACAAGGTATTCTACATAGTAGCATACCATAATATTTTTTATCATTCTTGGACTAAATATAATATATAGAAAAAATATTCATATCATCAATCAAGCACATACTGGGAAGTCAAAAATTATTTATACCTTGAATTTGCATGGATGTTGTTGGCTCGTTGCATTTCAAAATTTGACTAAAATATTCGAGGATACTCTTTTAAGTAGAATATTTGACCCCATTCTTTCCATCACTAGGTGACATTTTACTTGTAAGAAAAAGGTTTTTCAATTTAGAAGAGTAATAAAATGTTGAAGAGGGTGTACTTTCGATAGGCCTTCAAATCATATTTTAAATAGAATAAACAATTGGTTGGGTGGTAGATTATACGTATTTGTTTCCTACCATGCTTTATTTTAATTTTATCAATTTATGTCATTAGTTCATTTTTAGGTGAAAGCACTTTAACTCACAAGAGCACAAAGTTAATTAACATTCAAATTGAAATCAATTTAAGAAAACTATTCTTTATGCAAAAATAATTGAAGATACATATATCAAAAAATATTAGATTATAGCATAATATGGGCTAGAAATAGAGAATCAAAATGTCTTTAGAGAAACAGAGCATATATATGTCTTTAGATAACCAAAGCATTTACACATGTATAATCTTACCAAGGAAACAAAGATCTGAATAGAAACTAAGAATCAAAGAGTTTTGAAATATGTAGAACAGGGTAAAACAGAGAAACTATGGAAATTTAAAAATGGCCTTTTGGATGTAGAGGAGGGCTCGGATATTGTTGTGGTGCAAAATATGATTGAAAAATAATTAAAGATACATATCAAAAAATATAATATTATGGTACAAAATGGACTAGAAATAGAGAATCAAAGTGTGTTCGTAGAAATAGAGCATCAATAAATCTTTAGAGAACCAAAGCATTTACACATGTATAATCTTAGAAAGGAAAAAAAATCTGAATAGAAACTAAGAATCAAATAGTTTTAAAACATGTAGAATAGGGTAAACAAAGAAAAATATGAGAATAAAGCAATGATCATCTAGATGTAAAAGTGGACTTGGATATTGGTGTGGTGCAGGACATGATTGAAAAATAATTAAAGATACATGTCAAAATATATAAGATTATGGTACAAAATGGACAAGAAATAAAGAATCACAATATATTTGATTTACCTATTCATAAAGAATCAAGGAGTTTTAACAAAAAGAGAAAAAATAAGGGATAACATGTAGAACATGGTAAAATAGAGAAAAATATGGAAAGCAAAGTAGTGATATAGAACCTAGTGTAGAATGAGGTTCGGATGCAGAACATGGTCCAAAAATAGGCTTGGTGCAAAATGAGGCCCAGTGATCCGGTGCAGAACAAGATCCGATTGCAAAAAATATTTCGGTTGCAAAAATGGTTCCAACCGGTTGCATAAAATATTTTGAATACAAAAATGGTTGCAATCGGTTGCAAAATAGGTTATGGCTACAAAAGTGATTTTGGCCAATTACAGAATAGGATCTACTTGCAAAATGGTTCCATCTAGTTGCAGAACAAGTACTAGATGATTGCAGAAATAGTTTCAACTGGTTGCAAAATAAGGTCCTCTTGCAAAATGGTTCCAAATAGTTGCAAAAGTGGTTTTGACTAGTTATGGAATAGGGTCCACTTGCAAAAAAGTTCCAATTAATTGAAGAACATGTTCCTATTGCAAAATGGTTCTAGTCAATTGCACAATAGGTGCCGATTATAGAACAATTTTTGGTTGTAGAAATGGTTTTGATCGATTGCAGAACTGGTGCAAAATGGTTCTAGTCAATTTTTGGTTGTAGAAATGATAGGTATTAAAAAAAAATAGCACCTATCATTTAAATTAAAATAATACAACCAAAATTAGTAGATGATGGAATACGGGTAACTACGTGCTTAATCAAGATGCTGATTATTTATGTAACAGTTGTTTTGTTTGAGAAAGACACTGAATTGGGATGCTCACGGTCACTAAATTACTTTTTAAGAGTTTGGTGAGTGTAATTGTGGTTGGATACATAGTAAAAAAAATTAGATTCAAATTTTGGAAAAGCCAACCTTTACATAGTAATCTGCTTGGAATCTTCTGAGTGGCCCCAAACTGACAATAAAAATACCCACGAGAAACCACGGGTAATATCCATTCAACAAGAACAAAACTTATTGTTAAAAGTAGTATCTAAAAATAATAACTATAACTAACTCTTTTATATAATTTAAAAAAAAAAAACTACTTTTACCCATATATATACAATATCTATATATCTTTTTAAAACCTAAAGTTTTGCATTAAAATTTAGTTATTTCTATTTATTTATTTTTTAAATATTAAGAATTATATTTGTTGATTGATAAAAATATATATGTTTACAATAATTTTTTTGTAGATTATTTTTATATTTTACAAAAACATAAAATTTAATAATTGTTTATAAAATATAAAAAAAAATTGTTTTTAAATATAAAGATTATATATTTTATATATCAAAAAATATATATTTTATGTTTGATAAATTAATTATTAATTTAATATCATAACTTTTATATATGAAACTACAATTTATTTAATACTTAAATTGTTAAAGTGGTAAAAACTCTTCTAATAAACAAGTTTATGCTTACGATCCATCTATACTAGTTGAAGTTTCAAGAATTTCTACAATATAAATGAAATTGAGAACCAAAAAAAATATTAAATATTAAGTAAAGGTAAAACATAATATTTATACGTTAAAAGGATGAGTGTTTTCTCTTTAAAATTCATCTTTTAATTTTTAAATTATGAATATATTTAAATTAAATATTATATGAGCTGATTACCTTTCTCTAATTGAAATTAATTTATATTTTTTTATTTTTATATATAACAACATAACACAGATTACATAACGTATTGATTGCTTCAGTTCGAAGTAATATCCTACACTCTGAATCTCTATGCAATTCGGATAGTGTCAAATTTTATATGTTTATCAAATGCCTTTTTATTCTAATATAGTCATGATGATAGAAAGCAAATACATTGCATTTTGAAGTCACAAACGTACGTTGAATAAAACAGTAAACTCCGGCTGATGAGGTCTTATCATGGCCGTCTATAAAAAAGAGAGAGTGACATCTGTATATATTTTAAATATGACACTATTTATACTCTATACATTGCATCTTTTAGAAAACCATGACGTCAAAAATGCATCATAGAGAAAAATAATAAAACGCAAACGCTGCAAAAGTATAATTTGTTTTTTATACACGCACACCCTATTTATTTGTCACGATCCCCACACACCCACAGCTGGATTGAAACCTCAGACCAACCGGAAAACCGTTGCTGTAGCCCGAAGCCTACACCACTGCGCCACCATCAATTTTAAACGATAGTTGTGTAAATAATTTGGCTGGCTGCAATTGCACGAGTTGAAAGTAGTTTCATCCTTTGCTATTAATTCAAAATTGTTGGTACTTATCAACGGCACAGATCTAAAGAATACGAAATTGACAACTATTTTGTTTAGATTAAAATTCCACAACTAAAATTCGTGGATGTTGATGGAATATAAAAAGATTCATGGTAAAAGATGATTCATACATAAATGATACAAAAATCCAGCTGTATACATCTGTCTATCTTGTTTGGTGGAACAATCTATTGTCTATTGTCTAGATGGTGCAAAACTCTAAGAACCCTAAAGCGGGTTTTATTGTATTATAATTTAAAATCATTTTCCTTAAAATTAAAATTTTATTTAATTAAATTCATATCAACTAATTTTAATTTATTACATTTTAATTTAAATAAAAAAATTACTTTTCCATTTTCTTCTAGTTTGTTTATTTTGCAATACTTACTGGTTTGAAATTGTTGCATTTTGAATTGTTTAGTGAAACTACGTATTATTTTTAAGTTGCATGTCTGATTTAGATTACAATTATCATGAGAGACCTGTCGAGGATGTAGGGTTTTGATACTTTCTTATAGGTGATAGTATACTCTTGCGGAGTTTAGAGAAATTGATTAACTTTTAACCTTCTACATCTTCTTTTACATATAAGATTATTTTAGGCTTTTATTATTTTAAGGTGGATCCGGGGAAGATGAGGGGCATATTCTGTGTCCTTACAGAAATCCCGTGAAGAATGGTCTGGGTTTTGTAGTTTTGTCTTTTACCCCTTAAATACTGTGTTGGAACATGGTAAAGTTTCACGAAGATATCTATATATAAAAGCTACTTAATCGGGCGAAATTGAACAGGTCATTCTTACGGTTAAATCTTTGATTTTTTTATTTTTTTTAAAGGATCTGGCACATTGATATCATACAATCATGGGACTATCAATGTGATGGATGATGTGATATATTTGGTGGAGAAGACGATAAATAAAACTTAGTAACGTCTTCATGACGTCTTTATGACATATGTGCATATACACACTTATCGTTTGTATAAATTTATGTGAAACTAATCCTAATTACAAACATCAAATTTTTTATTTGTAATATTTGCTAATTTGAAATTTTGTTTTTTTATTATATTTAATTAAAAGATCAGGGGTTGAACTTGAGTGATGCAAGGGCATCTATTTTAAAATTAGTATGGTATTGTTAACTTGTTTTATTTAGGTTGTGTGTTTAAACCAAGTATTTGTCTCCTCTGGGTATTGCTAGCTTGTTTTATTTATGTAGGTTTAAAATTTTCCACCATTGTTGCGAGCATATTCTCTTTGACATGGTCAAGCAGTGTAGTGGAGTTGTTCATGATGGTTATGCATAAGGGGTTGGACTCAAAATAGATTTGTAAAAAAATGGTAAATCCTAATAAAAATCAAGGTGAATCCTAAGAAAATCAAATCAAACTTCTTCACACCAAAATTTGGGGTATTTGAAGCATATTTGGAGACAATTTTGACCTATTAATTCACCTTATAACTTCATAAAAATACCACCATTATATGAGGCTCCAAACAAATTTTTCAACAAGTACAAATATGTCTATGTTTAGATGTATATTGTGGTGAATTGACCCTAAAAAATAATTGGTCCTAAAAATTTTAGGCGAATGGGCCAACGTCGAGAATCCTCATATTCGCCAATTTTCAATTTTAGAAATCCTAATATTCGCCCAATTTTCAAATATTCGCTGCATAACTCTTATGATAACTACAAAAGCTACCAATCTTTACTGAAGATGTGTTATACTGTGGGGTGCATTTTTATGATCTGTAAAGTCCTGTTAATGTGGTCGTTAGTTCTTCCTGCCACATGGAGCCTCCTAGAGCACCTCATCTAGGTTTGCAGCCATCACGCTAAGTGGATATTCCATTAGTCCTCAATCTTCGGTGGATCCAGCTCACAACACGATGTTGTAGTCACAAGAGTAGGCATGGTGATTGAGTGTCTTTTATGCATCATCGTTAAAATAGTTCGCTAATTTCCTGTGGATGCTCATGACAGACAGTAATGGCATCTGAGTGGAGAAAATAAAGGACAAAGCTATTGAGAGATTAGGGGAACCGGATTTAACGAGGAAGCCTAATTTCTAATGTTTTTTTTTTGTGTGTGGCAGTGGAGGAACCTATTCTACGGGACGTGACATTGGTTCTATTTTTTTGAGTGGTATTTTCTCTATTTTCAAGGGGGGATCTGTTCTATTTTTTCAATATTCATTTGTTGAACATTATGTATAGAATCCCAAAAGTCACAATACCAGTAGAGGCAGAGTGTAATGGAAAGGTTCTTCATTTGTCCAACATTGTGGATAGAATCCCAAATGTTATAATACCAGCAAATACAAAGTGTAAGGTTGAGGTCATTTCCCCTGAACACTATGTTGGAACCTCGTCAGTATTTTACCATCAAGTATTGGTGTCATGATTGGAACATTTTGGTTTTTGAATTGTAATGGGATATATCAATGATTGTTGAAGTTTGTGAAAGTGTTGTTTAACAACATAAAAATTCTTATGTAGTAAATTTAATTGGGCACATTCTGCATCCCTGACTACATCATTGAGTATCTTGTATGAGAGGTCAAAGTTAAACCAATATGGAGGATATTTTCCTTCGCTAATGCGAAGGAGGAAAAATATTCCTACCCTAAGCATCAAGAGCTTCAAATTATGATTTTAAAGCACATGTTGCAGTGCCAATCCCTGCTCCTACACTTCTAGTTATGGATGAGGTCCATCCCGATGTTCCTATGAAGCTACAAATATGCCTAACATGAAGTAATATAGCGTCTATGAATTTGAAATGGACTTTGCTAATTCATCCAATGCAAGAAAAAAGAAATTATTATTTTTGGTGGACACTACTCCCACCCCTTGTAAGCACTCTCTCCGTACCATCTTGACGGGAGATAATCGTAAAGGTGTCATGATTCTAGACCAAGATAATTTCTCTTCTACATTCCTTCTGCTAGTTGTAATAAACAGGTGCATGAGGTGACTCCTCAATCTGCACCTCCAATTAGACATCCAAATGCTTTTTTCTAAAGAGTTCAAGCTATTGAATAGCTTGGATGACTTGGTCAGCTTGGCCAATTCCTTTCTTACCCAAGATGGCAAGGTCATCTCCAAAATTACCAATTTAAATATGGTTACCCATTCCATGGAAGCGAACCAACAATTTGTTCCCACCCAGTTAACTCAATGGGCATTATCCTAAGTAGTCCACCCCCTTTCAGGATAATCCTTCTCAAACTTGCCTTGACTATGGAGCTGACCCACACTGCGGAGGTTAGCCAAAACTTCATCCCACCACCATGCAATAATCTCTTGGTAGGGTTCCTTCTTGGCTATGCTTCCTTTTTTTTTTGGTTTGTCTTGTCCTCTAAAGTTACCTTGTTTCAACATCTCTTTTCTTAGGGTTTGTTCCTTTTTGGTCTCTGCATGGGCTCACACTTCTGAACCCTCTTTTTGGCTTGGGTTGTAAAAGGTTTGGGGTCCCTTTCAAAACCCCATTTTATCAATAAAAAATAGTATAGAAGACATTGTTAGAATATTGACTAAATATAAATAGAATGTAATATATTTCAAAATTACTATATAAATTTTGTAACATTTTATATTTTAAAAGTGAGAAAAGAAATCGAATTGAGTTACATTAAAATATTAAACAAGATATTAAATATTGCTTAAACACAAATATTTCAATAATAATCTAAACATTCAAAATATTTTCATAACATTTTTTTTTACTATTAAAAATACAAAAAATAGCCAGAATGTGATTTAAGATCATAGAAAATAAATAGATTCCTCCACAACCCCCCCCCAAAAAAAAAAAAAATTACATCATATATATAATCCATATTACAGTGAAAAAGACTAAAATAATAAAATTATGAAATCTAGTATGTAGACATTTTCAACAAAATATCACACTGCATTGGATTTTAGATTTTATTTTTTCAATATTTCAAGGAGCTAAAATTTTGTGGTGGATAACTATTACAAGAAATTATTATCTTACTTCTTACCAATATGTTTATTATACTATTGTAGCTTTTTATTGTTACACATCAACTTATAACCAATGGCCAATAGGAACACATAATATCTATATCTTCTATTCTCATATCTCTTCACTTTTTTAAATTTTGCAACAAGGACATCCACTTGCAACAAGTAGTTAGAGTAAAAATGAAAACTTTTCAATACTGGAAAATGACATCTAACAAACCAAAGGTGACCCAAAAACAATTGAATAAAATTCTCCATTGTTCTATCAAATTTAATAGCATAATCAATTAAATTCTTCTTTCATTTCTATTTTCTACTAAACATAATAGGTCAAGGACCCTTCATATACCTTTAAAACTAGAATATATATTTAACAATTTGAGGTTTACCATAACATATGTAATTGAATTAAAAAATATAATGCCTAGCCAACAAATTTTTTGTAGAATTTCAAATGCATAATTCTTCAGCCTAAGATTTTCTTAAATGTTAAGTCACTAAATTTTTAAATTTAAATATATTTAAAAGGATCACAAATATTTTAAATTCTTACCTTCCATTTATTATATATACATTTTTTATATAAATTTTAAATCATATTATAAATATATATTTTTGAATTAATCATATACCATATAAATGAAGAAAACATCTAAAAAATCTATATAAAAATTGTCTAGAATATTTACTTATTTTAAAATCCTTTCAGCTTAAAAACAAGCAATACTCATGTCTTTTAGTAAAAAATATGTTTTTTCAAAGTATTGGTTTATATTTATATATAATTTATTAAATTGTATTAATTTTATATAAATTAATTTATAAAAAAAAAAAATTAACATACTTTAACATTTAACACTTAGTGTTCTTACATACTATATGCGGATAATTATACAATCTCTGCTACTCAAATAAGGAACAGTCTTAGTATTTACTTTAAAATGTCAGTTCGTTGATCATATCATCTACGCATACTATTTTTTTTTGTTTTGGCTTTACCCAAGTGCATCTAAAATTATGAAAAAATCCTATTTTTAAAAGATATTTTCCCACCTAACCACGTTGGTAAATAAATTAATAGTTTTAATTCGATAATGTAATAACTTTCACTTTACCTAACTAAATTTTTTTTATCAAGGAAATAAAGCTTTGACGATAAAGAGAAAATGCCAATTTATTGATTAGTGGATGTATTAAGTTTAACGCATTACATTTTATTTATTTATTCAATTTTTTTCTTAAAAGATTATTAATATATTAATGCACTCCACTGAATTAATATTTTCAAACATCTTTTAAACACTTCAGATAATTAAAAGATAATTAAATTTATTTTATGTTTTATTTTTTAATTGGTATATAAAATTGGAGTTTTTTTTACTTATATTTGATTTGATTATGATTATAAAATGTTATTACACGAATTTTTTTTATTAATTGATTGGAAAAAGGTTTTGAAAGGGTGTGGAAACCTTTTATTTTGATAAAAAGAAAAACTCACAAGGAGAGAGGACCCAATGGGCCAACCACTCAAAGGTCATCAAGAAATACAAGAAAACCTTGGTCAAGATGGAGCAGTCAGGCCTTAAAATTGGATAACAGAAATAATGTTGACTAACAACATTATAGGCAAGATGGAAAATATCTTGGTCAAGATGGAGCAATCAGGCCTTAAAATTGGATAACACAAATAATGTTGACTAACAACACTAAACACAAAAAAGTAAAGGAGATAGTACCATAGGAAAAGCTAGGAAAATTAGTCAGCTTCAAAGTTGAATTACACCACTAATAGTTAGAAGCAACATGCGTGTCTTATTTTTTGTTGCCTCTTAAGTAAGTTTTTTTCATGGAATCAAGAAGCTCACAATCCAAGGAGGGATCATAAACATGGTTGGAGGCCTTGCTCGATTTTCTAGGAGAGGAGAGTCTGTTACTAGCATTTTCAATCTTTTAGATATTCAATCAATCCTCTTTTGAATACTGCCTCCTGTATCTTGGACTTTTGTGTCTTGGCTCCAACCATCTTTCAAATAAAATCTGCCACTGAGATGTTTTAATATCATCTTTACCAACAATTTGGTTCAAAACTTTGCTCTTTTTTTTCCACTGTCAACCTTCACCTTTCCTTCTTCAATCGTGAGCAAAGATTGAAATCCATTTGTAGTTTCAAATTATGTTTTCGTCTTCTCATAGTTTTAATTGGGGACCTCCCCACATTTTTTTGACCCCACATCAATAGGTTCTTCTCATAGTTTTAATTGGAGGATTCCCCACATTTTTTTGATCCCGACATCAATAGGATCCTTTCTCTGACTACGAGTTTAAGGAGCTAGGCATATTTTCTCAATGCAGGATTTCAAGGAGCCAATCAAAGACTCATTCGAGGAGCCAATCAAAGACTCATTCGCCTAGGCCACCATTTGAAAAATAGGCACCTTTGAAATCTGATCCTAAGCAACCAAAGGAACTTTGAAAAAGGTCTTCTAAAATTAGAATATCATTTAGAAGATCCGACCTACTTACCTCTTATATCAGTTATTATAAGAACTTGACTATTATATATCTATAGTATTTTTTAATTATTATTTATAACATAGAAATAATCCCGTGTCCCACCTCTTTATCTATTTACTCTCACTGGAGAGGACTTGGAAGGGCTCATGATTGGAACCACCAAACTCAAGCTAGCAAACACATGTGAAACCAATTGGTCTACTACCTCTGCCCTGTTATATATTTTTTATTTGGCAAGGTTTGAACTTTAGTTTCCTCTTTATAGATAGTTGAACTAATATCATTCCATTAATTTTATATTTTATTAAAAAGTGTTAATAAAATATTTTTTATACTAATTTATTTTCATCTATATTTAATTTAAAAGGTAATTTTAATATTTAATGATATATAAATAAAGCTTATGTCTAATGACAAATAAATTCTTAAGGCATTTAATGATATAATATCTCTAAAGGATTAAATATTGCTTGATTTTACAAGGAATAATTAAATTAAAATTAATATTATTTTATTTTTGTTTTAAATAGAAAATACAAAATTTAGATATGAGTTCGGATATCACAAATTTATACATGAACAAATCACATATGATTAATTTAAAAATATAAAAACTAATTTTTTTATTTGGTTAGTGTGAGATACCTCTACGACCAACACATAATGCACTCTGATACATGACCCCTTGTAAATTTGAGAGCTATGCTTATGAATAGTTAATTTAACACATAGCCACCACACACCTCCATGCACTCTGATACATGACCCCTTGTAAATTTGGGAGCTATGCTTATCAATAGTTAATTTAACACATAGCAACCACACACCCCCATCATACACTAGCCCACTAATAAAAATTATTATTTTTATTATATTTTAAAATGATAGTAATTATTCATAATTTTTGATAAAATAATTTATATATATTCATTTAGAATATATAAGCATTCATTCAAGATAACTAGTTATTATAATATAAAGCTATCGATGGTTGTCAACAACAATGAGATGAATAGGTTGTTGATAGACGGTTTGAACCCTACCCTGGGCTTTCCATTTACTAAAAATAGTAAGTCTAACCAACTTTGCTACGTAACCCAAAAAAATATTTATTTATTTATTAACAATGAAAGAAAACACATCCGTACTAGGTACCCTACTCGTACTAGGTACCCTACTCGCAAGTTCCCTCAATCCTCAAAAGGAGGTCCGATGGCAAGTTCCCTCAATCCTCAAAAGGAGGTCCGAGGTTCAAGCCTGGTGACCTATGCCAGATACAAAAAACCCCTGGCTAGCCTAGGAATGATAGGTACCTTACTGCAAGTTCCCTCAATCCTCGAAAGGAAGTCTGGGGTTCAAGCTTGGCAGCCTACACTGGATAAAAAAAACCCTGGCTAACCTGGGAAGGGTTTTTTCTTAATATAAGGGTGCAACACAACAATTTGGGCTTTGGCTCTTCTTCGGGAGGTCGAAGGTTCAAACCATGGCTTGGGTGAGTGTGTGAGGGGGTGGGTGTGTGTCTCCCTGATGGAGTTGTTGTAATAGGTTGGAGGATTCCTGGTCAAAACCCTCGCTTCTTAATATTTAAAAAAAAAAAAATGAAAACACTTTTTTGGTGTCAAAATGTTGTTTCTTTCTAATTTTTATATAGTAGACATTTAATTGACTATATATATATTTCATAATTTAGAACTAAAACAAAGTTGAACACTATTTTTGAAATCATTAAAATAAAGTTATGAAGGTTTCACTTTGCTAGGGTTTTGTTGGAGAGCTTTGAGTAGGGTCTGTGTAGCTTGCTTTATGTCTTCCATGTTGCATGACCTCCAACTTTTGGCGGGTAGGGTCTATGTATCTTTCTTTATGTCTTCCATGCTTCATGGCCTCCAACTTTGGGTACGAAAGTGGAGACATTGGAAATACCTATGGTAAGTCATGCAAGAAGGGTTTTTTCAAACAACCTAAAAAATTTACACGAAGATGGATTTTGATAACTCTTCTATTAGGTTACTTACTTTGTGGTTCTCATCTCAAATGAAGCCACCTTACAATATTGGGTGAACTCTACTTGACCTTTTCATGGAATTAAGCTTGAGTTCATCCAAAACCTAACCAAGGGTTATTTCTTGTTTTGTTTTGGAGAATCACACACACTAAAGCAATTTATGAACATGGATCCTAGATCATGAGGAGTTTCTTACTAGTTTTCTCCCTATCATTCCATTATTTTTTAATTTTAGAAGAGTAGACCACAAAGTTTTTTGTGAACTAGATAAGTTTTTTTTTTGTGCCCTCAAAAGAGAGTCTATGTTGAAATGGATATAGCCATAAACCTCAAGCATGTAATTAATATTTAGGTTGGTAAAAACATTATCTCCTAACAAGTTGCATATTTTAACCTTCCCAAACCCTATTTTTGGTGTATTGTCCTCTCCTACTCTGTAATAGGATGAAATTGGCATTCAAGACAACTAGTTTGATCCCCACCCAACCCAATGCTGGTGGTTGGACCACTATTGTAGGAAACAAAAAGGTTTCCAAGGTCCCATAGCCCAATCAAAGAACTCCAATGCTAGATTTGAAGCATGTAGTTGTCAATCCTTCATTGACAAAAATTCTCAATAAAAACTCCAAGCCTTTATAAAGTAAAACCCCTAAGGTGCTGAACACGACCTTTGAACCTATATTTAAAAAATGCTCTCCCATTCAATCTACCAACATGCTCTCCCAAGCACCAAAAAAATATTTTAGCTCTTGATCTTCTGGTTTTCCATCTCAACTAATCTAGTTTTCATTTTGTTTAATGTGGTATTTTTGTAGTTAATTCTCATAACCTTGTTTATTTTTAGATTGAATCTATGATATTCTCTTTGTGGGGTGTGCTTTCATACCTCTCATTTTTTTAGTGAATAATGTAATTTTTTTAAACATAATATAATATCAATTTTTAAAAAAATGATTTATTATATTTTTTCAATTTTAAAAAGATTATCCATTTTTGAAACTTTTATTTTATTTTGAGTTTTTTTTCAAAATACTTTATAAATTATATATTTTCCTTATGTAAGATATTCTTAAAAATATGTAAATCACTTTAAAAGTGACTATGACGAGGGATAAAATCTGTATTCCTAATAATTTTATATTGAATTAGATTGTAACTTGATATGATGCACTAATGCTTGATGACATAAGATGTAAAAAATGTATGATTTGTTATGTAACTCATCAATGTGTGACTATAAATGCAGCATTATGAACAAAAAATAAAATAAAAAATTATTGACACATTAATTCCAATTATATTAAATATTATAATTTTATTGTTTTGAAAATTTTATATTAAAACAGATCATTTACAATTTGAGATGATAGTACTTGCAACCTTAGTTACTAAGAACACCTATAAAATAAGATTTGCATTAAAGCCAAATCTATGATTGTCCAAATTAGTTAAACAATAGATTTGCTCACCAACCTACCTAATCCTAATCCTGTCATCCTCAATAACCATGTCACTATGCCACTAAACCTCTAGCTTCTTCTTGATACCCACAAAAACCAATAAGTCCTAAAAAATAATAATAATAATTGGTGGCTCCTATTTTAGCAACCCCATGGGTAATATTAGTTGTTTAAAAATTGTTCTAACCTTTGTTATTATCTTATTGGCCACAAAAAAATTTCAAAAAATCTAACAGTTAGGAATTTTTTCATCACTATGTTGAAAAATTATTGATAGGCATAAATCAACGGTTTGGTTGAAAAATCATTGATAGGCATAAATCAACGATTTGGGATCTCATATAGTAAATCAATGGCTCATAAATCAATGTATTAGGATTTCATATTGTAAATCAATAGCTTGAGATTTCATCATGTCCGAATATTACCAAAAAAAAAAAAAAAAAAAGATAGAAAATGCACCCAAAAACATTATATATTGAAAGCTCATTGGTAGGAATAAATCAATGGTTGGGAATTTCATATGATAAATCAAAGGTTTGAAAACCCTAATAATGTCTATCATACATTGCCTAAAAAGTGCAAGTTAAGGATAATATTAAAAAAATTATAGATGAATAAATAAATAAACAAAGCGAAAGTGCATATGAAGGTCACTGACGAGCATTAAGGGAAATATTAAGAAAATTCAAACTATCTCTATTAAAATATATTTAGGCAAAGAATTAAAATTAAAGTGGGATGAACTTAGCATTGGACAACTTAATGATTTGGGTATTAAAACTAAAATGGGAACTTTAGTATTGAACCTAATACTTTAGATTTAAAATTAAAAATGAAATCTTTAAAATTGGATTTAATAATTCAATTATGGAATTAAAGCAAAAGGTGAAACTTTTTAATAAATTGATAAGCCTTGGCATAATTAAAGGAATTAATCAAACCAATGGGAGCATAGTTTTAATCAAAAAATCTAAGGTATTTCATCAACAAATTTAACAACTAAAATCAAAATCGATAAGTGAATATTAAAAGCTAAAGAATTAAAGCAATCATTCACTAATCAATATGAATTTTTACCACAAAATATAATTTTAATTTAATTTTTAATTTTCTTCTTGATTTGCTAGTGTTAGAAATAAAAAGCAAAATCCAAGAGAAATCTAGAAAAGAGACAATGAACTTGGTCTTGATTCTGAATACTTTGTGCATGATAGCTCAACTCATTTCGCTTTATAGAGAGATATGCTATTGTAGCAGTTAGAATACCATCATGTAAATTGAAGATCAAAATAAAGAATATTTATAGATTGCCACATCATCCAAGAAAACAACTAACACATACAATTGTAAAACACTAAAATTTCAAAATTGTAAGGCTATAAATAGCCATTGATACCCCATTTCAAAAGGTTATATTCCACATTTTGTTTTGTAATTTAACAAAAAATCCCTTGTGGGGTCTCCTTGGTCTAAGAAACCATGACCATGGGGTTCTACACCATCAAAATCATGCCAGAGTCATGCTTAGGCCTGACCATACCAGCATTATCAAATGGATTTTGGGTACCCAATGTACATTTGGTAGGGTGGATATTTGAACCAGGGACCTCCCTTGGAGGATTTCACTACCCTCTCCAACTCACCTACAACACGTGGGTGGGTCAGATTCCACTTTTAGCAATAGGTATTTTAGAAATTTATTTTCTTTGTAGACAGTGGATATTTACACCCTTGACATTGTACCTTGAATATTTAGTCTTGCAGTTGCATGATGTTAGCAATTATGAGAATGTAATGATTGAATATATTTAGTAATGCAAAGTATTAGAGTTCTTGGTGTAATCTATGCATGTTGATGGTGGTTACATTTGGGTCAATTCTAGTATTTTGTCTTTTTTCCTTCGAAGATAGCACCACTTTGACCTCAGATTGTGCAAAGGTTGGTCAAGTCAAAGTTGGTTAAATTCAGATTTTCTGCTTCAACAAATTTAGAATAAACCTTCAAATATGCAATGGCTTCTTTTTTTCATTCACTAACCCATTTTATTTTAAATTTTCTTTGAAATATACTTAGAATAAGAGTAGAATAGTTGAACTTCAATCTTTAAAAATCATTGTTTGTGTTATATTTCATAAGTTTATTCTAAGAGTCTTTGAACAACATATTGATGAGTTCTATTATCAAATACTCAAAGACTACTTTCTCTTCAATTTCTCCTAAATAAGCAAAAAAAATGTTTTTTTTTTCTAAGAGTCTTTGAACAACATATTGATGAGTTCTATTATTTAAACCCCTAATATTCCATGACTGTATAATCATTGGTTACCTTGAGACTAGTAAGAGTGTATTGGCCTCACCAATCCCCCCGTGATAAGCTTATCTCCTTGAACTACTATCAATTCCTTATTTGATTTTCTACCTACTCTTGGAGAGTTGATATTCTTTGATATCTTCTCCACCTTGCTTATCCCTAGAGTTGGATTTTATCTATTATTTTCTACCATACCCATGATGACATCCTTTATTATCATTTGCTCTTGGTTATGCACTATCAATACCCCTATATTTTTTTATTGCGGTAACTCACTGCACTCTATTACTTGCTCTAGGATAGGAGGAGTTGAAAGAAGGGCTTGAACATGATTGCTATTATTTTCATTACTTCCATACACTCCTTCCATGAATTTTTCTTCTTCCTGGTCCAAAAATATTATAATTTATTTAAAAAATATTATTTCATGTATTTAAAGTATATATATTACAAAAGGTCTTCAAATATAATAATGACAATTCAAATAATATATTTGGTTATTAACTAGCCTGCAAACTTAATTACATATTAGAACATGATAAAATGATTATAAAAATTATAAATGGATAGAAATATTTGTACATCATTCATAAGTTTAAATTTTATAACATTTGTATTCTTCTATCAATTAAATAATTGAAAAAAAAATTATGTAAGGATACTATTGAATAATATAAAAAATATATATGCACATTTACAAGAGATAGTGTCATTAGTTTTTAAAATAGTTAAATAAAACATCCTCAAGGAATTTTAATTACATAATATTTTTCAAATAATAATTATGTATTTATAAGAGTGAGATTTAAAAGGTGGTATACATTAAAAATATATATATAAATAAATAAACATAAAATAATACTATATAACTAAATTAATTATATATATATAAATATAACTAAATTATATTATATTAAAGGTATTTTCTTATTTTAATCATTAAATAATCTAAGTAAAACATAAAAAACTTTAAATAAAATAAAATAATATAAACTAGAAATCTATTTTCAATACAATGTATTACATAAGTATTGCATATGTTTTAAGTATAACTTCTTAGCATAAAACTTCATTGTGAAAATAGTACTTGTGTACAATAAAAATATATTGGAGATCGATCATTGAAATTAAGCATTAATTATTTATGCTAGATATAATTTGAGACTTTGCTTTTAAGTATAAATCTGGTATTAGTGACATTATTTTTCATTTTTATCTAAACTTGGAATTATTATAAAAAAGAGCACCTTTACTCTACCATTGGCATTAATGAGCCAATAATGTGGTGGTTATTATTTACTAAGTGGTGCACCTATTTGAGTATTTATTGTAACATATGTAGTAGGTAGAGTTGACCATAACAATACATTGCCTATGTATTTCTAAATAATGTGGTGGTTATTATTTACTAAGTGATGCACTTATTTGAGTATTTATTGCAACATATGCAGTAGGTAGAGTTAACCATAACAATACATTACTTATGTATTTATAAAGTATAATTATTTGGATCATAGAGCATAATTAAATGTAATTATAAAATAATTAATTAATCAAGATAAATCTTTTAAAAAATCACATTATTTTTATTTCTCTTTTTTTCTTAAAAAAATATAATTTTTATTTTTAAGTTTGAAAAAAAATTACAAAGCTATGGGTATGAAGTGTCCTTAAGAATTTCAATTACATCCTATTTATGAGTTGGTTTAAAATAAATAGAGAGGAGTATTCATTTTATTATTGCAATATGTTATATTCAACTTAAAATCTAGATATCAAATCATAATAGTAGGACTGACATGTAGAAAGTAGGAATTACTTCTTAATAAATCACAATTCTTGAATGACTCTTGCTTGAGTAACAAAATTGATGAGGACGCAAGTTTCAGTTATGAAGACTAACACTATTATAAATCCTATATTTCTATAAAATAAAGGTAATGATCCCATTCAAAAACTCCCTTTTTTTGCTATTAATATATCTTTGATATGATCCTTAATAAAATGAGGACTGTGAAGAAACCCCTAGTCCTCTAATAATATCTTCCCTCTTTCAAGTGTTTACTAGAAGGTTCAAACCATCTATTATATATACCATATGCTTCTACATTTAGTTCCCTATAGATATGCTTATATTAAATTTCTATTAGAGAAAACTTTAATAATTTCACTTGCCAATACAAAGGACTACGAAGAATTTTTTCATCTCAACATGATCTACAACCCTGTTAGAATATAATGTGCACTATGCCTTGTTCTTGACACTTGTCATTTTCATTGATATTTGTCATATCTTTCATATAGGCTTATGCCTATATATTGTACTTCTTTGTATCAATATAATATCTCATCTTTGTTCAGTACTAACAAGGGAAATTGATTAAATTTCATGTTTTAATATTTTGAAGCACATTCCAAAATATTCCCATGTGAGGGAAATTGAGAGGCATGTTGTGGTCTTTTTCAAAAGATGAAGGTATAATTGAGAATGGAACATAAGGGTATTTATGGTCGTAGAAAGCGTTTTCTAAGACAAACACAATGGAGGTGTAAAATTATAATTTTAAGGCTATTATATATGTATATATAGCCTCAAATTTTTATACCTTGGAGTGCACTCTCGGTTGTACCTGACACTCCAAGGCAATTTGTAAGTGATCCTAGTATCTAGTTTCCTTCCCTATAGCACCTGGTGGATGCAGGGGCTGGTTACCCATACATTTCGATGGGATGAGGAGGTCACCATAAGGACACTCAATCTAGGGACTACAGACAAAGACACCCTAGACTCTATTCGAGGAATTTTTTGGATCAACTTCTAAAGACTACAAACAAAGACACTTCAGAAGATTCTCTTCTATTATTCTTTCTTCTTCTTCTCCACATTTGGATTCTATGGCTCATTTTATTGTATTATTTGAGTGCATTTTTAGTAGAGACCGAAACTCATATAGCTCGTATTTCTTTTGTATTAAGGTGTATTTTTGGCAACACTAACACCTTCAATATTGATTTCATCAATAGGAGAGATGATATTTATGGTGAATCTAGTTAGTGACCTACGAGATACAACATACCTATAGGATGACCCGTAGGTACTTACACAGTTGACCCAATGGCAATAAATCCAAGGAAGTGACTGAACCTGAGGAAAAATATCAAGAAGTATACACCGTTGATCTAGCATTATTCATAGTTGGAGAGCTAAGCACAAAGAGCATGAGCCTAGACCAAATCATGTAATAAATGAGGATGATAGGGTTCTTTTAGAGAAGTCAACATTAAATGGGAATGTTACCTAATGTTGACTTGTTTTTCTATAGTTAGGATAGTGTACATTAAGGAGGAATGTTAGAATATAATATGCACTATACCTTGTTCTTGACACTTATCATTTTTGTTGACATTTGGCATAGCTTTCATATAGGCTTATCCTTATATATTGTACTTCTTTATATCTATATAATATAACATATTTTTTTAGTACTAACAAACCCAACTTATCACTAATATTGAATCTCCATAAATCTATAAAGTTGTAATTATTTGCACCACTACTATTCTCATCAAGAGGATCAACACTTTCGAATCTGCCATATTAGTTGTTATTTTCCCTAAAATTATCTTGAAAGTGGTCATATGATTTTTATTTTAATTTAGTGCTCCCCTACCCGACACTTTCCAAGGCTACCGTAATAAGGTACATCAAATAAGGCCCATGGATTCATAGGAACTACTATTGGTGTTCCTATATGCTTGTTCAATTTTGGTTTTGGGGAGACGTTTGACATTGAAAATGTATTTAATCTAGATTTGTACCTAAGTCACTAAAATTTTCTTACCTTCATATAGTATGAAATTTCTAACCATCCACAAGCCCCATTCCATTATCATAGGGACATGTCTATAATCCTTTAATCTTATTACTTTGAACCACTATTGCATGCTATCTAAAATATTCCTAGCAGGCCACTATCCTTTCCCTTGAGTCAAAGGTAGAATTGAATTCCACACTTCTCTTGTGAAAGGATAATGAACCAAAATATGGTCCATTATTTCTTCTTCCTTTTTGCATATGACATACTAACTTGGTCCTTATGAAGACCACCTTTGAATAACATCCCATGTTAGTGGTTTTTTAGCTATAGATAACTAGGCAAAGATTCTAGTTTTTAGGGGTACTTTTACCTTCCATATTCTGCACCACCACCAAAGCTTTTCTTTTTTATCAAAACTTGTCTTATACCATTTTCTAACCAT
Source organism: Wollemia nobilis (assembly GCA_028583015.1). NCBI lineage: Eukaryota > Viridiplantae > Streptophyta > Pinopsida > Araucariales > Araucariaceae > Wollemia > Wollemia nobilis. The sequence goes on along the minus strand of JAQPPZ010010331.1, from coordinate 3,320,238 downwards.
GTATTGACAAATTTCTGAATTATTTGACCATATTAGAAAGTCTCTTTATTGATTTAGTCTTATATTTGCTCTTTCTAATTCCTTTGTGTAATCAAACCAAATATATGCATCATTTCCTTCCAATGTTAGCTCTTTTGCTATGATCCATCTTTGTTTACATAAATTAGTACTTTTTATTGATACCACCTATGCCAATACCATATTTTATTATCTACGAAGATGATCAATTATGTTTTGTGGAAGCTGATAGTGTCATTTTCTTCCTAGCCAAGAATATTTGCCTATACTTCTTTTACATTCCATATTTCCAAGCCAAGAAATTACAAACTAATGGAAAAACTATCAATATTTATTTCCAAATAATTATGGCTTTTGAAAATAATGTATTATGTAGTCTTATCCAATATAAAAAGGATAAGGTGCCTAAATATTTCTATCAAATAAATTTCTACCATAATATTTTATCAATTATCATTTTCTATAAACTTGTGTTGCTAAAGCTTTTCCAAAATTATTTATATTATGGAGGACCCATCCTCCATTTGATTTAAAAGGTTTAACTATTCTATTACATTTAACTAGTGTCATTGCATCCTTCTGTTTGATCCTCAAAAATAAGTATTCCTTATTTTATTTATTATTATGATGGGAATGTAAGCTAGGGACTTCCAAAAGACTAGGTTGGATTCTAAAATTGATTTCACCAATATAAATAAACCCCCAATGATAGTCACATAGTGCACCACATGATGATCCTCTTCTTTATTTTGGTGTATAATTAGATCCAATCCTAGTACTCATAGTCATTAGGTTTCATATAAAAACCTAAATATAAAAACCTAAATATTGTATCCCCTTATCAACATCTAGTTGATTGAAATATACAATTATCATTACTACTTCTATTTTCCTTAGAGAAAACCTATTGAAGGCTTGTTATATTTGTTAAAGATGTTTTCCCATTCTTTTGGCCATAGAATATAGGTACAATATTTCTTTATATTTTAAGGATTCCTTCAATATCTTATTTCTGAAAAGTAAAACATCATCTGCAAAGTGAAAATGGGTTACCTTCATAAGTGACATAGGATAAGTTATAAGGGGGTGTCTCTTAGTTTTTTTTATAGGGGTGAAACTAATGTTCTAAGTGAATATTAAATCAATAAACTCTCTATTAGATGGAAATACGAAATTTCCCATTGGTGTTCAAGAAGGATTATATGAAACCCTAGTCCAATAGGTTAAAAAATGTAGGGAGACCTATAGCAATAACTTGATTTCTAGATTGCATAATTCATGTAGTGCAAGCCCCTCTTGGATCAAGAAGCCAGTTAACCCCCCTTACTCTATCATTAAATTTCTTGTTATATTTTAGGTATTTTTTAGGGGTTTTCATATTTAGATTTTGTATGTCTTTTAGCTTATTTATTTGTTGACCTATGATTGATACCTCAAAGTGGACATTCTAGTACTATAGTGAATTATTTTTTTTTTGTATGAGGAAATGTGTTATCTTTTGCCATGTTTATTGTTCAATCCGATGCGATTCTATCCTTGGTCATCCAAGTCTAAAGCTTTAAAACTCCTCAAACCTATTTTGGAATTCATTGAGACATTAGGGGTTTGGTTATCATTACTTCCTTTTCATTTAATATTTTCCAAGCCATGAAATTCCCAACTAATGGAAAAACTCTCACTAATGCTTTCAAAACAATTAGGGCTTTTGAAACTGCTTTACTCTATAGTTTAATATAATCTACAAATAATGATGGCTAAATATGTACATCATTTTATCTTGAACTACTTCTTCCTGTAATCCTTTTTTGATTATCAATATACATAAATATTTTGCTACTAAATGTTCATATTTTAAGCCTTACTAACACAAAATATCATAGGTCCCAATATAAAATAGAGGTAATATTAAAGTTCAAAATAAAAATTGACATAACATATCCAGGATTGAGCACAACTAGAATTGAGTGAGCACAGCCTCGAGTGAGGGAGTGTAGCCAATATTGAGAGAACACAACTAGGATTGAGCGTAGCTAGAATTGAGTGAACATAGGAGGAGTGAGCACAACCACAACCAAGAGTGAATACAACTATGAGTGAGCACAACTGAAAGAAAGTGCAAGTGTAGCCAAGAGTGATCTAGTGCAACTAGGAGCGAACACAACCAGGAGTAAGCACAACTAAAAGTAAACTTTAGAGGATTCAATTGAAAAAACCTAGGTAACATGGAAATAAAATAATTTGTGAAAATCCTTATTGAAAGTATTAATGAACAAGCTAGAAGTTTGGATGCCCTAGCTAGCAATAAGGGTAAGAGAGAATGTATGGAAAACCCAGTTTGGATAGTAGATTCTACACCAGAAGTGATTATAAAAGATAAGATGATTAAGCATGATATAATGATTCTTAAAACCAGAGGGTTAATATGTAAGTTTCATGGATATTGGCCATGTTTTTATGAGATTCAAAATTGGATTAAGTGGAAATGGGGATTGAATTCAAATTACTCCATGACTTTTCTTCTGAAAGTATTTTTTCTCATTATTTTATCTAGTTCATAAATAAGGGATAAAATAATGGATGAAGGCTCATGGTTTAGGGGTAAAGATACATTATACTTAAGAACTTGGAGTGAGAATTTTTTTGTGGATACAAAAACTATTAAAAGGCTTTCAGTATGGATTAGGCTTTTTGGAATTCCTTATCAACTCATCAATGAGGAGGTTTTGAAGAGTATTGGTAATACTCTAAGAAAATTCATCCAAGATGAACCATCTACTAAGGAGAGAAGACATGATGTATACACTTGAATATGTGTTTCCATGGATATTTATAAACCTTTACTGCAATTGATTAATATTAAAACTAAATCAAGAGAATGGTATCAGCAGGTGGATTATGAAAATATTGTATTCTGATGTTGCAAATGTCATGAAACTAGGGAAATGGCAAAATACTGTAAAGTAAATATAGAGGACGAAATAGATTTTTTTGGGCATGATGGTAATTTTGATTTGAAACAAGTAGACCATATCATAGGAGAAGCTAGGTCAAATCAAGGATTTTCCACTCCTAAGAAACTGGAAAGAAAATCCGTCTACATCATCAAATGGAAAATGCAATTACAGTTCACTTGAATCAACCATTAGAAGAACAACAATGGTATGAAATATGAGGAAGTACATTGCGCAAGTTCAAATATAGGAGTTCAAGGTGTGAAGAAAGAGGGTAAGACAAATATTAATACAAAGAAAAATGAGGAGATGAATCTTAAATCAAATAAGGAGAAGGAGGTCAAGCTTAATCCAGGTAAATCACCTTTACTATCTTCAAGTAGCTTAAAATATTCTGCTTCCAATAAAAATACAAGTAGTATAGAGTGTGTTCCTTGAATATTTAGGTTTTCAAGAGTAGTATATTAAAGAAAATATTACAAAGGATATCCAAGAAAATTTAAGGTTTTCAGGTCAACATAATAAAATAATGACTATGGAAGATCATATTTGTAGTTTAGAGTTTTTAGGACAACATAAAGAATAAAATGCTAATGAGGCTATTCGTTGCACTTTGGTCTCTTTAAGGCAACATCAACCTTTAGAAGATAAGTCTCATTTTGAACAATATGAAAAAATGGAATAAATTGATGAAGATGAGAGTGTTGGCAAGAATGGAAGAAGGAGATGAAGGCCATCAAACCACGATCTAAGATAAAAAGAAACTCAAAAAGATATTGATTTGGAAAGCCAAAAAAAAATATCATAGGTGTTAAAAAGAAGTGGGGCTAAGCCCACTAACAAAAATAAAAAGTATTGATGATGAAAATGATATCATGGAATATTAGGGGTATGAATAAAACCCCTAAAAAAAGAGTTATTAAGGAATTAATAGGTTGTTATAGCCCTAATTTTATTTTAATACAAGAAACAAAATTAAGCAATGAGGAATTTAAGGAGGCTTTTAAGAATATTTGGAAGACAGGTGATTGTTTAGCAGTTTCTTCTACAGGAGCTTCAGATGATATTGCAATAATATGGGATAAATGCAAATGGGATGGAGAACTATTAGAATCAAAAAGTAATTGGGTTGCTGGATTATTTTGTAGAAAAGAGAAAAAACTTAAATATTGGTTTATAAATGTATATTCTTGAAAGCACGAGGATACGGAAGCAAAAAGGAAACTCCAGGTGCGATGTAAATAGAACTAAACTTAATGCTAAATCCTATGAATTCAAAGTGCATGAAAGGAGGGAAAGCATGAACGAATCAAAATGAAACAAAAGCCAATAAGGAAGACAGCCCTTTTTATTGGTATGTTTCAAAACTCGGTTACAATGTGCCTCCTCCCATTTTAAGGGCTAGGAGCGTTAAATATGTGTTCTCGTTACACCCATGGATGTTATTTCTTCTTTCGCGTGCCCACATGTAAAATGGGCGAACCAAACGTCATCGCCGCTTGCATTGATGAACCTTGACTCCTTGTTGCTCCTCTAATGTTTGTATCCTACGTTCAAGGAAACAAGGAACAATTAGTAGCACCTGTGGATTAAATAAAATATGCAATCCCCATGCCTTCGATTAGTGCATGCAAGGTATAAATAAAACGATAACCAAAATAGATCCAAATGAACTAAAAATTTGACAAGGGCATAAAAACATCACAAAGAAAACACTGCAAATGGAAAAGTCAAAAAATTCATCTTAGATTTTTATTCGCTCGGGGGCGGGATGAATATCCCTACAACAAAATGTCAAAAGGCACTGTCCCAAATGTCATGTCTGGGAAGCTCCAAATCACCTGTAAAGTTGGGAATTAGCTAACTGGGGGCATTTTTGGAAGACCTAGATGGCCTCTATCAATGGGAATTTGATGATGCTACCTGCATGTTAGCAAAAACGAGAAATAATAGAAACATGATAAAAAATGCTCAGAACGATGTGAGATTTGAATGACAACCTATCTAAGTAGCATAGAATTAAATACAAGACTGACAGAAAGTAAATCTTCCATAGATTACCAATCACTCCAAAGTGGGGCAATTAGGACTGTAGCAGTGTGGGGGGGCGCCTGGGGGTAGGCCGCCCATCGTTCAGGGCCCGATTTCGGCACCAATACACTTGGGACAGGTCCAAAACCTCTTGTGGTATATTTTTGGCAAATTTGGTGGGATATTGTGACCAAATATCAAGTTTTGGTTCCGGATTTGCACTTCCAATAACCACCCTATGACCTCCTTTCCAAAAGAGATCAAGGATGTGAAAGGCACAACTCGAAAGGGTGTGGGTGTGAAAGTAAAACTACAAAACTTCATTGCTCCAAAATGCTTATTTTCTATATTTTTTGGGGTGAGAAGACTCACCATTTTATAGACCTGATGGTCTCTTTGGATGAGCATGCAGATGCGCCACTTGGCAATCATGCCTCTCCAGGGGAGGGAAGATTCCTCCCTGATTAGGGGCTTCATGATTGCCACTATAACTGCCTCTAATGCTTGAATACGCTCACTCACACTCCCATGAGATGAAGGAAGAATTAAGTGGCAGATCTGAGCTGCCATTTGTCAAGATTTGACTTTTTGCCCGTCAAAACTGCTATTTGTCCCACCCTAGAGTGAATACTGTTATTCGTCCCTAGGTGGAATGAGAATGGAGCAGACTGCCTAAAGGTGCTAAATTGACCTCTGACCTTCCAAAACTGCTGTGAGAGTGGTTAGGACCACTTTTTAACCTCTGGGGGCTGCCCTTGGGGCTATGTGTGTCAATGCGAATAGTGTTTGTAGTCACATAATCGGATTGGTGTTGTTTTGGTGTCTACAGATGCCCCTTTTTGGGAAGTGTTGTGTATGGCACAGTGCTAAGCAAAAATAGATAACCAAAGTACTAATGATTAGGTTTTCTCAGTAACCTAACCAAATTTTGATGCCCCGAGTATGGAAATGGCATGCATTCTTGAATCCTTGCTTCTAATGAGCGAAGGAACTCAATTCAAGTGTTAACCATTTTTGGTGAGGTGTTACTTGATCTTGGACATTGATCAGTCATGAATAGGTAAAGGGCTGCTGCAAAGGTGCGATAAGGATCTCAGGGATGCACTGTGAGATATGGATATCTTGTGAACGCAGTGGCAGAGCGTGAGAATGCATGAGCTGCGCATCGTCGATAGGATGGGGATACCGATGCTACATGGGAGAGGGATCTCTTGCAAATGCAACTGGTGGAGAGGAAGAGGGCATTGGCACAATGCGATCAGAATTTGGCTATGTATCATCAGCGGGAGATGGACTTGGTGCAGCATCAATTGGAGCTGGAGGAAAATATTAGCCACCTCGGTGGACGGTTCCCTGCATTTAACGGAGGTGGATCGTCGTGCTGCTCGAGAGGGAGCGATACTGAGCAGTCAACATCCTCTCGACACAAGCTACTGGATGAGGGAGGCTCTAGTAGGCATTATGCAGGGGCTAGTAGTATCCACCCTGAGTGGTCCCATAGGACCCACACCATGGGGGGTAGTTCTCATCGCACCGATCCTACGTGATCATGGTGGCCAACGCCCTAGGCTTGGGGGTTTTTGAGGTTTTGCTTTTATGGGATTAGATGACTAGTTATTGTAGCCTACGGGTAATTTTGATGATATATATACAGATGACTTTATTTTTTTTATACACATGTCGCCATTTGATGTTATGCTCAATGATTTTTGAATGTGTATGTATATATGTTAAGTGATGTTACTAGATGCAAATGTTATGATGAATGCAAATGTGTCTAATCTTTAGGATATGCAAAATGTAATGGATGAATTGAACTTGTGTTGTTGGGCGAGTGTACCATAGACTGTGTAGAACTTTATGGATTTTTTTCCTAGGCGATTGTTGTGGTAAATGACTTTTTATGTATACATGTTGTTTTTTGTATTTTCTGATGGCGATGCAAGGATGAAAGATATTAGTTGGTTTAAAATGTATTTTAAGGTTTTTTGAGACTCAGATGTTTTAACTAACTAGCCAAGACTGTACTTTATCTTACAAGACTTTTGAACAAGGTATGAATCGGACTTGTCTTTGACCAAGTTATTTCACATCCCTATGTGTGCAATTGAGTTCGTTTATGTGGTATTTGTCAAGATACCACCAGTACCAGATAGGCTGTCAACCAAACTTGTACTGAGGATCACCTAATTAGCTCCACTAACTTCCTTTGTTGTATTTAGTCATATTAATTTGCGATGATATCTAGGATACCATAAGCTAGCTCATCCACATGCAAAAATTGATTTGTATATGAGTTTAATGTGACAGATATATCGTCATGCGGGAGCTTTACCACTAGTGACCGATAGGCTATCCACCAGACCGGTATTGAGGTTTACTTCATGACCTTCTGAATGCTGAGAGTTCCAGGGATTCAAGTTTGACTCCCTTATTTTCTTAAATTATATTGGGATACTTGCTCTTTTGTAGTGATAAAAATCACTATTTATTTTTATTATATATATATATATAGCAAGGGATTTGAATTTTGAGTGATGAGAATCACTATTGTATGTGCCTTTTGATGTATGCACTTTGGGGGTGATGTCAAATTTTTGGAGTTTTGACTTTTGGAAAATTTTATGATGTTTGCAACTTTCTGAGAACTTGGGATTCTTGGTGAATTGGGTAGGTAAGATGCTTGTCCTTTTGCCAACTCTTAGTATTTTTGGGGTCATTCACATAGAGGGATGAGCAAGATAACCATTTCGCTTATGGTGACCTGGATTACTTTACAGGTTTCATCTTTTGTTCACACAACTTGGGAATTTTTATGTGTTTTAATTTGTGTTGGGATGCTATGTAACAAGGTGTGATCCAAGTAGAACTATACCTTTGTAAAATCTATTTGACTTTGTACAGTATTTGGCTAGAAAGCTAATGAGGACTGAATGATGAAAACTCTAGATACATTTAGAAGACCACTGACTATGATATGGTAAAAATAAGTAAATGGCATTTATTTTTGATGGACTGTTTATAGAATGGAGAAATGTGGAACAAGATGGATTTGCAAAGTAATTACAGTCTATGGTGCCTTGACCTGTATGACCACAAATATGCAATGTATGGATGTTATGCTTAATGCAGCTATTATTTTTGTGTTTTTGATAGATTGATTTTTGTGAGTATGAAGATGAGATGCAAAAGAGCTTTTTATTGTTTGTGATGATTTTGAGCATGCCTGGAACTGAGATGCAAATTTTTGTTATTTTTGATGATTTTACTGTTTTTGAATTTTCTTATTTTTGACCAAGCGATTGCGGGAACCCTTGGAGCTTTTTGTTGGACCAAAGGGATAATGGGCACCTTTGGGGCATTTTTGGGGTTGACCAAGCGATGGTAGGAATCCTTGGAGCATTTGGTTTGACCAAAGGGATAATGGGCACCTTTGGGGCATTTTTGGGGTTGACCAAGCGATGGTAGGAATCCTTGGAGCATTTTGGGGTTGACCAAGCGATTGTGGGAATCCTTGGAGCATTTTGGGGTTGACCAAGTGATTGTGGAAATCCTTGGAGCATTTGGTTTGACCAAAGGGATAATGGGTACCTTTGGGGAATTTTGAGGTTGACCAAGCGATGGTAGGAATCCTTGGAGCATTTTGTGATTGACCAAGTGATTATGGGAATCCTTGGAGCCTTTTGGGATTGACCAAGCGATTATGGGAATCCTTGGAGCCTTTTGGGAATGACCAAGTTATTATGGGAATCCTTGGAGCATTTTGGAATTGGGCTATGGCTCTTTTAGATATGGAATGGCCGCAAATGACTGATGTTCAAGGGTTCTAGTTCCTTAATTTCATCAAGAGAGTCTAGCCGGTATGTCCCAGGTCCTATTTTACTGTCAATTACATAGTGACCTAACCAATTTACCATGAACTTATCCCTTAGATAGGGCGACAAGCTAGAGTTCTGTTGGTTCTCTTTCAAGACCAAGTCACCAACCTAAATGTCCCTCAGGTGAACTTTCATGTTGTATGCTTTCTTCAGTCACTCTTAATAGATACGTAAATGCTTGAGATCATTAACGTGTCATTCATCGAGCAACGTAAGCTGGTCTAACCGGTCCTACCATACAATGTCATTATCGATGAACTCTTACATTGAAATGTGCAGGGAAGGGATTTCCAACTCGAGAGGTATGACTGCCTCAAAGCCATACACCAACAAAAATGGAGTGGCCCTAGTGGGCATCTGAATGCTAGTGCGATAAGCCCACAAGGCAAGTGGGATGTGAATGTGCCAATCATTATGACTATTTGCGACTGTCTTTTTGAGGATGGCAACTAGCATTTTGTTTGACACCTCTGCTTGCCCATTTTCCTGCGGATAATAGGGTGTCAAAAAGCTATGCTAAATTTTGTACTTTGTGGTCAAAGCACGCACGTATTTGATTTTGAATGACATCCCATTATCCGAGATTATCTTGGATGGAATACCAAAATGACATATGATGTTATGTAAAATGAACTCCACAATGCGGGGTCTAGTCGTAGAGGTAAGTGGAACTACTTCCACCCATTTGGTGAAGTACTCTAAGGCCATTATGATAAATGTGTGACGACCTAACAATGTAGGGGAGATATTTTCGATTAGATCTAAGCCCCACTACAAAAATGACCAAGCTGATTGGATCGGCTACAAGGCCTGGGAAGGTATGTGTCAAATTAGCATGGTGTTGACATTTCATGCACTTCCTTACATATGCACAACAATATCGCTCTAAATATGGCCAATAATAGTCCATGCGGAGTTGCGATGGCCATACCACTAAAGTGGCTACCGCACGTACCATCGTGTGCTTGGGCGATCGCCCAAGTGGACTCCTACTGGTCCAAGCAACGAAGGAGGATTCCTTCGTAGCTGTGATGATACAAAATGTCTCCTAACAAGACATACTTTGCCACTTTCTGCTTGAATGCTTATTTTACGATATGCGTCAATCCAAGTGGGTGGTTACCTAACTTGAGGTAGTCCATTATGGGTGAATACCAATCCTACTGATCAAAAACCTTGATGGTATGAATAGCCAATTCCTCTTGAAGTTCATCCCTAGCAAAAGCTGAGCGGGAGAGAACTTGCAAGAATAGCATTGTGTTGCTATTAATGGGGGTAGGGGAGAACAAGGACCCCCAGTTGGCATGATTCAGACGATCGTGGATTTGAGAGAACGTGTCCAGGGATGGTTTAATCTGGATCAAGTGGATTCCTGGTGTCAAGTCAGAGCTTATGCGCTCCATCACGGATTGCGATAGCGTTTTGACTTGAATGGTTGTCATATCACCAGAAATGTCTTGCAAGATTAATGACCCCAAGGAGGCCATAGTGTCCGCAAAATGATTTGATGACCAAGGGAGTGCCTCGATGTCATACCATTCAAGCTTTACCAAAAATTTGTCCACAAGGGCTTTGTAGGCCTACAAAACTGGGCATTTACATTGGAATACCCCTTTGACTTGGTTGACAATTAACAGTGAATCACCAAAGATGTTCAATCGTTTGATGTTCATTGTGACTACTGTCTGAAGACCTATGAGCAAGGCTTCATATTCTGCATTGTTGTTGGTGCACGGGAAGTCTAATTTAAATGACAGAGGCATTGGAGACCCTTGTGGTGTGAAGAATACAATTCTTGTGCCACCACCTTATTCACATTTAGAACCATCAAAAAATAGGGTTATGTCAGCTTGAGACTCAAGATCATCAGAATCTGGTGATTCTGAGACATGGAAGACCCCATCATCAGGTAGTTCTATGACCAGAGGATGATCACCTTCGAGAGGAGCCTCCACTAGTTTATCGGCTATGACTTGACCTTTGATTGATTTTTGTCCAATAAACTCTATGTCAAATTTCGTCAACAACATGATCCATTTTGTCGTGCGGCTACTATGATAATTACGACTCATCATGTACCATAATGGATTCTCCTTAGACACAACATACATAGTTTTTCTCAGCATGTAGTGGCATAGCTTTTTGGTAGCAAACACCACTGCCAAGTGGAGTTTCTCAATGTATACATAGTTAAGTTCATAACTAACCAGGGTGCGGCTAAGATAGTAAGTAGCCTGTTCTTTGTGGAGTTCATTTTTCTGGGCTAGCATGGTGCCCAGTGCCACCTCAGTAGCTGATATGTATAAGTAGAATGACACTCCTGGTCTAGGTGGTGCCAATACTAGTGATGAAGCCAAGTATTGCTTAATTTCAGCAAAGGCTGACTGGAACTCGTCATCCCAGTGAAATGCTACCCCTTTATGCAATATTATTTTCATGGGTCAGCACTTTTTAGATAGCTGCGCTATGAAGCGCTTTATTGATGTGACCTTTCCCTGCAGACTTTTGAGTTGCTTGATGGTATTTGGGGGAAGAATTTCAAGGATTGCCTTGACTTTGTTTGGGTCCACCTCGATGCCTCGCTTTGAGACTATGAAATCCAAGAGTTTTCTAGATGTGATGCCAAATACACACTTCTTGGGATTCAGTCGACTTTATGTTCCATGAGGCGATCGAGGATCTTGCTTAAGTCATCGAGATGATCTAGGCACAAAATATATTTGGCCAACAAATCATCCATGTAATCTTCCAAAGTTTTATGCATGTAATCATGGAAGATGTACGTCATGGCACGTTGGTAGGTGGTGCCAGCATTTTTAAGGCCAAAAGGCATGACCTTATAACAAAATGTCCCCCAAGGCGTTGTGAATGTCATTTTTAGTTGGTCCTCAGGATTGATACAAATCTTATTATATCCTGAGAAACCATCCATGATGGAAAGCATTTCGTGGCCCACTGTAGCGTCTACCAATGCATAGATGCTTGGCAAGGGGAAATCATCCTTATGACTCATTTTGTTTAGATATCAAAAATCAGTGCATATGTGAATCCTCCCATCAAGCTTCTTTATGGGCACCATGTTGGACAACCATGGTGGGTAATCCACACAGATGACAAACTGTGCATCCAACAACTTTTGCAATTCATATTTGACCATTAAGGCCACTGTTGGGTGCATCTTACATATTTTTTGCTTAACTGGCTTGACTGTAGGATCAAGCATTATATTATGCATGACTAGCTACGGATCTAGCCCCGACATGTCTCTCTAGGACTAGGCAAAAACCTCCTTCTCTTTGAGAAGGGTAATGTAGTCAACTTGCTCTTCGGGGGATAAGCTTACCCCCAGCTTGATAATTTGTGGATTCATTGGATCAGAGTTGATGTCTACGTCAGTCGTCTCCTCGATCGACATGTGGGATCCATCCTCCAACTGGTGTGGAGTTGGGATCAAATGGATATCGTTTGCTAAGTTTAAATCTACATTGGGAACCTCGGGTTCCTCTTCAGCATGGAAGATATCCTAAGTTGACCTTGGGGTAAAATGAAGCATTTTACCAAAACACCAGTACTCTGATGGGGATGGTGATGAATTGACGCGATCCCAGTCTATGGCATCTATGTCTAGATACAAAAACTATGCTGGATCAGTCGGGTCATGGATGGGGGTGGTTAAGTCAATGGAGATCATGTTGATGAAATGATTTTGGTCTCCATTACCGTGGGTGTTGTGACTCAAACATTCTGGATGTTCTCTGTGCTCTGGGTCTAGCTCTAGAGGTATTGGCACGAATGGATCATCCCTATGTGTCGATAGGAATATAGGGTCTACCCTTGACATTTATATCGCTATAGGGTCTCTGGGTGAAAGGTATTCTTTGTATGCCCAAAGTCGTAGATTCAACACTTGTTCCCATCGTGCTGGGTCTATGTACCACTCATGCCCTGGCACTATGTTTAGTTGTTCAAATATGTTGTTAATCTCCAAGTGGTATTGTTGCTATCGCATATGATTGAGATAGGCCATCTCAGTTTCATATTCATAATCACTGTTGGAGATCCAAAGGCCTTTATTGGCTCCAACAACTATTTATGACATTAGAGGCTTGTCTTGCTCGAGAAAATTGATCTGGCCCCATCGAAGTTGACCCACTCTCTATGGGGGGACCTAATTTTCTTGACGTGGCACTTGCTTGATCGGAGCATCCAAAGGAAACATGGTCAAGAGGATTTCTTGATAATCATCCATGGGGACCACTTGTTGGTGATTGCTATCTGATTCGAAGAGATCCCAGGGTAATACCTCATATTCTGACTCGTCCTCTGAAGATCCTTCCTGCTCTTGTCTATACCCCTCTTGTAGGTGAGTCCTCGAACTTTCTCCTCTCTCGAGCGAAGGGAAAGGGTTGTTGAGGTCAACAAGGTTGGTTATCAATAATGGGAGGTAATCTCCCAGTGTATATGTTGTGTTAGGGTTGGCATACAAATATAATGCTAATTACCCCTTATTGCCTATCCCTAGACCTTGCATGTTCTCTACCAAGATGTCCAAGGGTAGAGGGTGGTTGAACCCTACCCCTAATTTTTCATATGGCATCTGATATCTTGGTTGGAAGAGGACCGACACTCCTTGCTCATATCTACCTAACCCATATCCATGACAATTGCATTGGCCAAGGTATTTCAAAGTGAAATCTGGGTTGGACAAATAATTGACATCTTCTATAAAGGGTTCTTCATCTTCGTCCTCTTGCATGCAAGGTTCAGTACCATGATCAAGGCCCCCATACACAAAGTTTGTCTGGTTTGATGGGTAGCCTAAAGGAATGATCATACCGATGGGGAGGCGAGGTCTCCCCATGTCTTGCATGGACTCCAATGTAGGTGTTGCTACAATATTCCACACCAGATACTCCCCCAGGCCCGTATTGGCCATTTCAACGATGATTGTTGGCGATTGTGGGGGAGGGAATGAAAGTTCTTCTGGAGTCCACTCCATGTCAGGTGGATTGGGAGCATCGACTTCCATTCTGCTAGGCATCTCCTTAGTAGAGATAGTTGATACTGATGGCGATGTCTCTTACAAGGGTTTCTTCCCTTTGTCCTTCTATGTGGCCACTGTAGGTGGCATCGTCAATGAGGGATCAGACAATGAATATGGACCTGACTATGGTTTTGATGGACTTGTCAACGAGGATGCCTGCGGAATCGGACCCTGTCTAGATGGATTCAACTAAAAATCCAAATACGTTGATGGAAGGGTCGATTGCGGCATCAGCTACACCGCATTGCAATATTTGAAGGGTTCTAATTTTGTCGGGGATACATGTACCTCCCATTCAAATGTATACTTTAAACACTGATGAGCTATCGAAGGGACACACTTCATGTCCCTAATCCATGGCTAACCTAGCAAGATGTTATAGGCCATCTCACCTTCCAAAATATGGCACAATGTAGGTATAGTCTTTTGTCCCACTTGGATGGGTAGGACAATTGTGCCAATTGTCGAGCATATTGCATCATTGAATGCTCGCAGTATATATGTGGAAGCCATAATATGAGATGTTGGCAACTTCATATGCTTTAATGTCGTTGTTGTGATGATATTACTGGATGAGCCAGTGTCTACCAACACCCTCTTATATGAAATCTAGATGACCCACGTTATAACATGCAAGGGTGGATCCACCATGTCATCAGCCACTAATTTCACTTCATCTTCTCGAAAGGTGATGACTAGCTCTGTGCATTGTTTAACATGTCCCATAAATTTGTTGAAGGAATTTGCTTCATGGGGCTACAACTCGATGGCTTTCAATATCTCCATTAGAGCCTCCCGATGGGGTGTTGATTGTTGTATGAGCTCGTATATGGAGAGCCTAGCCGACGTGGTCCTCAAGCTCTGAGTGAGTTTGGTCCAAATTATGGCTGTGGTTCTAGGCATAGGGGTTTGTGTCAGGTGTTGTTGTGGTTGTGACATTTTTGGCACCTCACCTATAGTTGTCGCGGGGGAATCTGTGCTCAAATACCTCCTATTTTGAGTCACTATACTGATCATCCCCACATACCCCTGCATGGGGTAGTTCTGTGTGACCTCGTTAACTTGTAGGGTCTTTGCCTATGCATCATGGGTAGGCAAGGGGTCCTTAAAGACCTCCATTTTTTGGTTGCTTGGTGCCATGGGACTATCCACCGCTAATGTCTTGTTATCTATTAGGTCTTGCACCAAGCCTTTAAACTTCCAACATGCATTAAGGTCATGTCCCTTTCGACTATGGAACCTATAGTACAAATATTCCTAGTAGTCCTTAGGTTTTTGCATGTTGGGATCTATGGGTTGAATCTCGGGCAAGTTGATTAATTTTTCCATTGACAAGCAGTCAAACAGGGAGTCTCTGGACTCTGTGTAAGGTGTGAATTGTTGCCTAGGGCAACGCTACTGATTTTGTTCTTGCCTCTAATTTTCTCGATCATAGCTGTTGAGAGGCACCACCTGGTAGTTAGCCTTTTGGGGCTGTGTTGCTTGTGTAGGCTTAGGGATTTTGATAGCAACTTGATTGACCGTAGCGGGTTTCTGTTGCGTGGTCCCTGTTTTGGTGTTCTTGGACCATTCTTTCTTCTTCGACTTGGCTATCTCGCCATCCTGAATCTTGATCTCTTCAATGATTATGGCTTGTGCCAGAGCTTCCTCTAAGGTGGTGTATTGTTGCAACTACAATATCATAGATATCAATCTCAAATAGCTCTTTGAGAACATTTGTATGAGGTCAAACATAGGAGGGAGGTAGGGTAGCTTAGAAAGCAAAGTCCACCGATTCCCATAGGCCACCATTATTTCTTCCTCATATTTCTTGAGGCTAGCTAGGTTGTTGAGTGATGCCTTCTTCTTGGTGTTGAAGGTGAAGCATTCAAGGAACGCATAGACTAGCTGATCTAAGTTACTAATGTTGTGCTTAGGCAGTTCAGTGAACCAATCCAAGGCAGGTCCTGCGAACGTGGTGATGAATGTTCTCAACAACAAAGCATCATTATCCAAAATGCGAAAGCATTGGCTCAGGAATCTAGTCACATGCTCTTGGGCATCCTCCTCACCTCTAAATATTACCAACTGAGGTAGCTTAAAGTGTTCAGGATAAGGGGGTGCAAGCACTGACGGATGCATAGGAGGACTATAGAGTTAGCGTAACTTGGGATTTTGGGGCCCAGAATTCTTGGTTTCCATAGATTCCAAACACTCTAGCAGTGCTTTATATGCATCAGAAGATTTTATCTCTTCCTCTTTAGTTTGCTCCCGTCATGGGTTGTGGGAAACTTGAGGCCTATGGAGGGGTGGCCGAATAGCAGCCCCTCCGCCTTGGTAGGGTGTTTCAGCCCACTCTTCTTCTTGCTCATACTCCTCATAGGCTTCTTGAGGAGTCTCTAGACGAGACCTATGACCATGGGTGGGTCCCCGTAGAGGGGGCCTATCATTATTATTGGGAGTGGTCTCCTGCTTAGGTTTAGGAGGTCTCATAGGTAGCACTTGGTAAGGTTGCAGGGACCTGTCTCACACCAAGGCGTTGCACCTCTCATATGGTTCTACTCTTTGGGTGCAAGGTGTTGGAACCCTCTCAGGAACCAGTTATGGAGCAGCTCATCTATTTGGCACCGAATTCGCTCTTTGCTAAGGCGATATAGATGCTCTAGCTTCTACTGGTCTTGCTCAAGCTACGTAATCTATGCTTGGCAGGCAGCATGTCTGGTGACTTCCAGGTCAATTTGTTCCACCATCTTGAGTTTGGGAGGCCTAGATGCCTCTTCTACACATTTATCTTGGTCACGATGATTTGATATCTCTATAGGTCGCTTCCCTCTATCGAGGTTGGTGGTATTCACTCAAGGCTCTGGCCTTGATAGGTGACTCTAGTAAATAGCAGGTGCGGAGGTGCATTGCTCTTGTATTGTGTATTACTCTTGAGGAATGTAATGGTCTTCCTAGTGCTCCCTTTTGTATACATAAAATGGGCGGGCAGAGTTGGCTGGCCCTACTTGAAGAGCCTTGTGCTCTAGATTTAGCTTTTTATTCCTAACAATGATGGGGGGTAAAGGAGGGATGACATAATCATGTGGCCTCTCCTCATGGACCCTATGCTGCTCTAGCACTTCATCGTGCGATGGCCACTCATATCGAGATTCTAAGGGAGCCTTCTTGTTTATGTTGAGTTCCACATGTAAGTACTCCTCCTAAAAGGGGCTATGATGGACGAGTGTGTCCCTCAAGGGGGTGCCTCTATAGTCCCATTCTAAAATGGCATGATGTGGACTCTCTTGTGGGCTAGGCTGCCAAGGCGGTATGACCAAGTCCTCGGGGCTATAGCGGAGGCAATTTGTGCCCCCTTGTACACTCTTTGTAGCTACTGCCCATGATTGGGCTTGGCTACGGGTGTATACCATGGTGGTGCTTTCTTACAATATGCATAGATTTTTATTTCTTTTTATGATTTTTTTTTTACACTAAACAGAAAAGATCACACACGCAAAGCAATGATTATCTCGTTTAAATATTAAGGTGTGCCCTACGCCTGGTTTAGTGTGTTTTGATTTTTTTTTGAAAGCTTTTGTAAAGGACATTTAAATGCAATATGATGGCTCTTATGACTCCCAAAAATGGTCACCCCTTTGATATACCATTACCAAGTCGATATACCAACATCTCTATATACCCGCACTTACTTGAAGGAAACTATTGGTATGTGAGAGCAGATGGTACGTGGAACATAGGTAGTATGTAAGGGGGATTGCCCTATTTTTGACACCTACAATAGAAGACTTATCCTCATGCATTGGGAATCACCCCAGCTACACTCGATCAACTTTCATTAGGATTTACGTCTAGCAATAGCAGCGATCGGGGTTATGAATACAAAATTCAAGCCAAGGTGGTGATGAAATCCACCATTAATCTTGATCAAGGGCTAGGGTTTTATGACCAGCTCCTTGGTGTTTATGTTGGCATGTGATGTGTGGGGTTCTTTTTATTTTGCATGAAAGGAAATAAACATGCAGTACAAATTTTCTTAAGCACGCAAAGAACTAGAAAAACAAAAAATAGAAAATAGAAAATGACAGAAAGAGTTCATGACCCTTACCTCTTCTCTGCCCAAATCTGCTGGTTCTGAGTTTCTATCCTAAAAATGTATAGGCAGCTATTCGTCCTAGGGAGGAATGAATTATAGGACTGTATTCATCACAGGGTGGGGCAAATGCCCATTTGTCCCTGGGTAAGATGAATTACAGCTCTGTATTCGCCTTAGGCTGCAATGAACAACAGTCCAACATTTGAAAACTCGGTACCTATAGGCAAAAAAAACCAAGTTTTGATAAAATTTTTGATCTTAAAAATAGAGGACAAATGTCCCACTGTGATCACCATTGAAAGCACGAGGATACGAAAGCAAAAAGGAAACTCCTGGTGCGATGTAAATGAAACTAAACTTAACGCTAAATCCTATGAATTCAAAGTGCATGAAATGAGGGAAAGCATGAACGAATCGAAACGAAACAAAAGCCAATAAGGAAGACAACCCTTTTTATTGATATGTTTCAGAACTCAGTTACAATTTGCCTCCTCCCCTTTTAAGGTCTAGGAGCGTTAAATATGTGTTCTCATTACACCCATGGATGCTATTCCTTCTTTCGCGTGCCCACATGTAAAATAGGCAGACCAAACATCATCACCGCTTGCATTGATGAACCTTGAATCCTTGCTGCTCCTCTAATGTTTAGATCCTGTGTTCAAGGAAACAAGGAACATTCAGTAGCACCTATGGATTAAATAAAACATGCAATCCTCACGCCTTCGATTAGTACATGCAAGGTATAAATATAACGATAACTAAAATAGATCTAAATGAACTAAAAATTTGATAGAGGCATCAAAACATCATAAAGAAAACACTACAAATGGAACAGTCAAAAAATTCACATCAAATTTGTATTCGCTCTGGGGTGGGACGAATATACTTGCAACAAAACGTCAAAAGGCATTGTCCCAAATGTCATGTTCGGGAAGCTACAAATCACCTACAAAGTTGGGGATTAACTAATTGGGGGCATTTTGGGAAGACCTAGATGGTCATATTTTCCCAATTTGGCCTCTATCAATGGGAATTTGATGATGAAGGAATTTGGCTCACTCACACTCCCATGCGATGAAGGAAGAATTAAGTGGCAGATTTGAGCTACCATTTGTCAATATTTGACTTTTTTCCCATCAAACCTTCTATTCGCCCCACCCTGGAGTGAATACTATTATTCGTCCCTGGGTGGGGCGAATACCAATTTGTAATTATCCCTGGGTGGAACGAGAATGGAGCAGAGTTCCTGAAGATGCCAAATTGACCTCTGACCTTCCAAAACTGCTATGAGAGTGGTTAGGACCATTGTTTAACCTATGGGGGCTGCCCTTGGGGATGTGTGTGTCAATGTGATCAGTGTTTGCAATCACATAATCAGATTGGTGCTATTTTGGTGTCTACAATTCTCCAACTATATTTACTCCATGTGAAATATATTGGAAGGACCTTAGTATATTTTTATCAAATTCAATGATGATTTATTGTGATATATGGATTATAGGGGGTGATTTTAATACTGTTATATCTCGTTTGGAAAATAATGGTGGCATTCCAGGATGGTCTAAATCAATGCAATATTTTTCTTCATTTGTCAATTCAAATGAAATTTGGGATGTTAGTCCCTCAATATTTTAATACACACGGGATAACAAATGCATTAGGAAAAATCATATAGTAGAAAGAATAGATAGGTTATTGTTCTCTAATAATTAGTTGTAAATAGATTATACAATCTCTTTGAATAGTTTATTGCGAGCAGGATCAGATCACAAATCCATTCTTTTGACTTGTGAGTCACCTAATAATGGTCATCCAAAGCCATTTTTATTCCACTCTATGTGGCTCCAAGACACTAATTTTTTCTAGATGGCTATGTTATGGTGGGATGAATCAAAATTTGAAGGATCATGTATGTACAGGTTTGTTCAAAAGTTGAAACATGTAAAGGATCTATGGAATGCCAAATATTTTGGTAACATTTTTAAATAGAAAAAGAAATTGAATCCAAACTCCAAAATTTACAAGATATAGTAGAAATTTATGGAATGGACCAGGATTCTTATGTGAAAGAAAAACAATTTCTTTATGATTATCATAATGCATTGAAAAAGGAGGAGTCATATTGGTTCCAAAAATATAGAGAGAAATGGCTCAAGGAAGGAGACATAAACACAAATTTTTTTCATCCTATAGCCAAAAAAAAATGTACGCTCATAATATTAAAAATATTATAACTCCAAATGGAAGAAATATTGAGGATGAAGAACAAATATGGAAGGAAGTAGTAAATTATTTAAAAAATATTTTGTCATATTCTAGGGAAAATAAGGAGGCACAAGAAAAACTTCTGCAAAACATTCCATCAATTATCACTTAGAGACAAAGTTAAATATTTAGGAAGAAGATATCTATGGAGGAGCTCCATGAAGTAGTTTTCTCTTCCATCCTAACAAGGCACCTGGCCCTGACGGATTTCCTACAATTTTCTTTTAAAAATTTTGGGATTTATTGAAGAGAGATATGTTAGATGCAGTGGAAGAGGCCAGAAAAAGGAAGGCTATAATAAGTGAGATAAATGCTACTTTTAGTACATTGGTTCCCAATAAGGATGTCACAAAATATTTTGATAATTTTTTTCCAATAAGCTTTTGTAATATGATTTACAAGATTATTTCAAAAATTATGGAAAATAGGTTGAATGGCATTCTAGGGCGTATTATCTTAGAGGAATAAGGTGGCTTTGTTCAAGGTAAACAAATTATTGATGGTATAATTATTGCATAAGAGGCCATACATTCTCTTAATTCCATGAAAAACTAGGTATTCTATTGAAATTAGATATGAACAAAGCATATGATAGGGGTTTTTAGAATTTTTTACATGCTATTCTTAGAATGTTTGAATTTGATTATAGTTGGTGTGAGTAGATTAAATGTTGTTATAGCACTGCAAAATTTATTTTTTTGATCAATGGTTCTCTCATTGGGTACTTCAATTCATTTTGTGGACTTCATCAAGGTGATCCTCTTTCTCCTTATCTATTCATTATTTTGGTAGAAGCATTAGGGAGAGCATTTTCAAAGGCAAAAATGGAAAGAAAAATCAAGGGTATTCAAGTTGCAAAAAAAGGTCCCTTTGAATCTCATCTCCAATTTGTTGAAGATACTTTTCTTTTGGGTCATCCCTCAGTCAATGAGGCCATGGAGTATAAATCAATATTGTCATGTTATGATAAGGCTACTAGACAGTTGGTAAATACTTCAAAATCTAGGATTTTTTTATTAATACTACCCTAGATTTACAACAAATTATTGTGAATATTTTGGGGTTTAAAATTGAAAAATTTCCATCAATCTACCTAGGAATTCCTTTGTCTGATAAAGGAAATAAAAAGGAGATTTGGATATCCTTTTTGGATATAATGAACGCTTTATTGGAAGGTTGGAAAGGTAAGTTATTAACCATGGTAGGAATGCTACAACTCATAAAGAGTACTTTGCAATCCATTCCTATTTATATGATTTCAGTTTCAAGACTGCCAATAGGTATTGCATAAAAATTTGATAAAATTTAAAGAGAATTTCTATGGAAAGGTTGTGAGGAAAAAATTAGGTTTCCTCTTTGTAAGTGGGAAAGGGTTTTCATAGGAAATAATATTAAAGGAGTAGTCTTGCAGAATTGTAAACTTATGAATTTGGCATTAGGATCAAAGCTTGGGTGGAGATTATTCAAAGAGATCAAGGAAAGAATTGGGTAATAATATTACTTCCAAAATATATAGGTTCTCTTGATGCAATTAAATTTTTTAGAAAAATAACTCTACCAAAAGTATCTTGAATATAGAACTTCATATCAGAGAGTTTGCAATTGATAAAGAAACATATTATATGGTAAGTCAATGAGTGGATTTATGCAAATTTTTTGTTTGATGCTTGGTTGAAGCCTTATCCTCTCATATCAGACTCAAAATGAAAACCATTGGCTCAAGCATGCCTAGCATGTAAAGGTCCAAAGATCAAATATTATATTATTATGAACAAAAACTCTAGATCATGGATTTATTTTAGTGACATGGTTGAAGTAGAGGAATAAAACAAATTAAAGATGAACTTCAAAATATGCTTCTAGAATTTTCTTTGCCAATTTTTACATGAAAAGATGAGTTGGTTTGGAATTTATCAAAGGATGGTGGATACTCGATAAAGTTGGCATGTGAGAATTTAGAACAATAAAAATTTCCTTCTCCCAAATATTTTCCTTGGAATAATGTTTGGTCATTAGAGGCTCTCTCTAAGACCTCAAAATTTCTTTGGTTAGCATTTCAAAGTAATATTTTTTCAAGAGAGATTCTACAAAGAAGAGGATATTATGGACCCTTCAGATGTGCCTTGTGTGAGAAGGATTTAGAAACATCGGACCATTTACTCCTTCATTGTCCATTTTTTCACACAATTTGGGGTTACTTTTTTTAAAATATGAAATTATTTTGAGTATCTCCATCAACATTGAAATAGTTGATAGAATATTGGATAAATTATTTCAAAGCTAAATCATTATGTATTCTTTGGAGGATTGGACCTACCATTATTTTTTGGAATTTATGGCTTGAAAGGAATAATAGAATTTTTAATAATAAATCTCAAAATAATTCCCAATTTTGGAACCGTATCAGTGCCTCTCTTGCAAAATATCTACAAATGTGGTGATCATCATGGGAAGTTTCAATTGCAAAAAAATAAGTGCTAATAATTTGATTATAGGATTTGAACATATAGGGAAGAGTCTGATGATTACACAATGACACTGAGAGGGGGGGTGAATCAGTGTAGCTATTAATCATCAATATCTACAGCATTTAATATGAAATAAAGAGAACTTGACAACTGAAAAACAACTTGAACAAGAGAGCACACCACAACACTCAATATACCGAGGTTCACCAATTTAGCTACTCCTCAAAAATGACTGCTTGGACTCCAATCCAAATATAGTCTTTGCAAAATATCAATTTTACAAATACTTTACCAGCATCAACTGGAAGGAGCACCAACCCCTGTAATTTTCTGCTGCAACAGATGGAGCACCAACTCCTATTACCAAGCACCAACTTGGACTGCAAATCTGATCAATTTAGAATGACATAAAAATGTCTTCACTTCATGCACGACCCTGACTGGTCTGCAATTAACCCAACTCTACACACTCTCACGGCTCTGCTTATTTTTCTCTTGATTCTTTTCTAACCCTCCTTTTACAGCAATTTCTCTCTAATAGCAGCAACATCTTCTCTGTACGATTATTCTTTTATAACATTTCAATCCTGCATGCAATCGAATCATATACCCAACTGTTCGAATTCTTTTCTCCTAAAAATAAGTGGTTGTTCGAAAACGAATGTTCGAAACCCTGCAATACGGCGTTTCGATTTCTTGTAGTATGGCTATTTTGAATGCTACAAACATATCTTCTCAAAAATCATATCTTGATCCTTCATATTCGGCTCTTTGAATACAAGCAAAATGTCTGTTCGATTCCATGAGTGTGACCGTTCGAAATCTGTAAAAAAGACTTTTCGAAAACCTTTTGATACTTTATATTTGATTCTTTGAATACATGCAAACAGCTGTTCGAATGCATGACTGACACTTGTCAATCTATAACTGTAGATCTGACATCAGTTACATTTTATGTAACTGGCTGCATGATGTCTTTTATGACACGCATCACCATGCCTGCTTTTTCGGCTTTTACTTGTCAACCTGTCGCCTATCGCGATATCGTGACATTTTTAACTTATGCTGACGTCACCCTGAAGGTTGTCGCGATATCGTGACCAATTTGGCCTTGAAAGCCTTTCCGTTGCTCCTGTCGTGAAATCGCGACACTTTTCAACTTTGCTGACGTCATCATCCTTCTTGTCACGAAATCGCGACGTTTTCAACTTTTGCTGACGTCATCATCCTGCTTGTCATGAAATCACGACGTTTTCGACTCTTGCTGACGTCATCATCCTGCTTGTCGTGAAATCGCGACGCTTTCGACTTTCGTACACTCTTCTTTGCCAACTCCAGTGAAAATGGAACATGTCACGAAATCGTGACACTTTGCTTCATGCAATGGCGAAATTTTTACATCTTTGTGCCTTGTGTTTTCACCTTGCCTCTTTTCATGAAATTTTGACTTGTAATATCATTGTTGCATCTTTCAGTTCTACACTTTTGACCAGTAGCGAAATCGCTACACCTTAGTTTCCCTTTGTTTCAACATGTATCGCAATCGCTACACCTTAGTTTCCCTTTGTTTCAACATGTAGCACCATCGCTACACCTTAGTTTCCCTTTGTTTCAACATGTAGCGAAATCGCTACACCTTCTTCTTGTGAATTTTTACTTGTGTCGAAATCGCTGCAACTTAGTTTTCTTAACTTCCGATTTGTAGCGAAATCGCTACACCTTTGTTTCCATACATTTCCAGCTGTGCTTTGAAATGCGAAACTTCAACATGTATGGAAATCTCTACTCTCTTCATTGCAAGATCCTTTCCTCCATTTATGTCACGAAATCGCGACACATTGTCTCTCTCCTCAGTGAAAACTCGACATGTTGCGACATCGCGACATTTTGGCGTGCATTTTCTCTCTCCTACTTTTTGTCGCGAGATCGCGACACATTTTCTCTCTCCTCAATGAAAACTCGACATGTTGTGAAATCGCGACATTTTGGCATGCATTTTCTCTCTCCTGCTTTTTGTCACGAAATCGCGACAAAAAACATGTCGCGATATCATGACAGTTTTCTTCCTTGTCTCTTTCTGCCAATTTCTGAATCTGGGTCACCTATGTTTTGCTTGAAACTTTCTGCACTTGATCTGACTGACCTCTGAACTGCATCAACTGCATCAATCTGTCTGTGTTGACAACAATGACAATACTTTCTCAATGCTTTTGCTGCACCTTGCTCAACAATCTCCCCCTTTGGAATTGTTGGCAACACACTCGCAACCTTGCTCAACTTCTTCTCCCCCTTTGCCAATAATACCAAAGGGTCGCTGCGAGACTCCCCTGAGTCTCTGTACACCATTCTTAGGAAAATATCGTTATAGTTAGCAAAAATCATAAATATAAGCAAAACTATAAGTATAGGCATGCATGCACCCATTGAGAATGTGATCCCTAATGATAGTCAGTTCTTGGGAATTGTGACCACTCCCAACTTATTCCTAAGGTACTCAAAAACATCCTTGGGCAATGGTTTTGTGAATATATCAACTACTTGCTCTGTAGTTGGAACAAAATCCAACTTGACCTCTCCTTCTCGCAACTTTATCCTTCAAGAAATGATATCGGATTGCAATGTGTTTGGTTCTTGAATGCATAACTGGATTCTTGGATATGTTGATAGCACTAGTGTTATCACATTTTATTGATATTGGCTCGTTGAAGTGGATACCAAGATCTTTTAAAGTTTGTCTCATCCATAATATCTGTGTACAACAAGTTGTGGCTGCAATGTATTCTGCCTCTGTAGTGGATAGAGAGACTGATTCTTGTTTCTTGCTGTGCCATGCTACCAGCCTGTCTCCAAGATAAAATGCTCCTCCACTTGTACTCTTCCGGTCATCAATGCACCCTACCCAATCTGCATCAGAATATGCAATCAAAGTGAAGTCTTTGCATTTTGGGTACCACAACCCATAATCCATGGTACCTTTGAGGTACCTGAAGATCCTTTTTACATCTGTGACATGAGTTTCTTTAGGACTTACCTGAAATCTAGAAACCATGCATACTGCCTGTAGTATATCTGGTCTAGTAGCTGTTAAATACATCAGGCTTCCAATCATAGACCTATACATTGTTTGATCCACATCTGGAGATTTATCATCCTTGCTCAACTTGCAGCCTATTGTCATGGGAGTGCTGACCGGTTTACTGTCTTCCATTGTGAACTTTTTCAGCATTTCTTTTACATATTTAACTTGAGAAATAAAAATGCCTTTTTCATTTTGATTGACTTGTAGTCCTAAGAAATAAGAAAGTTCACCAATCATTGACATCTCAAATTTTTTTTTCATTTTAATTGATATGTCTTTGCAATATTCATCCATGCTGCTGCCAAATATTATGTCATCTACATAAACAACAAGAACAATAAGATGACCCTTCTCTTTTTTGACATATAAGTTGCTATCCACCAAACCTTTCTTAAACCCTTGTTTAATTAGATAATTATCCAGACCTTGCATACCATGCTCTGGGTGCCTGTTTTAATCCATATAAAGCTTTCTTTAACTCCTGCAAACAAAATCTGGATTGTCACCAAGTTGGAAGCCATCTGGTTGTTCAATGTAAACCTCTTCTTCTAGTTTTCTATTCAAAAATGCTGATTTTACATCCATTTGATATACTTTGAAGTTTTTATGAACTGCTAATGCCAGAAACATTCTGATTGCCTTTAGTCTGGCTACCGGTGCAAAATTTTCTTCAAAATCAATGCCTTCAACCTGAGCATAGCCTTTACATACCAATCTTGCCTTATTTTTGACAACCTGCCCATCTTCATTCAATTTATTTCTAAAAACCCATTTAGTGCCACTTATGTTTTTATTTGTTGGTCTAGGTACTAATTCCCAGGTATTGTTTTTCTCTATCTAATCTAGTTCTTCATTGATTGCCTTCATCCAAATTTCATCAGTGCTTGCTTCAGCAACATTTTTAGGTTCAATACTAGATAACAGAGAATAGTTCCTCACTGTTGTTCTTCTTGTCCGAATACCATCTGTGGGATCCCCAATAATCTGTTCACTTGGATGATTTTTTTGCCAGTTGCCTGTTTTAAATTTCCTGTTTTCTTCTTCTTCAGATTCAGTTTTTACACCATCTGGATCAATTTTCCGATTCTTCTCTGTTTCTTTTTCATCATCACCTTCAATGACTTCTTCATACATAGGGTAGTTTTCTTGATAAGTAGTTTCTTGTTCTCTACCTTCATCAACTTTCACATCAGCACTTTCAACAATTTTCTTCAACCTCTTGTTGTAACATGTGTAGGCCTTGCTTTTTGTTGAGTAACCAAGAAAGATACCTTCATCAACTCTATCTTCAAATTTATCGAGGTTATCTTCAGTCCGTTTTATGTAGCACTTGCTGCCATATACTTCGAAATGTCTTGCTGTTGTCTTTCTGCCAAACCACAACTCATAAGGTGTTTTGCTTTCATGTGGTCTCAGCATGCACCTGTTTTGAATGTAAACTGTAGTATGGACTGCCTCTTTCCAAAATCTGTCGGCTATTTTGTTTTTTGCCGCATTGTCCTTACCATTTTCTGCATCTGTTCTATTCTTCCTTTCTACAACCCCATTCTGTTGAGGTGTCCTAGTTGCTAAAAACTGTCTTCTTATCCCATGTTTTTGACAGTATTCTACAAATTCTTCGGAGATAAACTCTCCTCCCCTGTCTGATCTTAGGCATTTAATTCTTTTTCTTGATTTATTCTCAACAAGATTTTTGAAGGTTTTGAACATCTCAAAGGCTTCTGACTTGAGTTTCAGAAATAGTACCCATGTCATTCTTGAGCAGTCATCTATACACAGCATAAAATATTTGTGTCCATTTATTCTTTTAGTTCTCATGGGTCCACATAGATCAGTGTGAATTAGTTCTAATGGATTGCTAGTGAAGTATTCTTTTGCTTTGAAAGTGGCTCTGGTTTGTTTTCCCTTTTGGCATGACTCACAGATGCTATTTACGGGTTTGCCAATGTTTGGTATATCTCTATCTGCTCTTTTTGAACTGATTTTTTCCAGATTGTCAAAACTAATATGCCCAAGCCTCTTGTTCCATAGCCAGTTTTCATCTTCCTGTCCCATCAAGCATTTTCCTTCTGTAGTTTCTGAAAGTGTATACAGATTTCCTAAAGTTCTCAGTCCAGTGGCTATTAAATTTCCATTTTTTGTCTTTCTTACTTCACGACCCTCCTTCTTGAAGATTACATCATGACCTCTGTCACATATTTGACTTACACTTAGCAAGTTATGCTTCAGGCCAATTACAAACAAGACTTCTTTTGATTTTATATTGCCATCATTGATCTTGACTGATCCCTTTCCAACAATATTTGCTCCATCATTATTTCCAAATTTCACATAACCACCTTCATAATTCGTAAATTCTCAAACTTTTGCTTGTCACCTGTCATGTGACTGGAACAACCACTGTCAAGTATCCAAGGTGCTGATTTGTTCTAAGCTTTAAAAGCATTCTGGACAATCAAAGATTCATTTTCTTTCCATTCTGGTTTGATAGCAGATTTTGCTACTTGTTTTGCCTTTGTCATTTCATTAGGATGTGCCTGTTTTTCAAGAAATTTTTGGTTTTGTTTCAACCCACTTGGCTGAGATTTTCTACCCTGATAATTATTTGATGCAAAAATGCTTCTGCAGTTTCTAGCAATATGTCCAAAATTATGACAATTATAACATTCAACCGCATAATTCATTAAAGGAGAAAAAACATTTCTCATGGTAAAATTCCTTTGAGATACATTATGCCTGCAATCTGAAATCTTATGGCCATAAGCATTGCATTTAAAACAATAACCAAAAAATGCATGATTAAACCTGGGTGCCGGTATTTTCCAGTTTGAAGTAGGAGCCATGACTCTTCTCCTCCTTGGATGTGTGACTTTTGTGAATCCATCTTTGTCAGTATTCTTCTTGAATTTGGCATTATTGTTTTCTTTTGCATGATTTAGTTTTTCTGGTTCAACCCTAATCTTTTCTTCTTTCTTTATGGGTTCTATATTCAAGTTCTTTGAATCCTTTGAAGATTCTCCTTCATCAAAGCCTAAACCAAATTTGATTCCAGAAGGCCTTTGTTTATTTAACATTTTATCTACTTTACAGTACTTTCTTCAAACTTATGAAAACAGTTCAATTTTCTATTCATCTCCTCTAACTGCATCCTTAAGTTAACAATGTCTTCCTCTAGCTTGCTGCATTCAACTATCTTTACAGTTAATTGTTCATCAAGAACTTCAGACATTTTCTTGAATTCCTCTGTCTGTATTTTTAGATTGTTTATTATGTCTGTGGTATTCTCTAATTTCTTTGAAATTTTTTTATTCTTCTTCCTTTCTGCACTCAACTCTTCAAGTGCAGCAACCAATTCTCCTTCCAAATACACTTCAGCTTCATCCTTGGAATTTTCATCACCTTCCTAATTTTCCTCTGTTCTTTCTTCTTCAAGTGCCATGTGTAGACACCAAAACAGCACCAATCCGATTATGTGACTGCAAACACTGATCGCTTTGACAAACACAGCCCCAGGGCAGCCCTCAGAGGTTAAACAGTGGTCTTAACCACTTTCATAGCAATTTTGTGAGGTCAAGGAGCAATTTGGCACACTTGGACACTTTGCCCAGTATTCGTCTCACCCAGGGACGAATTCAAAATAGAATCCGTCCCACCCCGGGACGAATTCCGAATCCGTCCCCGGGTGGGACGAATTCTAAGCTTAACGGGCAAAAAGGCAAATGGTGCCAAGTGGCAGCCCATAACAGTCAGTTAAGGGCTCCTACCTTGCACGCATGTGTAAGTGGACAGAGGGGCCGTTAGAGGACTGTTACAAGAAGCATTTATCAAAGTTCAAGTCAAGGGAAGACTCCCCTCCCTCATGGGAAGACAAGACTGCCACATGGCGCCCATGGCCAACACTTGGCTTTTGTGCTTCCCTCCCAAAAGAGACCCCTTGGGTCTATAAAAGGTGGGACTTTTCTCACCCAAAACATGCAGGTGGAAGGAGTGTTCAAGCAACGAAGTGCTGCCGAATCGAAGACTCATTTGCATCCCCCTTTGTTCACCTTCCTACATCCATCAATCTCTTTTGCAAGGGAGGTTGTTGGGTGGCCTTTGGAAGCTCGAACCTTACTCAAATCCGACGCATGGACATCTGAACCTACCAATTCGCCGACCCCCCAATCCTAAAAGGTTTTGGGCCCATCCTTGGTGGATTGGCTCCAAAATCGAGGGCCAACGGTGGGAGGCCCACTTGGGCACCCCCGCACCCCCAAATTCTAATTTCAGTTTTTGAGCACTTTAGATTAATTTTTAGATTGCATTCTGTGTTACTAGGTCTGATTAGTCTATAATTGCAATTTTGTAGCTTTTGGTCAGAGTTTAGGGTGTTTTGTATTGCTTTATCGTTTCGCTAACTTGCAGGTGTCAAGGTTAAATTCCCGAGGGAGGAGGCCAAATTGGGAAAATCCGACCATCTGGGTCATCCCAAAATGGCCCCAATTACCTAACCCCCCTGTTTGCAGGAGTTTTGCGAGTCCCGAGATCCGACATTGGAGCAGCGACAGGTCGATTTCTCCTATTCAGAAGAATTCGTCCCACCCAGGGACGAATTACAGTCAGAATTCGTCCTGCCCAGGGACGAATTCCGGTTTAAGGTGAATTGGCCAGCTGCCTCAGTGGCAGTGGCCTTCTGGTGACTGTTCTTACCTTCTGTCAAATTTTGAAGCAATTTGGATTCATTGTTTTCATGGTTTCAAGCAAATATTCGTATGCATATTTTGTTAGTTTTAGAGAGAGAATGATTTTCATTTGCAACAGGTGCTACTAACGTCTTGATCATTTCTTTGTTTGCGGGAGAAGCAGTAGAGGCGAAGAACCCATCAACATCAGCGGCGGCATCATCTTAGCCCGCCCAGTGCAATCGTGGGCACGCGGAAGGAGGAACCATTCAACGATTGTAATCAAACCTTATTTGCGCTCCTAGCCCCTGAAAAGGGAGGAGGCATTATTGTAACGAGAGATCGAAAGAAATTAATGAAAGGGCTGTTTTTCTTTATCCGATTGCGTCTCTTACAACATGTCTCTTTTCGTTTCATGCAATGTACATTCCTAGGACTTAAGCGTGATTAATTTTGAATGCAATCGCACTTGGTGTTTCTTTTGACCGGAATCTCGTGCTTTCAGTGGCGATCACGGTGGGACCCTGTTCCCTGGTTTTTGAAATCACGAAAACTGATCAAATTTTTGTGTTTGTGCTTGACGGTACACTTTTTTTTGTTGCGAGATCGCTATTCGTCTCTGACAAGGACGAATCCTTTTCTGCAATTCGTCTGACCCTGAGACGAATTCAAATTCGTCTCCGGGTGGGACGAATTCCGTTCGCAATTCGTCTCCCGGAGGGACGAATTCTGTCTATGGATTTTTAGAGCAGAAATTCGGAGACAACGGAGCGAGCGAGAGAAGAGGTAGGGATTTTTATTATCTCTGTTAAATTTTTTTGTTTCTATTTCTGTTTCGTTAATTGTTTTCATTTAATCCTGCATTGCATTAGGGAAAGTCATGTATGCTAGTTTCATTTTGTTGGATAAAACGAATCCCACACACATCACGAAACAACTTTAAACCAAGGAGCTGGTCGTAAGACCCCAGCCCTTGATCAAGACCATTGGTGGATTTAATCACCACCTTGGCTTGATTTGCATCCATTTCCCGATTGTCAACTGTTGTTAGGCGTAAATCCCGACGAAGACGGACCGAGCGTAGGTGGGGTGATTCCCATGCGCGCGAGGATAAGTTTTCTATGGTAGGTGCCATTAACAGGACAATCCCCCTTCCGTACCGCCTACGTACCACGTACCTTCTACTCTCACGTACCTATAGTCTCCCTCTCGTAAGGGCGGGTATATAGAGAGGTTGGTATATCGGCCTGGCTGGTATATTGAAGGGGCGACCTTTTTGGAGTTATAAGAGCCTACATGATGCATTTAAACGTTCTACAAAACCTACAAAAACAAAACAAAACATCAAAATGCACTAAACCAGTTTAGGGCACACCAAGAATCCTTAAAAGAGATAATCACGGTTTTGTGAATGTGTGTGCTTAATTCCGCTTAGTGTAGACAAAAAAAAATCATTAAAAACAAAGATAAAAATTTACGCATTTTGTCACTTGTTCCAAAAAGCTCCAAGGATTCCCGTAATCGCTTGGTCACTCCAAAATGCCCCAAAGGTGTCCATGAACCCTTTGGTCAACCCAAAATCACCCCAAATGTGCCCACAAGTGATGCAGGACCATCCAACAAAATATGGGAAATCTTGTATTTTTCTCTAAATTTTAGTGCATCTTGCCGGGGCCATAACTTCTCAACCGTAGCTCCGATTGACTTGAAATTTTACAAGGAGTTAGTTGGGATAATTTTAAACAAATATTCCCTAGAATTCTATTTGCCCAGAAAAGTCAGTTTTCGGGGCCAAATTCCATCATCTAGTGCCCCGAAATTAGGTTTTAAAATTGGACACGCAATTCTATGCACTTTTTGAGTTGTTCGGATGTCAATATCTCCTAATGTATTTAGAGCTAGGACTTGAAACTTCATTTTTGTCTTATCTACTATAAGAGGGATGCACACGCCAATTTTGGGCCCCATCTGACTCATTTCAACTTTTAGGGCTTTTTAGAGAGACATCGTCATGGTGCTCACCCATAGCCAAGCCCAATCACGGGCGGATGCTATGGGGAATATCCAAGGAAGAACAAGTCATCTCCATTACAATCCCAAGGATTTGGTCATACCACCTTGGCGACCTAACACACAAGGCAGTCCCCTCCACATCTTAAAGGAAAGAGACTACAGGGACACCTCTTCGAGGAGCACTCCTGTTCAACATAGCACTCATCACACACCCTTCCATGAGGGGTACAGTCATAGGAGAGCTCCCTTAGATGATCGCTATGAGCGGTCACCGTGCGATGAAGCGCTAGGTCAACATAGGGTTCGACGGGAGGAACCACATCATTACACTACCCGTCCTTCACCCCCTCTAGTTGTCAGGACTACAAAGACAAATCTAGAGCACAAGGCTCCTCAGGTGGGGCGGGCCAACTCCACCCGTTCCTTTTTCATTTATGAAAGAGAGCACGAGGAAGACCTCTACCTTCCTCGAGAGCAATATACAGTGCGAGAGCAATATGCCTCCGCACCTGCTATCTATCAGGAACACTCACTGAGGCCAAAGCCTCGAGGGAATGCTGTTACCCCCAATAGAGGGAGGTCACCTATAGAGATCTTGGATCACTACGACCGAGATAGATATCTAGAAGAGGCATCTAGGCCTTCTAGACATGAAGCAATGAGAGCTCCCTTAGATGCTCGCTATGAGCGGTCATCGTGCGATGAAGTGCTAAGTCAACATAGGGTTCGATGGGAGGAACCACATGATTACATTATCCCTCCTTCACCCCCTCTAGTTGCCAGAACTACAAAGACAAATCCAGAGCACAAGGCTCTTTGGGCCAGGGCGAGATAGCTCCGTCCATCCCTTTTTCACTTATGAAAGAGAGCACGAGGAAGACCTCTACCTTCCTCGAGAGCAATATACAGTGCGAGAGCAATATGCCTTCGCACCTGCTATCTATCAGGACCACTCACTGAGGCCAAAGCCCCGAGAGAATGCTGCTACCCCTAACAGAGGGATGTGTCCTATAGAGATCTTGGATCACTACGACCAAGATTTTTATCTAAGAGAGGCGTCTAGGCCTTCTAGACATGAGGCGATGGGACCAACTATCATAGAATCTGTCGAATATATCACACATCTCAAGCAACTCACGCAACTTGAGCTCGAACGACTACCGTTAGAGGAACCGTACCATATTAATGAAGAGCACCTTCAGCGCCAGAAGGATGAGCTGTTCCAACACACTATGCAAGAAAAGACTCCAACCCCTCACATGCATAAGACAAAATATTTTGAGTGGCACAACCCATGGGGGGAAGATAGGTCATCGCGACCTCATCAAAAGCTACCCCCAACACCTCCTAGACAGGAGCGGGAAGCTACTCTCCCGATTCTTGAAGCACCACCCCCGACGCCTCCTAGACATGAATGGGAGGCCGCTCCTATAACCAATGACGGGTGCCTTCCTCAGACATCCACCCAGGCTTATGAGCCACCCTTAGAAATTCATCAAGAAGCCTCTAAGGAATCAGAGCGCGAAGAAGAGCGGGATGAACTGCCCTACCAAGGCATGGGGGGTGCCATCTGGCCACCCCTCCATAAGCCCCAAGTTCCTCAACAAGAACCAACCAAAGAGGAGGAGTTCAAATCTCCCAATACATGCAAAGCACTAGAGCACTTAGAGTTGGTAGAGACCAAGATTTTGGAGCTCCCAAGGCCCAACTTACATAAGGCTCCTTTCGAAGAGGATCAACCTTTAACCGTAGGGCTACCTGATGATGCAGTCCTCCATGTCTCAGAATCTATAGATTTTGATGAGCTATACACATTGTTCGAAGGTGAGGATGAAACAGACATAGCCCACAACAATCACATGCGACAGCATCGGCATCCCATAAAATTTGAAGAAGCATGTCAACAGATAAACATAATACTAGGGCATGAGTGGCGCGTTAACCCACCATAGTGGGACCAAGCATTACATCCACCACTTTGGGCACACAGAGAGCAACTTCCACCAAGAGACATCATAGCAACATCAGTGCCGCGGGCGGACCCTGTCCTCATCTCCGTGCATAGGGCCGATCCATTCATGCCCATACCTCTAGAGCCAGATCCAGAGTGCAAAGACCATCAAGCTGGGGGTACCTCTATCCCCTAAAGAACCATAATCCAAACCAAAAAGCTCCAAGGATTATCGCAATCCCTTGGTCACCCCAAAAAGCTCCAAGGATTATCGCAATCCCTTGGTCACTCCAAAAAGCTCCAAGGATTATCGCAATCACTTGGTCACCCCAAAAAGCTCCAAGGATTATCGCAATCTCTTGGTCACACCAAAAAGCTCCAAGGATTATCGCAATCCCTTGGTCACCCCAAAAGCTCCAAGGATTATCGCAATCCCTTGGTCACCCCAAAAAGCTCCAAGGATTATCGCAATCTCTTGGTCACCCAAAAAGCTCCAAGGATTATCGCAATCTCTTGGTCACCCAAAAAGCTCCAAGGATTATCACAATCTCTTGGTCACCAAAAAGCTCCAAGGATTATCGCAATCTCTTGGTCACTCCAAAAATCTCCAAGGATTATCGCAATCTCTTGGTCACCCAAAAAGCTCCAAGGATTATCGCAATCCCTTGGTCACCCAAAAAGCTCCAAGGATTATCGCAATCTCTTGGTCAATCCAAAAAGCTCCAAGGATTATCGCAATCTCTTGGTCAACCCAAAAAATCTCCAAGGATTATCGCAATCTCTTGGTCACCCAAAAAGCTCCAAGGATTATCGCAATCTCTTGGTCACTCCAAAAAGCTCCAAGGATTATCGCAATCTCTTGGTCAAACCAAAAAGCTCCAAGGATTATCGCAATCTCTTGGTCACCCCAAAAAGCTCCAAGGATTATCGCAATCTCTTGGTCACCCCAAAAGCTCCAAGGATTATCGCAATCTCTTGGTCAATCCAAAAAGCTCCAAGGATTATCGCAATCTCTTGGTCAACCAAAAAGCTCCAAGGATTATCGCAATCTCTTGGTCACTCCAAAAAGCTCCAAGGATTATCGCAATCTCTTGGTCAAACCAAAAATCTCCAAGGATTATCGCAATCTCTTGGTCACTCCAAAAGCTCCAAGGATTATCGCAATCTCTTGGTCACCCAAAAAGCTCCAAGGATTATCGCAATCTCTTGGTCAACCCAAAAAGCTCCAAGGATTATCGCAATCTCTTGGTCACCCAAAAAGCTCCAAGGATTATCGCAATCTCTTGGTCACCCAAAAAGCTCCAAGGATTATCGCAATCTCTTGGTCACCCAAAAAGCTCCAAGGATTATCGCAATCTCTTGGTCAATCCAAAAAGCTCCAAGGATTATCGCAATCTCTTGGTCAATCCAAAAAATCTCCAAGGATTATCGCAATCTCTTGGTCAAACCCAAAAAGCTCCAACGATTATCGCAATCTCTTGGTCAAAAAAATCAAGAAATTCAAAAAAAACAGAAATCATCAAAAACAACAAACATTTGCATCTCAATTCTAGGCATACTCAAATTCATCAAAAAAAATTAATATTCTCGCACCTCATCTTCACCTTCACCAAAAACAATCCATCAAAAATACAAAAATATATAGCTGCATTAAGCATTGCATCCTTACATTGCATATTTGTGGTCATATAGGTCAAAGGCACCATAGGCTGTAATTGCTCTAATAGACCATCTTGTTCCACACTGTTTCATTTCACAAAAACAACAAAAACACCATGCATAACTTTTACCACACTACAGTCAGTGGTCTGGGAACGTACTAAGAGTTTCAATAATTCAGTCATCATTTTCCTCTTTAGCCATGTAGTGTACCAAGTCGAACGGATTTTATGAAGGTAGAGTCATACTTGAAATACACCTTGTTACGTAACATCCCAACACAAATCAAAACACTAAAATTCCAAAATTGTGTGAACGAAAGACGAAACCTGCAAAATAATCTAGGTCACCACAAGCGAAACGGTTATCTTGCTCATCCCCCTGTGCGAATGACCCCTAGAATGCTGAGAGTTGGCAAAAGGACAAGCATCCTCCCTACCCAATTCCCTAAGAATCCCTAAAGTTCTCAACAGTTGCAAAACACAAAAATTTGCAAAATGTCAAAACTCCAAATTTGACAAACTACAGTGCACACATCAAAAGGCACAAGCAATAGTGATTTTTATCACTCCAATCCCTTGCTCAAAAGAAAACAAATCAAAATAAACAGTGATCTTATCACTACAAAAGAGCAAGTATCCCAATACAATTGAAAAAAAAAAGAAGGGAGTTGACCTTGAATCCCTGGAACTCTCAGCATTCTGTAGGTCATAAGGCAAGCTTTTGTACCAATTTGTTTGATAGCCTATTGGTAACAGAAGTAAACCTCCCGCATGACGATATATCTGTCACATTAACTTGCGTACAGATCAATGTTTGCATGTGGATGAGCTAGCTTATGGAAACCTGGATTACAACGCAGATTAATCTTAGTACATACAACAAAGGAATTCGTGGAGCTAATTAGGTGATCCTCAGTACAGGTTCGGTTGAAAGCCCACCTGGCACTGGCGGTATCCTAACAAATACCACTAAATGAACTCAATTGCACACACAGGGATGTGAAATAGCTTGGTCAAAAATAGGTCTGATTCATACCTTGTTTAAAAGTCTTGTAAGATAAAGTACAATATTGGCTAGTGAGTTAAAACCGTCTGAGTCTCAGAAAACCTTAGCTACATTTCTAAACCAACTGCGCTACTTTTCATCTTTGCAAATACCATCAGAAAATACAAAAATAGAAAAACCATGTATACATGTAGAGGCATACATCACAACAATCACCTAAAAACAAAATAACAGAACTCTAAACAGTCTATGGTGCCATAGCCAAACATCACAAACCCCATTCATACATTTCATATCTGCATATCACATATAAATCAAAACCGTTTGCATTCATCATAGCATATGCATCCATCAAAATAAATCAACATGCATACATCCATATTCATCAACCATCATGCACAAGATCAAAGAAAATCAAAACAACAAAAAAAAAAACAAATAAATGCAACAAAAAAAACAACAAGCAATAAACATTGCCAGACACAAGTGCTCTTGCACTTTACCTCTTGGCATAACAAAACTAATGTCGGGGTCTACATTGTTGTTATCCTATTCCCTAAGAAGGCTACCATAGCCGGACCGCTCCACGGGAAGACGGATTTTCGATAATTTCATCCCCAAACGACATCACAAAAGGGTCAAAGCCCACTCAAAAAAAAAACAAGAAAATCAAAACAACAAAAATAGCAAATATCCACAAACAACAAAAGCAATAAACATTGCCAGACACAAGTGCTCTTGCACTTTACCTCTTGGCATAACAAAACTAATGTCAGGGTCTACATTGTCGCTATCCTACTCCCTAAGAAGGCTACCATAGCCGGACCGCTCCACGGGAAGACGGATTTTCGATAATTTCATCCCCAAACGACATCACAAAAGGGTCAAAGCCCACTCAAAAACAACAAGAAAATCAAAACAACAAAAATAGCAAATATCCACAAACAACAAAAGCAATAAACATTGCCAGACACAAGTGCTCTTGCACTTAACCTCTTGGCATAACAAAATTGATGTCGGGGTCTACATTGTCACTATCCTACTCCCTAAGAAGGCTACCATAGCCGGACCGCTCCACGGGAAGACGGATTTTCGACAATTTCATCCCCAAATGGCGTCACAAAAGGGTCAAAGCACCAAAAACAACAAGAAAATCAAAACAACACAAAACAAGCAATAAACATTGCCAGACACAAGTGCTCTTGCACTTAACCTCTTGGCATAGCAAAATTGATGTCGGGGTTTGCATTGTCACTATCCTACTCCCGAAGAAGGCTACCATAGCCGGACCGCTCCACGGGAGGACGGATTGCCGACAATTCAATCACCAAATGGTGTCACAAAAACAACAAAAATAGTACAAAAATTCAACAAAAACACAACAAAAACATTGCCGGGCATAAGTGCTCATGCACTTAA
The DNA here is from genome assembly GCA_028583015.1 of Wollemia nobilis. NCBI lineage: Eukaryota > Viridiplantae > Streptophyta > Pinopsida > Araucariales > Araucariaceae > Wollemia > Wollemia nobilis. Next base: position 3,281,718 of record JAQPPZ010010331.1, on the reverse strand, counting down.
CCTCTAGGCAAAGAAAATCGATGTCGAGGTCCAAATTATCGCTCTCCTAGTTCCCCAAGAAGGCTATCATAGCCGGACCGCTCCACGGGAAATAGGTTTTCGACGATTTCACCTCATTATGACGTCACCAAAAGGGTTAACACCCACCAAAAATAGGTCCATATGTTGGAAAAATTGCACACGCTTAATGGTAAACCCTCTAAAGGCAACCTTGCACAAGTCATCTTGGGTCAAGCGACTCGTCGCTTCTCTCACGAAGGTCATTCCCTCATCGATTCGTCGCTTGAGGGGGTAGTCACACTTAGTCACCAATCAACAATCACACACCCAATTAAGGAAAACGACATGCATTCAAAGAATCATTGACAAAGACAATCACGCTCCTGCTAGGGGCGATAAACAAGCAACAATCAAATCAATCAAACACTTGGCATTTCGTGAATCATGAACACAAGGTTCCCCCCGAGGATAAAAACGCCCTTCACTTGTTCATGATTGATCGATGTCTGAGTTCAAGTCACACCTCACCAAAACAGGTTAATACTTGAAATCAAATTCCTTAGCTCGTCAGAAGCAAGGATTCAAGAATGCATGCCCTTTCCATACTTGGGGCATCAAAATTTGGTTAGGTTACCAAGAAACCCTAATCATTAGTGCTTTGGTTATCTATTTTTGCTCAGCATCTGCGTCACCGCGAGCGCTTCCCAAAAAGGGGCATCTGTAGACACCAAAACAGCACCAATCCGATTATGTGACTGCAAACACTGATCGCTTTGACAAACACAGCCCCGGGGCAGCCCTCGAGAGGTTAAACAGTGGTCTTAACCACTTTCATAGCAATTTTGTAAGGTCAAGGAGCAATTTGGCACACTTGGACACTTTGCCCGATGTTCGTCTCACCCAGGGACGAATTCAAAATAGAATCCGTCCCACCCCGGGACGAATTCTGAATCCGTCCCCGGGTGGGACGAATTCTAAGCTTAACGGGCAAAAAGGCAAATGGTGCCAAGTGGCAGCCCAGAACAGTCAGTTAAGGGCTCCTACCTTGCACGCATGTGTAAGTGGACAGAGGGGCCGTTAGAGGACTGTTACAAGAAGCATTTATCAAAGTTCAAGTCAAGGGAAGACTCCCCTCCCTCATGGGAAGACAAGACTGCCACATGGCGCCCATGGCCAACACTTGGCTTTTGTGCTTCCCTCCCAAAAGAGACCCCTTGGGTCTATAAAAGGTGGGACTTTTCTCACCCAAAACATGCAGGTGGAAGGAGTGTTCAAGCAACGAAGTGCTTGCCGAATCGAAGACTCATTTGCATCCCCCTTTGTTCACCTTCCTACATCCATCAATCTCTTTTGCAAGGGAGGTTGTTGGGTGGCCTTTGGAAGCTCGAACCTTACTCAAATCCGACGCATGGACATCTGAACCTACCAATTCGCCGACCCCCCAATCCTAAAAGGTTTTGGGCCCATCCTTGGTGGATTGGCTCCAAAATCGAGGGCCAACGGTGGGAGGCCCACTTGGGCACCCCCGCACCCCCAAATTCTAATTTCAGTTTTTGAGCACTTTAGATTAATTTTTAGATTGCATTCTGTGTTACTAGGTCTGATTAGTCTATAATTGCAATTTTGTAGCTTTTGGTCAGAGTTTAGGGTGTTTTGTATTGCTTTATCGTTTCGCTAACTTGCAGGTGTCAAGGTTAAATTCCCGAGGGAGGAGGTCAAATTGGGAAAATCCGACCATCTGGGTCGTCCCAAAATGGCCCCAATTACCTAACCCCCCTGTTTGCAGGAGTTTTGCAGGTCCCGAGATCTGACATTGGAGCAGCGACAGGTCGATTTCTCCTATTCAGAAGAATTCGTCCCACCCAGGGACGAATTACAGTCGAATTCGTCTTGCCCGGGGACGAATTCCGGTTTAAGGTGAATTGGCCAGTTGCCTCGGTGGCGATGGCCTTACGGTGACTTGTTCTTACCTTCCGTCAGATTTTGAAGCAATTTGGATTCACTGTTTTCATGGTTTCAGGCAAATATTCGTATGCATATTTTGTTAGTTTTAGAGAGAGAATGATTTTCATTTGCAACAGGTGCTACTAACGTCTTGATCATTTCTTTGTTTGCAGGAGAAGCAGCAGAGGCGAAGAACCCATCAACATCAGCGGCGGCATCATCTTAGCCCGCCCGGTGCAATCGTGGGCACGCGGAAGGAGGAACCATTCAACGATTGTAATCAAACCTTATTTGCGCTCCTAGCCCCTGAAAAGGGAGGAGGCATTATTGTAACAGAGATCGAAAGAAATTAATGAAAGGGCTGTTTTTCTTTATCTGATTGCGTCTCTTACAACATGTCTCTTTTCGTTTCATGCAATGTACATTCCTAGGACTTAAGCGTGATTAATTTTGAATGCAATCGCACTTGGTGTTTCTTTTGACCGGAATCTCGTGCTTCCACCATGAACAGAGCTTCACCTCCTTCTTCTTCAGACTCCTCATTTGTGCTTTCTTCAGAACTGCTGACATTCTTGGTTATGAAGCTTTTCTTCTTGAAGTTGTTCTTTCTAAAATTTTGTTTCTTCTTCCAGTCACTTTTTTCTTGGTGTGAACATTCACCATTTTTGGTTCTCTCCTACATTGGACATTTGGCTGCAAAATGATCGACTCCTCCACAATTGAAGCATTTAAAAGGTAGCTTCCCTCTATATTTTCCTTTTCCTTTTGTGAGTTTTCAAACAAAATTGGCTTATGTTTCATCCAGTGTTCCTTCATCCTCAGATTCATGTTCATATTTTACATTCTTGTGTGCTTTAAAAGCTGCTTCTCTGTCTGTAGACTTGGTTTGTCCTATTATCATTTCATATGCTGTCAGGGAACCATGCAACTCATCCATGCTGAAGTTGTTTAGATCTTTTGCCTCTTCTATTGTAGAGACTTTGGATTTAAATCTTTTGTGAAGTGTTCTGAGAACCTTTTTCACAACAACTGCATCATTAATTTCTTCATCGAGTCCTCTGATTGCATTAATAATTTCGTTGACTCTCAACATATAAGTCTCTATGTTTTCATCTTCATTCATTTGCAGTGCTTCGAACTGTGCTTGATGAGTTTGCAATTTTGCTTTTTTAATCTTACTGTCTCCTTCATGGATGCTCTTCAGTTTATCCCACATGTCTTTTGCTGATTTACAACTCATGACTCTTATCAGTTCACTATCAACAAGCCCACACATTATGGCATTCTTAGCTTTGGAGTTGTTTTCAAATTTCTTTTTCTCAGCAGTATCTGTTGGAGGGGTAGTGGGTGTTGTGTATCCACTATCTATAGAATCCCAAATATCGTATCCCAATGCACTCAGATATGTTTGCATTCTGAGTTTCCAGAAGGTGTAATTTGTTCCATCAAATAAGGGAGCTTTGTTGGATGAAAATCCTTCACCGCCTGCCATTATTTCTTCCAAGATCTCCTTAGCTGATTAAGCTTGTACAAGGAACCTTGCTCTGATACCAATTTATGATTACACAATGACACTGAGAGGGGGGGTGAATCAGTGTAGCTATTAATCATCAATATCTATAGCATTTAATATGAAATAAAGAGAACTTGACAACTGAAAAACAACTTGAACAAGAGAGCACACCACAACACTCAATATATCGAGGTTCACCAATTTGGCTACTCCTCAAAAATGACTGCTTGGACTCCAATCCAAATCCAGTCTTTGCAAAATATCAATTTTACAAATACTTTACCAGCATCAACTGGAAGGAGCACCAACCCCTGTAATTTTTTGTCGCAATGAGATGGAGCACCAACTCCTAGTACCAAGCACCAACTTGGACTGCAAATCTGATCAATTTAGAATGACATAAAAATGTCTTCACTTCATGCATGACCCTGAATGGTCTGCAATTAACCCAACTCTACACACTCACGGCTCTGCTTATTTTTCTCTTGATTCTTTTCTAACCCTCCTTTTACAGCAATTTCTCTCTAACAGCAACAAAACATCTTCTCTATATGATTATTCTTTTATAACCTTTCAATCCTGCATGCAATCGAATCATATACCAAACTGTTTGAATTCTTTTCTCCTGTAAATAAGTGGCTGTTTGAAAATGACTGTTCAAAACCCTACAATACGGCATTTTGATTTCTTGTAGTATGGCTATTTTGAATGCTGCAAACATATCTTCTCGAAAAGCATATCTTGATCCTTCATATTCGGCTCTTTGAATACAAGCAAAATGTCTGTTCGATTCCATGAGTGTGACCGTTCGAAAGCTGTAAAAAGACTTTTCGAAAACCTTTCGATACTTTATATTTGATTCTTTGAATACATGCAAACGGCTGTTCGAATGCATGACTGTCACTTGTCAATCTGTAATTGTAGATCTGACATCAGTTACATTTTATGTAACTGGCTACATGATGTCTTTTATGACACGTGTCACCATGCCTGCTTTTTTGGCTTTTACCTGCCAACCTGTCGCCTGTCGCGATATCGTGACATTTTTAACTTATGCTGATGTCACCCTGAAGGTTGTCGCGATATCGTGACCAATTTGGCCTTGAAAGCCTTTCCGCTGCTCCTATCATGAAATCGTGACACTTTTCAACTTTGCTGACGTCATCATCCTTCTTGTCATGAAATCATGACATTTTTTACTCTTGTTGACGTCATCATCCTGCTTGTCATGAAATCGCGACGTTTTTTACTCTTGCTGACGTCATCATCCTGCTTGTCGCGACGCTTCCGGCTTCCGTACACTCTTCTTTGCCAACTCCAGTGAAAATGGAACATGTTGCGAAATCGCGACACTTTGCTTCATGCAATGGCAAAATTTTTACATATTTGTGCCTTGTGTTTTCACCTTGCCTCTTTTCATGAAATTTTGACTTGTAATATCATTGCTGCATCTTTCAGTTCTACACTTTTGACTAGTAGCGAAATCGCTACACCTTAGTTTCCCTTTGTTTCAACATGTAGCGCCATCGCTACACCTTAGTTTCCCTTTGTTTCAACATGTAGCGCCATCGCTACACCTTAGTTTCCCTTTGTTTCAACATGTAGCGAAATCGCTACACCTTCTTCTTGTGAATTTTTACTTGTGTCGAAATCGCTGCAACTTAGTTTTCTTAACTTCCGATTTGTAGCGAAATCGCTACACCTTTGTTTCCATACATTTCCAGCTGTGCTTTGAAATGCGAAACTTCAACATGTATGGAAATCTCTACTCTCTTCATTGCAAGCTCCTTTCCTCCATTTATTTCATGAAATTGCGACACATTTTCTCTCTCCTCAGCGAAAACTCGACATGTCGTGACATCACGACATTTTGGCATGCATTTTCTCTCTCCTGCTTTTTGTCGCGAGATCGCGACACATTTTCTCTCTCCTCAGTGAAAACTCGACATGTCGCAAAATCGCGACATTTTGGCGTGCATTTTCTCTCTCCTGCTTTTTGTCGCGAAATCACGACAGAAAACATGTCGCGATATCGCGACATGTTTCTTCCTTGTCTCTTTCTGCCAATTTCTGAATCTGGGTCACCTCTGTTTTGCTTGAAACTTTCTGCACTTGATCTGACTGACCTCTGAACTGCATCAACTGCATCAATCTGTCTATGTTGACAACAATGACAATACTTTATCAATGCTTTTGCTGTACCTTGCTCAACAAAGTCATCTATGACAATGGAATTAAAATAAAGGATCTACTTTGATCTATGGTAAAATGGAAATATCCAAAAATTGGGTTTATCAAAATTAATTTTGATGGTGCTTCTAAAGGAAATCCAAGAAAAGCTGGTGGAGGTGGTGTTTTTAAAAATAGTGAAGGCAAAATTCTCCTCACTTATTCAAAATCATATGGAACTTCAACTAACAACTATGCATAGGCTAGGGCACTTCTTACTGGGATTAAAATTGTAGAAGAAAAATGATGGAAATATATTTCAATCGATGGGGACTCACAAATTATCATCAATTCTATTAACAAAAATGGATGTGGAGACTGGATAAAAAATAATATTATTTTTGATGTTCATCATCTATTACTATAGGCAATCTCCTGGCAGTGTGAGCATATTTATAGAGAAGGAAATCAAGGAGAAAATAAATTAGTGAATTATGGTGTTGATCTACATCCCCATGAAATTCAAATTTTAGAAGACAACTGGCCAAGTGAGATTTTATGTATTAATAAAAATTATGTCAAGGATTTGATTTTGGAAACATAGCACTTTGATAAAGTTGAAGAATATACTTAAGATAAAAAAGAAAAAAAAATACAGTGATAAAAAAGTTTGCTACAACAAATGTAATATTCTGGTATTTTGATGGGAGCGGCCCCTAATAGAAGCCACATATAACCTATTAAAAAAATATGTGTATATCAAGGCTTATAATAATACTAAAATAAATATTCACTTATATAATCAAATATGAATGTAAATATCTTGAATCATTCATGAACTATTCATGAAGGAAACAATAATAATTTCTCAAAAATCCATATACAAGCTTTATTACTTCCTCTTACAATCAAATAATGAATATCAAATCTTCTTTATTAATTCACATGGAGCATTATATCCATAATATAACCATATTAATGTGACTCTTCAAGTACTTGACTATTGTTATCCCTATGCCAAGTCTCATGAATCTTGCTTTATCATCTTGCCACTTGCATCCTAGATTGACAATTGAATCTACAAAACTTGCACACGTCTACATGAATCTTATACTTCTACATGCACTCCTAATCTAGGACACTTGTGCACATCCTCACATTACATATTTGCACTCTTACATACAATACATTTATGCACATTATCTCAATCTACACTTGCACTCTAACTTACATGACACTTGTGCATTTCCTACACATTGACACTTAAATAAAAGAGAAAATATAAATCACACACTAAACTATAGACTTAACCCTAATGTATTACATATTTATAAGTGTACCATGAAGTACCATGGGAGCACCTTAGCATGTAGCAAATAATATAAAATACCTCAACACCTCTTGTTTTATATTATTTGGTTATTGAAGACTTTACTCTTCAATCATGATCTTTGTCTTTGTCTTCAATCTTCATGTGAACTCGTATTATTCACAAACCTCTAATTATTTGGAATATTTTTTATCATATTGAATCTTGGTGTCATCCATTGGTTATGTTTGTATGAAAACTTTGGACTATGCTTGATCCAATACCCTGTATATTGTCTTTCTAAAACCTCAAGTAGTTTATGATTAACTTCATCTTGAGATAGACATTCAAAAATATCTTGAGAAGATTTAATTGAATCTAAGGCATATATTCCATTCCTAATTAAAAATACAACTTCTATTTTTCTTTTATACTTTATGATGCATTTGCTATGTTTATTTATATGTTTGAATTCAACTAACCTTATTTTTATAACCAATTTAGTAACTGAAATCAGATTAGTTGATATTCTAGGTATATATAAAATATTATCTAGCACAAAATTTGAAAAATACATGCTAGGTATTACTCTACCAGTTCCTTGAACTTGATATATCTTATCATTTGCAATTTTTAGAGAGATATTATCCCTGACTTCTAAATATTCAAACCAATGTAAGTTTTTAGTCATATGATGACTAGCTCTTGAGTCTATATACCAAATATCTTTTTCCATTTGAATATTTTGATGAGACTCAAGTGATATTATCTTACATATTTGATAAGAGTTTTGAAGAACTCTTTTATGATGTTGTCCATTGTATCCAAAATATTGCTTTTGATACAAATTTTATTTTTGAACTTTTTCTCTTCTAAAGTATGGTTTTGCATTTTGATAATATCTTCTATGTTGAAAAGTTCTCTTTTTTTCATTTATCCAATTAGTGTTTTTAAGTTGAAATCCTTTTAATTCCCAAATTAAAATATAAATCAAATTTTGCAAACTATAAATTTTTAATCCCTTGATGCTAAAAACCTTTTAACTCCTAAAATATATTTTTTAAATTTAAAAAACTTCTAATATTTTTAATTTTCTTAATATTTAAGAAAATAAACCTCTATCTTAAAAAATAAAAATATCTTCAAACATAAAAATATTAAAATAATTGATTGTGTCTTGGTGGTTATAGGAGTGGACTACACGAAGAATTATATGGTGGATTTTGGGATGAACATCATGGAATACTGTGGTGGCCATAAAAGCCAAACAACCTGCCCAGATTCGTGGCAACTACCGATTCCACCATGTAAATTTAAAAAATATATATTAAAATAATAAAATAAACTAATTAATGTTGAAATCCTTGTCACTCTATAATTATATAAAACTTAAAAAAAAACTTATATTTAAAACTTATAACTCATATTAATTATAATTCCTTCCTAAACATGTAATCTCCTTATGACTCCAATGACTCAAATATTCTTATCCTTATATGACTTGAACTCCGATTCTATTTTGGATTGCACTAATGCTACTGAAATTCAAGTGGATGCATTCAACATTCACCAGATATTTATTGTTGCACCTTGGTTTAAGCTATTCATATCAATCAAAAACTTACATTTGTGTGGAACTATGCATGCTTAACATTAGAATAAAATTATTTCTATTCATATTATTCCAACATTCATTACTTAAGATAATAATAAGCAATAATATTATGTAATGTCATTACTTATCACAAGTGATGATGTGATATCCTTACACCTATTTTATACAAACCCTATTCAATTTTCTCATGCTAAGTATATGTGTCATTGATTCACTTTCTATATTCTTCACCTTTACTCTATTTCTTCTCCTTTGTCGCTTGCTTTATTTTCACTAGTTTCTTTACCTTATCCCTTGTCAGTACTCATCACTTGTTCACTACATCATTAGAATCCTTAGTTGGTTTTTTTTACTATTGATCTCCTTATATGATCTCCTTTGTTGTATTATCAATCTCCTTTGTTGCATTTCTAAAATTCTTAGTTGGTCTTATGATTTCCTCATATGTAGCTAGTCCCCTTCACTGCATTGTGAAACTCCTTAGATGGTATTCTGATATCCTTAGTTGGTTTGATTTCCTCGTACGTAGCTATTATCCTTCACTATAGTTCTTTGGTAGTTTCTTTACTCCTTTGTATTGGTCTCCATTTCTAATATCCTTTCTTCATTGATATTCTTTCATGTTGTCTTCCTTTGTTTTATTGTTGTGAATAATGGAAGCACTTGGTTGTTGCACTTTTACATATGACTAGAAGTTGTAAACAATGAGATTATACCTATTTTGGAAGCTTTGAACAATAAGCTTCTACATTTTATTGGAGACTTTAAATAATGTTATATAAAAAAGTTACCCTTGTTGTTCTTATTTTTTATGACAAAAAAACTCTATCCTATTTATTTTGCTTTATTTCTTAATTTTGATGGGTTGGCTACCTTTAGCTTCACTATGGCCCTTTTCCTTTATGCTTGTAGAATGTAGAATGTTGCTCTGGTTTCTATTTATCATAGGCAACTTATATCCTTTCTTTAATATAGGCTTCTTGAGCCTTTTCTTTTATAGATAGGCCTCTTAAACTTCCTTACTGATATAGGTATTTTTATCAATGTTGTAGTATGCATCTACCTTGAAGAACCTACTTCAAAAAGTCATCCATGATCAAGACTAGAATGTAGATATTAAGTCAGCCTAGTTCTTCAATGTATCTTAGTAAAATACTTCCTTCTTTTTTGCTCTATAATTTCTTCTCTGCTTTCTTTTATTTTTTGCTCTCTATTCAAGTATTTCAAGGTCTATTTGACTTGATTCTTCTTCTCTTTATCTAATAATTTATGCTTCTTCTATTCTCTTTTCTTAGAAATATTTAAATGCTTCTCAGTTTATTGCAACTTAGAAGCTAAAATTCTTATCTATATTTGTATGAAACTTCTCAAAAATTTGTAGCTTAATATTTGCTTCTTCTTTTTTCAATCTAAAATATTCAATGTATTAGGTCACACCTATGAACCCAATATCAATGTTAGGGTGGATCTTCCCTAAATAATAAACTATCTTATCCATTGATTTGGGTCAATCTATAATAATGATTCTATTTTTTTAGAGAATCCAAAAATATTAGGGTGGCTCTATCCCTGAATGACCAACTTTTCATAAGTTGGTTTTCCTCAATCATCAATATTCAAATATTCTATCTACAATCTTCAATATTAAACCTTATATATATAAATTTTCTGTAAGTTGGTTCCAATATCAAATTTCCAACTTTTCTTCTAAGTCAACTATTTACTTCAATATAGTTGAGTCCTAGTCTTCATTGGTTTTCCTTAAATCAAGTGGAAAGACCCTAGCCTTTTCTACTCAATAAAAACTTCAATAAATTAGATTCCAATTTTGCACTACCTTTAAAGTGGAGTAAAACTAAATTTATTTTATTAAAAAAAAAACAAAGTTAAATATTAAAAATTGTAGCTAATAATCTCTATCAAGATGCATAGAGTCTAGTGGTAGCTCATATACCACTGTTGGATTTTTAAGCCTTACTACCATAAAATATCATTGGTCCCAATATGAAATATAGATAATATTAGAGGTCAAAATAATAATATAATAGTACAATAATATGAGAAATTTAATATGTATATCAAGGATTATAATAATATTGAAATTATCATTCACATATATAATCAAATATGAATGCAAGTAGCTTGAATCGTTCGTGAACTATGCATAAAGAAAACGTACAATATGAATTGCTCAAAAATCAATAAACAATATTTATTACTTCCTATTACAATTGTATAGTTAATATCAAAATATTCTCTATTCATTCTCGTAGAGCATTATCTCCATAATATATCAATAGTAATGTGATTATTCAAGTACTTGACTATTACTCTGTATACCAAGTCTTATGACTTGTGGCTTATCATATTTTCACTTACATACTATATGGACACTTGACTCTACAAAACTTGCACACATCTACATGACTCTTACACTTCTACATGAACTCCTAATATAGGATACTCGTGCAGATCCTCACATTATATATTTTCACTATTACATACAAGACACTTTTGCACATTCTCCCAATAGACACTTGCACTCTAACTTACATGATACTTGTGCATTTCGTGCACATTGCACTCTTACATGACACGTGTATTTCTTACACATTGACACTTACACAAATTAAAAAATATAAATCACACTCTAAATTATAGACTCAACCCTAATCTATTACATATTTACAAATGTACCATGAAGGTACCATGGAGGTACATTAACATATACCAAATCATGTAATATACCTTAACACTAAATATTTTCAAATATATATTCTTAAGGTTAAATCCTCCATCTAATTTTGGTTTAGTTATTCTATTCCAATTAAATAGTACCATCAAATCCTTCTATTTATTCCCCTAATTCCTTATTTTCTCTATTATTTATGATGGGAATGTAAGCCATGGAGTTCTATTAGACTGGGATGGCTTCAAAAACTAATTTCACTAGCATAAGGTGACCCCCCAATGATAACCACCTAGTGCATGAAAAATATGATCATATTCTCTATTTTGGTGTACAACTAGATCCAATATTGGTTTTAGATGAATGATTCAGACCACTTACATTCATATTTAGAATTATTCATATTTAGATAAAAAATTTAGGCTTTCATCTAAAACCTATTGACTATAGAATCTACTAGATATCAATAGTTTTTTAGATGAAAGACTAAATATTTTCTCCCTTTATAAAAGTCTACTTGTTTGGAACAAAAAATTCTCATTATTGATTCTATTTTTCCTAGTTGAAACCTATTGAAAGCTATTTTTATATTTTGTACATTTATTTCCATTCCTATATACAATATATATTCAAAACTTCGTTATACTTAAGTCTTCCTTCAATGTATTTTTTCCAATAGGTAAAACATGACCTACAAAGAGCAAATGAGTTACCTTCAAAAAGTTATCAAGTTTGATACCCTTAATCATTTCCTGTCTTTTGTTTTTTCTAATCAATCTACTCAAATATTTTATTACCAAAATAAAAATGAGAGGATAAAGAGGATACTCTTGTCTCAAACCCTTGGAAGCATTGAAAAACTAGATGTTGAGCTATTTATACGTACAATATAATGGGTTGAAATGATATATCCCAATACCCAATTCACAAGGGGAATTCTACATCCATTTTAAATTAGGCTCAACAAGATATATAACAAATTTACTTTATTAAAATATTTTTCTAGATCCAATTTTATTACCATTTCTTATTTATTCTGTCTTTAATGAATGCAATCCTTTTTTGGCAACCCTTATTTCTTCATTAATCTATTGTTTACTTAAAATTCCAAATTGCTCTTTTGAAAATTTATATATGATTTCTTTAATTCTATTAGCTATAATCCTTGAGATAATTGTGTAGAGGGTATTACATAAAGAGACAAGTCTATAATCCTAAAAATATTTTAGAATATATTTCTTTGGAATCAAATCCAAGAAAGTGAAGCTTATGAATCATAGCAATTGTCCCTTAATCCCTTATTGTTCTACCATTTTAAAAGTATCCTCCAACAGTTCATAAAAAACCAAATAAAAATCAATTGTCCATCCATAGAGACCTAGATGTTTCACTTTTTGGAATGATGTTACTACTAAATATAGCTTCTCCTTGGTTATTTATATGAACAAAACTTATTTTTATTCCTCATTGGTCATAATGTGTAAATTTAGAACTGGTTTAATCCTCTCTGTGTAGAACACAAGCTTATACTGAGAGGGGGGGTGAACAGTATAAGACCTCTTTTAAATTTATCTATCAATACAGCTTTCAAACCATTAACATGCAGAATAAGATAGCAGTAATAACAGCAGTAAAACAGTGCATAAGAAGCAATCCACAATAAGACACAACAATTTACGTGGTTCACCCAAGGTGGGCTACTCCACGGATAAAACTTTTCTTCTAAAAGTTATATCAAAACCTCTGGGAATCCTTCCCAATTACAATGTTTATGAGCCTCAGCCCAAAGGAGACACCTTCCCCTAAATCTGCTTTGCTAGTGATCCTCTAGAAGACCTCTATCTCTTTTGCCCTTAGCAAGTGGAACTCTTTCCACAGAAGACACCTGTCTTCCCTGCTCCGGTCGGAGATCTCTGTCCTCAACTCTGTCACAGCAAGTTGGTCCTCTTTTCTCGCACCAAAACACAGTCCTTCGGTCTGGCACAATTCTGTCCTCTTTCTTTGTTCTTTTCGGCACTTGGTTTGGAAAACAATTCTTCACTGTCTGCACAACTACAATAGCACAGTCTTCTTAAATTACCGTAGCACTCTCTTCTCAACTTACAGCAGCACTTGATCACCGTTTGTTCTTCACAACCGTTCGCAATTATAGCAAGCATCTACTGCACGCACTTTTCTTTCTATTACCCAAACTGTGCGAACACAGTCGCAATCACAACAGAATCTTCTCTGCACAGTCTTCTCATAAACAACAGCACATTCTTCGTGTATACAACAGCACAGACTTCTACACTTAGAAGATTCAACGAAATGCACTTTGATGCTGCAATCGGACTTCGCTCTCTACTTTTTCGATTGTCGAACCTTGCTTGTCGCACTAACTCTGCGAACGCCACACTTCGAAAGCACACATCGATCGATACACAAAAATGCTCAAACAGTCCTCCTTTAATACTCACAATCTCAAGATGAAATCTTGTTCTTTAGTCGGCTGATCAATCTTCTAACACGTCGGCTGTAAAACCTTATACTTCGTCGGCCAAGGTTAACTTCGTCGGCTTCAACCGCCTCTGTTGTTCTGTAGCTTTTCTCGCGCGAAACTCAAACATGTCACGATATCGCTACGCCTTGGTCTGCCGTACACCTTCTTTGGTTTGTTGTCACGAAATCGCTACACTACAGCCTTTGCTGACGTCATCGTAAATCTTGTCACGAAATCGCGACGCTCTAGACTTCACTGCCTTCTTCTCCGTTGCTGTCATGAAATCGCGACACTACAGCCTTTGCTGACGTCATCATGAAACTTGTCATGAAATCATGATGCTCTAGACTTCACTGCCTTCTTCTCCGTTGCTGTCACGAAATCGTGACACTACAGCTTTTGCTGACGTCATCATGAATCTTGTCACAAAATCGTGACGCTCTAGACTTCACTGCCTTCTTCTCCGCAACTGTCATGAAATCGTGACACCTTTGCCTCTTGCTGACGTCATCATGATTTTGGTCATGAAATCATGACGCTCTGGACTTCAAAGCCTTCTTCTCCGCAACTATCATGAAATCGCGACACCTTTGCCTTTTGCTGACGTCATCAGCAACTCTATCATGAAATCGTGACACCTCTTGCTTCTTCATCCTTTTCTTGGTTTGCACTAGCGAAAATGAAACATGTCATGAAATCACGACGCTTTCACTGCCTTAGGATCTTTCTTGCCAACTACTCGCGAAACTGGAACATGTCATGAAATCGTGACACTTTCTGCATCCGTACAACTTCTTCGAAACTTGTCATGAAATCGTGACACTTCCTGCAACTCAACACTGCCAACTCAACTTGTCATGAAATCGTGACACTTTCTGCATCCGTACAACTTCTTCAAAACTTGTCACGAAATCGTGACACTTTTTGCCCGCTGTGCTTCTGCCTTCCTGCATGTCGCGAAATCGTGACAGTTTTGGCCAAACTTTCTCTCTCCTCAAACATGTCACGAAATCATGACACTTTTGCCCGCTTTGCCTCTGCCTTCCTGCATGTCACGAAATCATGACTTTCTCTCTCCTCAAACATGTCGCGAAATCGCGACAATTTTTCCAATAGCCTGCAAACTTATTCTACTTTATCTTTTTCTGGATTTTTGGCAACTGGGCTACTCTGATTTTCTTGGAGACTTATTGACCAACTGAAACCTTCAACAAAAACACATCCTTGGACATAAAAACAAATTGCTCCAATAGTTTCTCGACATCAAAAACAACATCTACCAATAGCTCCTTGACATCAATGACAACAACTAAACTTAGGCAAAGGCAATGTACTCAAGGTACCCAAAATTGCCAACAATCTCCCCCTTTGTCATTGATGGCAACCCTTAACTAAAACACATCTTTCAAGAGTCAAAACTGAAATCAATCTCTCCAAGTTTTGCTCCCCCTAATTTGAAGCTTTCCTCTTCTCTTGAAAACTCTCCCCCTTACTTAAATCTCTCCCCCTTTGTCATCAATGGCAAAGGGTCACCTTTGGGGCTTGGGACTAAGAATGAGCCTCTTAGCTTAGTCCCTCCCCCATCTCCTGATGAGATGATTAAAATAGGGTTGGGAGTGACACTCCCATTAAACACTCATCATCATTAGTGTCCAAGATTTCTTTGTCGGGCCTTCTCTTGAATTCTTTTCCTGTATTTTTGTTCCTGTCACTGTTCTGATCCTCGGACCTATTAATACTACTATTCCTATTTCTTTTATCTTTTCTGTTCTTATCCATACCTTGATCCTTGGACCTGTTCATGTCATTTTTCCTATTTTTGTTATCATTCCTATTTTTATCCATGCCTTGATTCTTGAACTTGTTCATGTTGTTGTTTCTGTTCCTGTATCTCAGAAGATCAGCTCTACACTGTCTAGCTAGGTGTCCTTCATTGTTGCATTTATAGCAGGTAACAATATCAGTCATGGTTGTTCTTTGAATTCGCCTGTTCTGACTAACCCAGTTCATGTTATTTGTCTTGCAAAAAATTGCCTTGTGCCCGAATTGTTGACAAGAGTAGCAATACCCTTGAAAGAAATTACGTCTCCTGAAACTGTCATTTACTCTCTTCATTTGAGTCATGCACTGTACAACCATGTGACCAAATCTGTGACACACATAACATCTGCCGTGAAATTTTCTTTTGTTCGACTTCATGGGTCCCGAAAACTTCTTCTTCTCAGTCTGAATATCATTTTCTATTTCTGCGTATTCATCACTTACGGACTCATGATCTGAAGTACTTTCTTCAACAGGACTCTCTTTCTTTTGAAATCTTTTGCTAGATTCCCCAACCTGTTCCTTGTGCGGCTCAACAAAATCGAGACCTGTTTTATCTGTTGGTTTTCTCTGTCCTTCGATGAGAAATTTAACCTTCTTGGAGCTATCCTGAAATCTGTAGAGCTTATCCTTGTACTCTTTATTTTCTTCTTTCAAAGAAGCTATTTCCTGTTCTAACTCACTATACTCCAGAATTTTAGATTCTAACTCATTCTTGAGTTCTTGTGTCTTAGCCATAGATACTTCAAGATTTTCTACAAGTTCATCTATCTCCATACAACATTCATCTACCTTAATCTTGAGTCTATCATTCTTCTTTCTTTCCTTTTTCAAAACACTAAGAGCATTATTGAGTTCGCATTCAAGATCCTCTATTTGATGGCGCTTTGAATCATCACGACCTTTTTTAGATTTCTTATCACTAGAGGTGCTACCTTTTTCAAAAACCATACATGCATCTTCATTGGGGTTTTCTGAAACATCCTCATACATACTAGCAGCCAAATCATCATTTCTGCAATCATCCTCAAGGTGCCCAAAATTTCCACATCTAAAACATTTCATGATAATGAATTTGTGTTTCGGTTCTTCCTCTTTTTCTGAAATGAACAGCATCTCATTTTCATCATCACTAGAAGAACCGTCACTTTCACTGCTAGAACACTTACTTGCTTTGTCCAAGTAGAAGCTCTTCTTATTCTTGTGAGAATGCCTCTTTCCATGATTGTTGTACTCATCTTTGCTTTTCTGGTGATTGTTGTACTCATTTTTGTTGTTTCTGTAATACCTGTGCTTTTCAGAATCCTTGCTTTTAACATCCTGTATATCTTCATCACTTTCATCTTTAGAAACAGTACAGTCAGTAGCATAATGACCAAATTTCCCATAGTTGAAACATCTTATATTTTTCTTGCTTTTGTGCTTTCTGGAAAACTTGCCTTTCCTGCTGTAATATGCCTCTTCCTCACTAGAAGACTCATCACTTTCTTGAATCTGTTTGCCCTTCGATTTCTTGATAGCTTTGAAAGCTGCCTCTTTCTTTACATCAACTTTCACTTGTGTCCTCAATTCAAATGTTGCAAGAATACTATGGAGCTCATCCTTTTTCAATTTATCTAAATCTTTGGCTTCCTCAATAGCAGAAATCTTTTCGCTAAATCTATTTGGAAGAGATCTTAAAATCTTATCACACACATCATTTTCAGCAAGTTCAAGACCTAAGTCTTTCATGGAGTTCACAATTTCATCCATCCGAAGCATGTAGTCACTAATATTTTCATCATCATTCATCTTGAGTTGTTCAAACATACCTTTAAAATGTCTCAATTTGGCCTTTCGGACATTTGCATCACCTGTATGAACAACCTGCAATTGTTTCCACATTTCACTAGCTGTTTTGCAGTGAATAACTTTGGTAAGATCAGCCTTCTGTAAACCTTTCAGGATTGCATTCATGGCTTTTGAATTGCTGTGATGTAGGAGCCTGTCTTCTTTAGTGTAAGGACCATTTGCAGGAATGGTATACCCATCTTCAACAACTTCCCATACCTCATTACCGAGCGCCATTAGATAGACTTTCATTCTTGCACTCCACAGACCAAAATCTGATCCGTCAAGAATAGGTGCTGCATTGCCACTCGAGTAGTCCATTGTGTTCTTTGTAAACTTTTCCTTCAAGCTGTTAAACTTTTCGAAGGCACTGGCTATGATACCAATTGAAGAACACAAGCTTATACTGAGAGGGGGGTGAACAGTATAAGACCTCTTTTAAATTTATCTATCAATACAGCTTTCAAACCATTAACATGCAGAATAAGATAGCAGTAAAACAGTGCATAAGAAGCAATCCACAATAAGATACAGCAATTTACGTGGTTCACCCAAGGTGGGCTACTCCACGGATAAAACTTTTCTTCTAAAAGTTATATCAAAACCTCTGGGGAATCCTTCCCAATTACAATGTTTATGAGCCTCAGCCCAAAGGAGACACCTTCCCCTAAATCTGCTTTGCTAGTGATCCTCTAGAAGACCTCTATCTCTTTTGCCCTTAGCAAGTGGAACTCTTTCCACAGAAGACACTTGTCTTCCCTGCTCTGGCTGGAGATCTCTGTCCTCAACTCTGTCACAGCAAGCTGGTCCTCTTTTCTGCACCAAAACACAGTCCTTCGGTATGGCACAATTCTGTCCTCTTTCTTTGTTCTTTTCGGCACTTGGTTTGGAAAACAATTCTTCACTGTCTGCACAACTACAGTAGCACAGTCTTCTTAAATTACCGCAACACTCTCTTCTCAACTTACAACAACACTTGATCACTGTTTGTTCTTCACAACCGTTCGCAATTATAGCAGCATCTACTGTGCACACTTTTCTTTCTATTACACAACCTATGCGAACACAGTCACAATCACAACAGAATCTTCTCTGCATAGTCTTCTCATAAACAGTAGCACATTCTTCATGTATACAACAACATAGACTTCTATACTTAGAAGATTCAACGAAATGCACTTTGATGCTGTAGTCGGACTTCGCTCTCTGCTTTTTTGATTGTCGAACCTTGCTTGTCGCACTAACTCTGTGAACGCCACACTTCAAAAGCACACATCGATCGATACACAAAAATGCTCAAATAGTCCTCCTTTAATACTCATAATCTCAAGATGAAATCTTGTTCTTTAGTCGGTTGATCAATCTTCTAACACGTCGACTGTAAAACCTTATACTTCGTCGACCAAGGTTAACTTCGTCGGCTTCAACCGCCTCTGCTGTTCTGTAGCTTTTCTCGCACGAAACTCAAACATGTCATGATATCGCTATGCCTTGGTCTGTCGTACACCTTCTTTGGTTTGTTGTCACGAAATCGCTACACTATAGCCTTTGCTGACGTCATCGTAAATCTTGTCATGAAATCGTGATGCTCTAGACTTCACTGCCTTCTTCTTTGCTATCGCAAAATCGTGACACTATAGCCTTTGCTGACATCATCATGAAACTTGTCATGAAATCATGATGCTCTAGACTTCACTACCTTCTTCTCCGTTGCTGTCACAAAATCGTGACGCTACAACTTTTGCTGACGTCATCATGAATCTTGTCATGAAATCATGACGCTCTAGACTTCACTGCCTTCTTCTCCGCAACTGTCATGAAATCGTGACACCTTTGCCTCTTGTTGATGTCATCATGATTTTGGTCATGAAATCACGACGCTCTGGACTTCACTGCCTTCTTCTCCGCAACTATCATGAAATCGTGACACCTTTGCCTTTTGCTGACGTCATCAGCAACTCTGTCATGAAATCGTGACACCTCTTGCTTCTTCATCCTTTTCTTGGTTTGCACTAGCGAAAATGAAACATGTCACGAAATCATGACGCTTTCACTGCCTTAGGATCTTTCTTGCCAACTACTCATGAAACTGGAACATGTCACGAAATCGTGACACTTTCTGCATCCGTACAACTTCTTCGAAACTTGTCACGAAATCGTGACACTTCCTGCAACTCAACACTGCCAACTCAACTTGTCATGAAATCGTGACACTTTCTGCATCCGTACAACTTCTTCGAAACTTGTCGTGAAATCGTGACACTTTTTCCTCGTTGTGCTTCTGCCTTCCTGCATGTCGCGAAATCGTGACAGTTTTGGCCAAACTTTCTCTCTCCTCAAACATGTCACGAAATCGTGACACTTTTGCCCGCTTTGCCTCTGCCTTCCTGCATGTCGCGAAATCATGACTTTCTCTCTCCTCAAACATGTCGCGAAATCGTGACAGTTTTTCCAGCAGCCTGCAAACTTATTCTACTTTATCTTTTTCTGGATTTTTGGCAACTGGGCTACTCTGATTTTCTTGGAGACTTACTGACCAACTGAAACCTTCAACAAAAACACATCCTTGGACATAAAAACAAATTGCTCCAATAGTTTCTCGACATCAAAAACAACATCTACCAATAGCTCCTTGACATCAATGACAACAACTAAACTTAGGCAAAGGCAATGTACTCAAGGTACCCAAAATTGCCAACACTGCTATATTTGCTCTGTTTGGATCTTTATACAAGTCTCTGGAGTAATTTCTTGCTCATGGTGCCAACTCTTTGAATATTCACAAATTGTTTTCATTATCCTCTTTCATTTCTCAAATTTTATTTGTATGTTTCCTTTGTTTTGCATAATTAAAAAATAAAGTACTTTCATCCCCTTCTTCTAGCCATAAATCCCTCCATTTGATTCTCTATTTTGCTCTTCCCATTCTAATAATTATCTTTTTTTTTTCTAGTTCTTTGACTCGCATGTTTTCATTTTCTTAAGAAACTTCATTACCTTTGGTATTGTAAATTCGATTTAGAGTAGATTCAGTTTAAGTAAGTCTTGCCTATGCTTCCTAGTATTTTGCTTTATTTTTTAAATTCGATTTTTGTAATTCTTTCCCTTGGTTCCTAGTATTTTTATTTGGCACAACCTAATGTGATTTATTTATCTTAAGACAACACTTGAACTTAAATATGGTTGTCTCTTTTGAGATTGGATCATAATGCCTCCATTATATTCTTACTAAGTTTTAAAATTCTTCATCCATTAGCCAAATGGGATTTAAATTGAAAGGGTTTGGTGGTTTATCCTCATCATTTTTTAGTTGTAAAAGCATATGATAATGATATGATCCTCCCCCATGATCTATCGAAGTTTTCATTTTATCAGAGAAAGGTAAGATAATATATAAAAACTAAAAATTTATCCTATATTATAGATATCCCATGACTTCTATATTGATTGTTCCTCCATGTAGGGGCAAGCTTTGTTGGTTCTATATCACATAGTATAACACAAAATTTTGTGAAGGAAAAAGTCAACTAGTGGGTCCATTTTGGCTTGTTCTCCTCATATTTCACTTCTTTTTGTAACAAATATTAAATCCCCTCCCACAAATAAATTCTCTTATTTAGAAGATTTTGTCAAAAATGTTTCTCTTAAAAAACCTATCTATATCTATATGGACCACACATATTTACTATAGTTATAGATTTTCCAGACTCTTTGCAGTTGAATTTTGTACTACTATGAAGAAGTTATCAATCAATTGGCAAAAATATTTCCATATTGAGACAATTTTTCCTAATTTTCCATTTGAGCCTATCTTAATAAACTTCCAACTTGGTAGGAGAGAATTAATAATAGATGTTGTGTTTCCTACATCTAACATGGTTTCTTGAATCAAGATAACATTAGGCTTTTTAAGTTTAATAAATAATTTTAGGGCTCTAATTTTATGAGAAAACCCAACACTCTAATATTTGTAGATATTATTATAATTGATTACCTAACTCAAGGGGTTGTCCTACTTTAAAAACCCCATAAATAAATTTTTCTTTCCAAGAAATAATTTATTTTGAAATTCTATTTTAGGATAATTTTAGATAGGAAATCCTACATATTGAGGAACCCTAGGTTTGGCTAGATTCAAATCTCATCCATTTTTTAATTTTACCAAAGCTCTTATCTGCTTTACCTTTTATCTAAGGCTTTAAAGCATATTTCCCACATGAGGAAAAGCTTATTATTGAGATAAGGTATTAGAGGGAGTGGAAATCTTGTTGATGGGAAATTTCCTTAGTTTACTTCTTTTTTCTCTCTTTATTTCCCTCATGATCTCAAAGAGATGTTTCCATATTCCATCCTAAACTAAGTCCTTACTTGATCCTTATACCTTTATATCATCCATTATCTTATTATTTCTACCTTTTGAGGGATAAACCCTCTTCTTTTTAGCTTCTCTAAGTATATTATCCATATGGTCTTCCTAAACCAATTTCAATCCATTATTGTATAGGAAAGCAAATTTATTATTTGTATTATTCAAATCATTTAGATATAATATTAGAATACTTGAATCTAAACCTCTAGGCTCTTTATAAAAAATGCAAAGCCTTCCTCTTCTCTTCTACAGTACCCATGAATGTTTATCTAGTTACCCTACCCCTTTCACTTTGTTGATTGAGTGATGTTTGCGATTGTTCTT
The DNA here is from genome assembly GCA_028583015.1 of Wollemia nobilis. Taxonomy (NCBI): domain Eukaryota; kingdom Viridiplantae; phylum Streptophyta; class Pinopsida; order Araucariales; family Araucariaceae; genus Wollemia; species Wollemia nobilis. Next base: position 3,259,653 of record JAQPPZ010010331.1, on the reverse strand, counting down.
CTAGAGCTCCTGAGATTTTTATTTGTACCTTATCTTATTGAACTATTTTTACTCATATTATCTTTATTACTTGTACCAATGTGAGTTTCAATTTCTACTTCTCCTTTTTGTGTTGACTACTTTTTTCTTCTCTACATTATTCTTTAATATGACCATATTGGTTGTAAAACCTGAATCAAAATTTCGTGTATAAGACCAACTTATTATTACAAATTCTATATTCTTAGGTAATATTGGACTTATGTCTATATAAATTAATATTTGAGTTACCGATTTGTGAATGCCATTTAAATTTTTTTTTTCTACTTTAAGAAAAACTCCTAAACTATTCTTTGTTTCCCTTCGCATATTTTAATTTTGACATTTTAGTGGTAGTGTAGGTAGCTTGACCTAAATAGGCTAGGTGGTTATTCAATTTTTTAGAGTAAGAATATTATGACCCCATTTCCATATTCCTTATTTTATAGTTTTGGCATGTTCTAAGTTTTAGAATATAAAATCTTTCGAATATTTTGTCATTACATGGTATGTTGGGAGATATCCCAAAAAATCAAACCATGTTGAATTTATTCAATAATGAACATTGTTTGGTTTCATATAGCATTCTGTGAACCTTCCCACTAAATATATATATTTCAATGGTAAAATTTGTTTGATCATTAGATCTCCCCCCACCATTTTAACTATCTCCTTTCATTTTTTGATAAAATATTTTCTCTTACCTCTTCTCTTATATAGACAAGAGGTGTTTTTATGTAGAAGATATTGGTCTTGGATAAATGTTTAGTTTGGAATATTTGCTTTTATTTCTACTTCTATTCTACTTATTTTATGGTCTCGTTTATTGAATCCTTACACATTTATATTTCAAAGTTCCATGAAATCCTCTTGTGAACAAAATATTGGTTTCTTTGAATGTTCATCCAATCCCTCTATATAACTCATCGCTTCTACATTTTCATTCCATATCATTCCATAAAATGGATTGATCCAGTATTCCCTCTATTATTTCCTTGTTTAGGATTTTTGGCCACCATCTTCATTGCATACCATTTCTTCATATTACGGATCCTTTCAACCATTGTTCACTATATTCATAGTTTAAATATATTGTTTTATTTTCTCCTTCCCAAATGTTGTTGTATCCTCTAATTGCCTTATTTTTTTAGTTTTTATATTATAATTCATTTCTAAAACCCTCTTTGCATATGGTTCCTTCCTATATCTCTTATACCTATTACTCCCTTCTAATATCTTCTCATCCTCTATCTAGACTCCAAGCCCTCCTTCCAATTCAAGGCTCTTCAAATTTCAATAAAAGCCTACGATATTTAATATCTCAATTTGACAATATATTCTCCAATAGTGGACACAAAAGGCTAATCCAATATATCAATATTTTTCCTACAAGTTGTGTTAAACAAATTCTTTAATGCATACACATATTAACCCTTCATCATCTCTAGACCCTACATACATATCTCTATAATAAAAATTATCATAGTTTACCTATTTTATTTAAGAAGAAAAAAAAAAATGGATTATACCTAGGTGACAAGGGTTAGGATCCTGTTGGATCTAACTATCCTCATGGAAAAAATATGACACATTTCCTCATATAAACAAAAATAATCCACTATACTATAATAACATCCACTCTGAGGGATTGATCATAGGTCCAAAAGTAAATAAACTAAAACATAAAAAAAAAAAAAATACAAATATGACATCCCCAAAAAATATCTAAAATATTACAAGAAATTTAATGGTAGAGAAAGGGTGAGGGTTAACTAGCCTCTTGCTCCAAGAGGGGCTTGAAAATTTCAATAGGGACATCAAGTTGTTGTTATAGGTCTCCTATCCCTACTGTTATAGGTATTCCATCTTTGCTACTATAGGTCTCCCTACATTTTTGAATTCTTTGGATTAGGTTCACATCATTGTTATCAAACATGAATGGAAAATTTTGTGCTTTTAGCTAATAGGGGGTTTCCTAATCTACCCTCCAATCATACCGCTAGTTTCACCCCTTGTTAGTGCTCCTATGCTACCTATGAATACAATAAATTTTCTCTCTTTCTATCTCTCTCTCTCTCTCTCTCTCTCTATATATATATATATATATATATATATATAATATACATATATATATATATATATATAATATACATATATATATATATATATATAATATACATATATATATATATATATATATATATATATATATATATATATATATATATATATATATATATATATATGTGTGTGTGTGTGTGTGTGTGTCATTAATATGGCATTAAAAACTAATAAAAAGAATTAAAAAATATATATCTTAAAGCATTTATTCTATAAATAGTGATCATGTTAATTTTCAACTTCATATCTACCAATAAAGTAATACTTTTTCAATTGAAATATGATATCTATATCTATATCTACTAGACAATTTCAATTGAAATAGGATATATATGGTTTATGGATCCTCTATAAACCCTGTCCTATTGGGTGAAGATGAAGACAATGGGACCCTTACTGCCTAAAGTATCAAACTAAGGCAGCCCACCAAAAAGTGACCACTACCAACAAGTCTATCCTTGTTGGGTAAAGTACAAAAAACATTAGCTTAGATGATTATGGAAAATTAATAAAATTTGGTTATTATTTTTATTAAAAAAATTTAAAATGTTTTTTAATTAGAAACTAATATAAATATTTAAAAAAAAACTCAAATGTTTTTAAAATTGATTTAAACTTGTTGTATTTTCATAACTTCTTACTTTAAAATAGTTTTAATGCAATATGCATATTGTGATTATTTTTATTAAACTAATTATATTAGCTATGCAATACTCTATATATAATTCAAATAAAAAAGTAGACATTTAAGAAGATCTGCTAAGGTTCCAAACATAGCTTGAGAAGATGAGGCAAAATTGATTAGACGTTTTTCGTAGGACTGCCCAAACTGTCAAACTCATTTTGGCCATATCTCACTCATCTGGACTTGGATTGAGCTAAAATTTTTAGGGTAGATGCCTGAAAAACCCTAGAACGTCTCAACCAATTTTCATATAATTTGGAGTAACACAGATCCTAGTGCATCCCTATGTGTGAACGACATATTTGGCAAGCGACTATGCGAGGGTTTCATCTAGGTTGAGTGCAAGCAGCTCTAGAGGTTGGTTTTTAGGGCCTTCGGGCCCTAGAGGCCATTATTTTTGTGTTTTATGCTTAATATTTCAGCAAAAAATGTTTTAGGGGATACAATATGGGTTAGAAATTTGTCTTTCAATAGATCATATTGTGAACTTGAGTGACAATGCTTCCAATTTGCTGCACAAAAGAAAAGTGAAAATCATACCTTTCCACGACGTCTAGGGCAAGGATTAAAGAGATAACCAAACAAGTTTCAAGCAGTTGATCAAAAAATGGCTCATATCTCAAGTGAATCCAGTGCTAAGGTGCACGCACAAAATAATTCTACTATGAAAACCCCTATCAAGGGTAAAAATTTTGAAGACTCAATCCCAAAAATAAATTTTAGGGATGCCATTCATGGTGGATAGCCTCAGCCCAATGCTAATATCAATATTAGGGCTTCCCATAAACCTTTAAGAATACCTAATATTGATCCCAAGAAAACAAAGTTAAGATGTCTTAAAGAAGCTGATGGAAATCCTATTGTTAAGCTTGATATGGGTAACATTCAGACTGGCATTGAATATTTGGAAAAAAATGGACTAATTTTTTGATTCATGGGTTTTCGTTCGACTCTATCTGCTTTCAAATTATTGGCTATAAAAATTTGCAAAACTAAAGGTGAGTTACAAATCTCTATTTATCCAAATGGTTATTTTATTGTTTTATTTTCTAATAATGAAGATAGAGAGAAAAATTTTCAAGGGGGTCCTTGGTTTTTTGGAAGGGTAGGGATTTTCATGAAGCCCTGGCATACTAAATTTAAAGATAAAGAAGAGATGCCTTCTATATCTCCCGTGTGGGTTAGACTCTTTGGTGTCCCTATTGAATTTTGGAATCCTACTTTTTTTTCTTCAATTGGAAACTCTTTAGGAACATTTATGATGACTGCTGATTGTACTCAAAATTTTGAACATATTATTTATGCTCGAATTTGAGTTTTAATGGATTTTGACAAACCCCTACCCAAAAATATCGCATTACAATTTGAGGAATACACTTGGGAGCAAGTAGTGGACTATGAGAACATTCATTTTCGTTGTAGAATTTGCCATGAATATGGTCATTTGGCCAGTGCTTGCACAAATAAAATTCTTGATCAAAAGAAAGAAGATATAAACTCAGCAGGTTTCCAAATACCTAAGAAGAAGAACACTCAGAAAAAACCAGTTATGAAGGATCAATCAAAGTCATCTGCTAATATGTTTGAAATCCTTTCCACAAATGATATCCCAAGTGAGGAAGAGGAAATAATGGAAACTGAAATCTTAGAAACATAATTTAAATATGAAGGGAAGAACTCAAATACAAACCAACAAATCAAAATTTTTCAATAGAAAAAAAAAAGGAGAAAATTTACACAAGAAAAACAATATTTCAAATGTCAAAAATTCAAATAATGCAGGTCCCAATATAGACTCTGTTGAACCATCTAGTAAAATTTTGGCTGTGTACAAGCATTCTTCAAGGTTAGAAGTCATCTCATATTCAATTGGAATAATTCAAGAAACAGGGAAAAATAAATTGAAGATGGATTCTAATCAAAAAGTAGGTCGCAAGACCAATCAATAACATATGGTAAAAGAAGGAGAAAATCTTGTAGAGGAAGGTAATATTAATGCCCTTCTCAACTTTTTTAGCCCTGGTATTAATGAAGATTTGTAGACACCAAAACAACACCAATCCGATTATGTGACAACAAGCGCTGATCGCATTGACACACATAGCCCCCAGGGCAGCCCCCAGAGGTTAAACAGTGGTCCTAACCACTCCCAAAAGCAGTTTGGAAGGTCAGAGGTCAATTTTGCACCTTTTTGGCACCTTTTTCTCTACTCGTCCCACCCAGGGACGATTACGCAATCGCTCCAGGGTGGGGCGAATAGAAGGTTTGACTGGCAAAAATAGTCAAACCTCGGCAACTCTACCAGTTAACTGAGGCTTTAGGCCATGCAATTGTGAGGAATAGCTTTTATTCAAGAAGAGAGACTTCAGTCATGCATGTCTTTATTTTAGAGACCTCATGCAAGGAGATTCTAAATCAAGGAACTAGCTTTTCTCTGAAAATAGGACAGTTAACTCAAGTGGCGCCCTCGCATGCGCAATTCAAACAAGAGAGACCCTAAGGTCTATAAATTGGGGAGTTTTCCCACCCAAAATATATACATAGAAGGAGCATTTGAGCAATGAAGTGCTGCCAATTTACATACCTACTTCCGATTTTTTGCTTTTACATCCTTAATCTCTCATTCAAAAGGGAGGTTGGGGAAGAATCCGGACCCAAAACCCAATTTTTGGCCACAAAAATTCCCAAAATTTTTCAACAACACCCCATAACCAGTTTTGGACCCATCCCAAGTGGATTGGTGCTGAAACAGTGCCTCAAACGGTGGGCGTCATGCCCCCGGGCGCTCCCCAATCTATCACAGTAAAATTCGCCCCACCCCGGGATGAATAGAAATATGTGATATATTTCTCTAGTTTTTATTTTGCATTTGATTCTAGATATGTTAAATAGGTTACAGTTCAAATTTCATTTCATTCTGAGCAATTTTGACCAGGTTTCTATCATTTCCCGCCTTCACTAACTTGCAGATGGCACCAGAAAAATTTGGGTTCTAGAGGCCAAATTGGAGAAATATGACCATCTGGGTCTTCCCAAAACACCCCCAATTAGCTAACCCCAACTTTGTAGGTCATTTGGAGCTTCCTAAGCAGGACATTGAAGAGGGTGCTTTCTGATAGGTTATTGCAGGTGAATTCGTCCCACCCTGGAGCGAATACAAATATGTGAGGAATTTCTAGACTATTATTTTTGCAGTGGTCTTCTGTTAACATATTTATGCTACTATGAAATTTTTAGGTCGATCCGAGGTCATTTGATTATCGTTTTAATATTTTCATGCATTTACTAACAGTAGGCCTTGGGAAATACATGCTTCATTTTGTCCGCAGGTGCTACTAATATTTTCTGTTTCTTTGAACATAGGTTTCTGACAGCAGAGGAGCAGGAAAGAGCAAATAATCATATATGCAAGTGGTGGTGACATTTTGGTCCGCCCATCTTACATGTGGGCACGCGGAAGAAGGATTGTCATCCATGGATGTTGTGACAAGAAACACATTTGACGCTCCTATCCCCTAAAAAGGAAGGAGACGTATTGTAACACATTTTGAAAAGCGTATCAATAAAGAGATTACAATATTTCATATTGCTTTTATCTTGTGTCAATTTGTATATGTCCTTTCTTGTTCTTTCTTGTGGCATATTCCTTTTTGTTTCCGTATCCTCGTGCTTTCAGTGGCGATCACGGTGGGACCTAGGTCCCTTGATTTTTAAGATTAAAATTCTGATTAAAGTTGCTTGTTTTTTTTCTTATAGGTACCAAGTTTTCAAACGCTGGACTATTTTAGAGCAGAAATTCAGAGACATCCGATTTAGGCAGAGAAGAGGTAGGGGTTTTAAACACCCTCTGTCAATTTTCTGTTTTCTATTTTTTGTTCTCTGATTTTTTCTTGCATAGGAGAGTTTAGAGGCTTGCTTGTTTCAATTTTGCAACTTAAAAATAACCCCACACACCACGTGGTAATTTGAAAACAACAAGGATTTGGTCGTAAAACCCCAACCCTTGAGCAAGACCAAAGGTGGATTTCATCATCACTTTGGCTTGAGATACTGCATACATTACCCCGATCGCAACTGTTGCTAGACGTAAATCCTGACGAAAGCTGACCAAGTGTAGCTTGGGGTGATTCCCAGTGCATGAGGATAAGTCTTCTATGGTAGGTGTCATAAACAGAGTGATTCCCCTTTTGTACCACCTATGTTCCACGTATCATCTGCTCTCACGTACCTATAGTCTCCCTCACGTAAGGGCGGGTATATAGAGAGGTTGGTATATCGGTCCAGCAATGGTATATTGAAGGGGCGACCATTTTTGGGAGTCATAAGAGCCTTCATAATTGCATTTAAACAATTTTCACAAAAATATTTCAAAACAACATCAAAATACACTAAACCAGATTTTAGGGCACACTTTTAAATCTTTAAACGAGATAATCATTGCATTGATTGTGTGTTTTCTTTCTATTTAAGTGTAGCATAAAAAATCCTAAAAAAAGATAAAAATCTATTCATATTTAGGAGCACATCACCATGGTGTTCACTCGTAGCCAAGCCCAATCATGGGCAAGCACTAAAGAAAGTGCACCAAGGGGGACAAGTCACCTCCGATATAGTCCTGAGGACTTAGCCATCCCGCCTTGGCGGCAAGGCACCCAAGAGAGTCCCCATCATGCCATAATAGAATAGGACTATAGAGGCACCTCTTTGAGGGGCACCCCCACTCAGCATAGGTCCTTTCAAGAGGAGAACCTACACGTAGATCTTAATGTAGATAGGAGACCTCCCTTAGACACTCATTATGAGTGGCCTAGTGATGAAGTGTTAGAGCAATGGAGGGTCCACAAGGAGGGGCCACATGATTTCTTCATCCCTCCTTTACCCCGTATTACTGTTAGAAACACTAGGCAATATCCAGAGTATCAGGCTCTCCAGACAGGGCAAGACAATTTTGCCCGCACCTTTTACCCATATGAAAGAGAGTATGAGGAAGATCACTATGTTCCTCAAGAGTAGTACACAACATAGGAGTGATGTACCTCCGTGCCTACCCTATGTATCAGGATCACCCATTAAGGCCGGAGCCTCAAGTGAATGTTGCTAACCTCGATAGAGGAAAGCAACCCATAGGGATCTCGGATCACCATGACCGAGATAGACATGTAGGAAAGGCATCTAGGCTTCCTAAACAAGAGACGGTGGAACAAATTGACTTGGCAATTGCCAAACATGCCGCCCGCCAAGCGCAAATCATGCAGCTTAGGCAAGATCAAGAACAGTTAGAGCATCTTTGTCAGCTTAACAAAGAGCGCATTCAATGTCAGATGACTGAATTGCTTCATAACAATGTGCCTGCGAAGGGTCCAATCCTTCGCGTGCATAAATTAGAAGTGTATGAGAGGCAGGACCCCTTGGTACGAGAGAGGTCCATGCGACCTTATCAAGCACTACCTCCGAGACCTCCTAGACCTGAGCGGGAGGCCACTCCTAGAAAAAATGATGGGCACCCTCCGTGGGCACCCACCTATGCTTATAGAACTCAGCCAGCCACTCCTCAGGAAGCCTATGAGGAGTATGAACAAGAAGAAGAGTGAGTTGAAACGCTCTATCAAGGCAGAGAGGGTGCTAGCCAGCTACCTCTCAATAGGCCTCAAGTTCCCCACAATCCACAATGGGAGCAAACTAAGGAGGAAGAAATTAAATCCTCTGATGCATATAAAGTGTTGTTAGAGTGCTTAGAATCTATGGAGATCAAGACTTTTGGGCCCCAAAAGCCTACTTTACGCCAACTCCGTAGTCATCCTGTGCATCCATTAGTGTCGGCACCTCCATACCCTAAACACTTTAAGCTGCCCCAGTTGGCACTCTTTAGAGGGGAGGAAGATGCCCAAGAGCATGTGACTCGATTCTTGAGCCAATGCTTTGGCATTCAAGACAATGATGCTTTGTTATTAAGAACATTTATAACCACATTCGCAGGCCCTACCTCGGATTGGTTTACTCAATTACCAAAGCATAGCATCTACAACTTAGATCAGCTAGTGGATGCGTTCCTAGAACATTTCACTTTCAACACAAATAAAAAGGCATCACTAAGCGATCTAGCTAGCCTCAAGCAGTATGAGGAGGAATCTATGGTGGCATATGGGAACCGATGGAGGACATTGCTTTCAAAGCTACCCTACCTCCCTCCTATGTCTGACTTGACCCAAATGTTCGCAAAGAGCTATTTGCGATCGATCTCTATGCTATTGCAGCTACAACAATATGCCACTTTAGAAGAAGCTCTAGCGCAAGCCAAAATCATCGAAGAGATCAAGATATAGGATGGTGAAATTGCCAAGCCTAAGAAAAAAGAATGGAACAAGAGCACTAAAGCATAGGGACTACGCAACAGAAACCCACCGTGGTCAATCAAGTTGCTATCAACGCCCCTAAGTCTGCCCAAGCAACACAGCCTCAGAAGGCTAACTATCAGGCGGTGCCTCCAAACAACTATGATAGAGAAAACAAAATGCAGGAACAAAATTAGCAACGTCACCCTAGGCGACAATTTATGCCTTACATAGAGTCCAGGGACTCCTTGTTTGACCACTTGTCAGCAGTGAATTTGATTAATCTTCCAGAGATTCAAACCATAGATCCTAATGCACCAAAGCCTAAGGGGTACAGAGAGGATTTGTACTGTAGGTTCCACAGACGAAAGGGACATGACCTTAATGCCTGTTGGAAGTTCAAAGGTTTGGTGCAAGACCTCATTGACAATAATACATTGGCAGTGGATAACCCCATAGCACCCAACAACCAACAAATGGGAGTTTTTAGAGACCCCTTGCCCGCACATGATGCACAAGAAAAACCCCTTCATGTCAATGAGGTGCAACAGAATTGCCCCATGGAGGGGTATGTAGGGATGATAAGCATAGTGACAAGGAACAAGATATACCCAGGAGCTGCCCCCGTGGTAGCCACAAGAGAAGTTCCATCAACGTCACAACCTCAACTGAACCCTACACAGCTTCCCCTGCCTAGACCAATGGCCACGATTCGAACTAGACTTACTCAAAGTCTAAGGACCACGTCGGCTAGGCTCTCCATATATGAGCTTATTCAACAATCATCGCCCCATCGGGAGGCTCTCATGGAGATATTAAAGGCAATTGAGCTGCATCCCCATGAAGCAAATTCTTTCAACAACTTCGTGGGCCATGTGAAACAATGTACAGAACCAGTCATCACCTTTAGAGAAGATGAATTAAAATCGGTGGCTGGTGATGTGGTGGATCCACCCCTACACGTTATTGCATGGGTCAATGGGATTCCATATAAGCGGGTGTTGGTAGACACTGGTTCTTCTAGTAACATTATTACAACCACCGCATTAAAACATTTGAAGTTGTCGGCCTCTCACATCGTACCTTCCACTTATACTCTTTGAGCATTCAATGATGCGATATGCTCGACAGTTGGCACAATTGTCCTACCCATCCAAGTGGGACAAAAGACCATTCATACATTGTGCCACATTTTAGAAGGTGAGATGGCTTACAATATCTTGTTGGGGTGACCTTGGATCCGGGACATGAAGTGTGTCCCTTCAATTGCTCATCAATGCTTGAAGTATACATTTGAAGGATAGGTGCATGTAGTCCCAATAGACTTGGAGCCTTTCAAATACTACAATTCAGTGCAACTAATGCCACAGTCGACCCTTCCATCAATGCACTTGGATTTTCAATTAAATCCATCTAAAAGGGGTCCGATTACGTAGGAATCTCCATTACCAAATCAATCAAATTCCCAGGCAGGTCCATATTCCTCATCTGGTCCTCCAACAATGATGCCACCTACGGTGGCCATGCCAAAGGACAAGGGAAAGAAACCCCTGGAAGAGGAACCACCTTTAGTCTCTAACATCTCGACAAAAGAAAAGCCTAGTAGAATGGAAGTCGAGACGCCTAGTTCACCCCACATGGAGTGGATTCAGGGAGACCTCCCATTCGCTCCCCCTCAAACGCCAACAATCACAGTTGAGATGGCCAACACAGGATTGGGGGAGTATCTAGTGTAAAACATTATAGCAATGCCCACAATTGAGTCCATGCAGGACATGGGGAGACCTCGACTCCCCATCGGCTCTGTGGTTCCTCTAGGCTACCCACCCAATCAGACAAACTTTATTTATGGGGGCCTGGATAATGGCGTTGAACCTTCCCTACAAGAAGAGGAAGATGAAGAGCCCTTTGTTGAGGATGTCAATTATCTTTCTAACCCAGACTTCGCATTGAGATATCTTAGCCAATGCAATTGGCATGGATATGGGTTGGGTAGGTATGAACAAGGAGTGCGTGTTTTGTGCCAACCAAGATATCAAATGCCTTATGACAAGTCAGGAGTAGGGTTTAATCACCCTTTGCCCCTCGACATCTTGGTCAAAAACATGCAAGGCCTAGGGATAGGCAACAAGGATGGGTTGGCATTAGATCCATATGCCAATCCAAACACAACTTACACATTGGGGAATTATTTCCCCTTACAAACAAACAACCTTGTTGACCTTAACAACCCTTTCCCTTCGGTCGAACAAGGAGACAATTCAAGGACTCACCCCCACGAAGGGTATGGACAAGACCAAGAAGGGTCTTCTGAAGATGAGTTGGAGTACGAAGAAACACCTTGGGATCCTCTTGAGTCGAATAGCAATCATTCCCAAATGCATCCCATGGATGATTCTCAAGAAAGCTTCTTGACCATGTTCCCTTTGGATGTTCCACTGGAGGATATGCCCGCTCAAGAAAATTAGATGCGATAGCAGCAATATCCCTTGGACATCGATGACATGTTTGAACACTTACACATAGGGCCCAGACATAGGTGGCACCTCAACCAGGCACAGTTATAGCAATTACTACACCCGCCACTCCAGGTATACAGTGAACATCTTCCGCCTGGAGACCCTATAGAACCATCAGTGCCTAGGGTAGATCCTGTCCTCTTATACGCACATAGGGCTGATCCATTTGTGCCAGTGCCCATAGAGCCAGATCCAAAGCACCAAGAACATCCAGAATGTCATAGTCATCACACCTACGGTAATGGAGGTCACAATCATTTCATCAACATGATCTCCATTGACTTGACCGCCCCCATCCATGATCCAGCCGACCCAACACGGTCATTGCATCTAGACATAGAGGCTATCGATTGGGATCATGCTGACACACCACCATCCCCATCAGAGTACTGGCCTTGTGGTGGGATGTTTCATTTCACTCCAAGACAGACTCAGGATGTCTTCCATGCTGAAGAGGAACCTGACGTTCCTAACGATGATCTTAATTCAGCAAATGATATCCACCTGATCCCAACTCCACACCAGTTGGAGGACGGATCCCACATGTCGATCGAGGAGACGACTGACGTAGACATCGGCTCAGATCCAATGAATCCATAGATTCTCAAGTCAGGGGTAAGTCTCTCCCCCGAAGAGCAAGCCGACTACATTGCCCTTCTCAAGGAGAAGAAGGAGGTTTTTGCATGGTCATACAAAGACATGCCGGGGCTAGACCCGTAGCTAGTCACGCATAATTTAACGCTGGATCCGACAATCAAGCCAGTAAAGCAAAAACTATGCAAGATGCATCCAACAGTGGCCTTAATGGTCAAAGATGAATTGCAAAATATGTTGGATGCACAGTTTGTCATCTGCGTGGATTACCCACCATGGTTGTCTAACATGGTTCCCGTCAAAAAGCCCGACGGGAGGATTCACATATGCACCAATTTTTGAGATCTAAACAAAGCGAGTCCTAAGGATGATTTTCCCTTGCCTAGCATTGATGCATTGGTAGACGCTACAGCGGGCCATGAAATGCTTTCCCTCATGGATGGTTTCTCAGGATACAATCAGATTCGTATTAATCTCGAGGACCAACTAAAAATGGCATTCACAATGCCTTGGGGGACATTTTGTTATAAGGTCATGCCTTTTGGCCTTAAAAATGCTGGCGCCACCTACCAACATGCCATGACGTACATCTTTCATGATTACATGCACAAAACTTTGGAAGATTACATGGATGATTTGTTGGCCAAATCTCTTTTGCGCCCAGATCATCTCGGTGACTTAAGCAAGATCCTCGATCACCTCATGGAACATAAAGTTAGACTAAACCCCAAGAAGTGCGTCTTTGGCGTCACATCTGGAAAGCTCTTGGGTTACATAGTCTCCAAATGAGGAATTGAGGTAGACCCACACAAATTCAAGGCAATCCTTGAAATGCTTCCCCCAACTACCATCAAGCAGCTCAGAAGTCTGTAGGGAAAGGTCGCGTCGATTAAGCACTTCATAGCGCAGTTATCTGACAAGTGTCGACCCATGAATAAATTATTGCACAAGGGGGTAACATTTCACTAGGATGACGAGTGCCAATCAGCCTTTGACGACATTAAACAATACTTGGCTTCATCGCAAGTATTGGCACCACCTAGACCAGGAGTGCCATTCTACTTATACATCTCAGCTACTGAGGTGGCACTAGGATGCCATGATGTCCCAGAAAATGAACTACACAAAGAATAGGCTACATACTATCTTAGCCGCACCCTGGTCAGTTATGAACTTAACTATGCATACGTCGAGAAGCTCTGCTTGGTAGTGGTGTTTGCTACCAAGAAGCTATGCCATTACATGTTGAGCAACAAGACGTATGTTGTGTCTAAGGAGAATCCATTGCGATACATGATGAGTCGTACTTATCATAGTAGCCGCACGGCGAAATGGATCATGTTGTTGATGGAGTTTGACATAGAGTTCATTGGACAAAAATCCATAAAAGGTCAAGTCATCACCGATCAACTGGCAGAGGCTCCTCTTGAAGACGATCAGCCTCTAACCGTAGAACTACCAGATGATGGGGTCTTCCATGTTTCAGAATCGCTAGATTCTGATGAGCCCGAGTCACGAGCTGACATAACCCTATTCTTCGATGGTTCTAAATGTGAGCAAGGAGGTGGCATGAGAATTGTATTCTTCACTCCACAAGGGGCTCCAATGCCTCTGTCATTTAAATTAGACTTCCCATGCACCAACAATAATGTAGAATACGAAGCCTTGCTCATAGGTCTTCAGACAACAATCACCATGAACATTAAACGATTGAACATCTTTGGTGATTCGTTGTTAATTATCAATCAAGTTAAGGGGATATTCCAATGTAAATGCCTAGTTTTGCAGGCCTACAAAGCCCTTGTGGACAAATTCCTGGCACAACTTGAATGGTATGACATCGAGGCACTCCCTCGATCATCGAATCATTTTGTGGATACTATGGCCTCTTTGGGGTCACTAATCTCGCAAGACCCTTCCGGTGAAATGACAACCATTCAGGTCAAGACATTATCGCAACCCGCGATGGAGCGTGCAAGCTCTGACCTCATGCCAGGAATCCACTTGATCCAGATTGAACCATCTCCGGATAGGTTCTCTCGAATCCAAGATTGTTTGACTCAAGCCAACTGGGGGTCCTTGTTCTCCCCTACCCCTCTTAATAGCAACACAACGCTATTTTTACAAGTTCTTTCCTACTCAGCTTTTGCTAGGGATGAACTTCAAGAGGGATTGGTCGTTCATACCATCGAGGTTTCTGATCAGTAGGATTGGTACACACCCCTAAGGGATTACCTCAAGCTAGGTACTCTCCCACTTGGATTGACACAAGCCGCGAAAAGATCATTCAAACAGAAAGTGGCAAAACATGTCTTGCTAGGAGACATTTTGTATCGTCGAAGCTATGAAGGAATCCTCCTCCATTGCTTGGACCAACAAGAGTCCGCTTGGGCGATCACCCAAGCCCACGATGGTACATGCGGTGGCCACTTCAGTGGTATGGCCATCGCAAAGTGCATTCTCCGCATGGGTTATTATTGGCCATCTTTAGAGCGAGATTGTTGTGCATATGTGAAGAAGTGCATGAAGTGTCAACATCATGCCAATTTGACACATGTACCTTCTCAAGCCTTGCAACCGATCCAATCGGCTTGGCCTTTTTTGCAGTGGGGCTTTGATCTCATCGAAAAGATCTCCCCTGCGTCGTCGGGTCATCACACGTTTATCATAACGGCCACAGAGTACTTCACCAAGTGGGTGGAAGCAATTTCGCTAACCTCTACGATTGGAACCCGCATTGCGGAGTTTATTTTGCATAACATCATATGTCATTTTGGTATTCCATCCAAGATCCTTTCGGATAATGGGACGCCCTTCAAGAATAAATATGTGCATGCTTTGACCACAAAGTACAAAATTCAGCATAGTTTTTCAACACCCTATTATCCGCAGGCAAATGGGCAAGCAGAGGCATCCAACAAAATGCTAGTCGCCATCCTCAAAAATACTGTCACAGATAATCATAAAGATTGGCACATTCAGATCCCGCTTGCCCTATGGGCTTATCGCACTAGCATTCGGATGCCCACTGGGGCAACTCCATTTTCATTGGTGTATGGCTCCGAGGCTGTCATGCCTCTTGAGTTGGAAATCCCTTCCCTGTGCATTTCAATGCAAGAGTTCATCGATGATGACACTACGCGACAGGCCCGGTTAGATCAACTCACGTTGCTTGACGAACGATGCGTCAATGCTCTCGAGCATTTGTGTATCTATCAAGAGTGACTTAAGAGAGCATATAACATGAAGGTTCACCTAAGGGATTTTTAGGTTGGAGATTTGGTCTTAAAAGAGAACCAGCAGAATTCTAATTTGTCGTCCCATCTTCGAGACAAGTTCACGGAAAACTGGTTAGGTCCTTATGTGATTGACAGTAAGATAGGACCTAGAACATACCGGCTCGCCTCTCTTGAAGGAATCAAGGAGCTAGAACCCTTGAACATCAGTCATTTGAGGCCATTCCACATTTAGAGAGCCATAGTCCACACAAAAGCTCCAAGGATTCCCACAATCGCTTGGTCAACCCAAAATGCCCCAAAGGTATCTATAAACCCTTTGGTCAAACCAAAAAGCTCTAAGGATTTCCACAATCGCTTGGTCAACCCAAAATGCCCCAAAGGTGTCTATAAACCCTTTGGTCAACCACAAAAGCTCCAAGGATTCCCACAATCGCTTGGTCAATCCCAAAATGCCCCAAAGGTATATATAAACCCTTTGGTCAAACCAAAAAGCTCCAAGGATTTCCACAATCACTTGGTCAATCCCAAAATGCCCCAAAGGTATCTATAAACCCTTTGGTCAAACCAAAAGCTCCAAGGATTCCCTTAATCGCTTGGTCAACCTAAAATGCCCCAAAGGTATCCATAAACCCTTTGGTCAAACCAAAAGCTCCAAGGGTTACCATAACCGCTTGGTCAACACAAATATTCAAAAACCAACAAAAACAATAAAAATCATCAAAAATCACTAAAAAACAAAAAAATCTCAAATTCATGCATACTCTTAAAAATCAAAATACAAAAAAAAATAGGTTGCATTAGGCATCACATCCATACATTGCATATTCGCTAGGTCATACAAGTCAAAAGCACCATAGACTGTAATTGCTTGGCAATTTCCTCATTTTCCACATCAAATCCATTTTATCAACGCATACATCCCGCATAACACCATCCTCATTTTTAGCAAAGTCAGTTGTCTCCTAATGTATATAGGGTTTTCGTCATTCAGTTGTCTTTAAATTTCTAGCCAAAAACTGTACAAAGTTAAACGGATTTTACACAGGAAAGTTTTACTTGGGTCACGCCTCGTTATGTAACATCCCTACACAAGTTAAAACACATAAAATAATTCCTAAGTTGTGTGAACGTAAGATGAAAACTACAAAGCAGTCTAGAGTACCATAGGTGAAATATTAGCCTGTTCATCCCCCTATGCGAATGGTTCAAGAATGCTGAGAATTGACAAAAGGACAAGCTCTTCCCCATCCATTCCCTCTAATCAACAGTGGTTTTCACCACTACCAAAAATTCAAAAATCACCATTGGTCCCTAAGGTTGTAAGGATTTGTACTACACGTCCCTTCCAAGGATGGGTAGTCATCCCCAAGGCCTAAAAGGATCAATGACCATTCAAAAACAACATTTCCACAAGCCATCATCACAATCACCTTTGGTCTCCCAAGTCATAAGGATTCGTACTACACGTCCCTACTAAGGATGGGTAGTCATCCCCAAGGCCTAAAAGATCAATACCCTTACTTCATAATCTCCATACTACCCTTTGGTTCCCAAAGTCGTAAGGATTCGTACTACACGTCCCTGCCAAGGATGGGTAGTCATCCCCAAGGCCTAAAAGGATCAATGTTATTCACCAATCACAAACATACCAGCTTAACCTTACAAATCTCAAAAGCCAAATCAAATAACAGTGGTTATCACCACTATTCAAAATCCTTGCTCCAAAAGAAAAACAAAAAAAGAACAAAATAAACAGTGATTTTCATCACTTTGTATACGAGCAAATATCCTAAACCATTGAGCCAATAAAAAGCCTGAACTTGAATCCCTGGAATTCTCAGTATTCGAAAACCATCTAGGTGATCCTCATTAGAGGTTTGGTGGACAGCCTACTTGGCAATGGCGGTATCCTACCTGCATGACGATATGTCTATCACATTAGCTTTGCGTGTGAGCAGACCAATGTTTGCATGTGGATGAGCTAGCTTATGGTACCTTAGATTGTCTCGTGGATTAATCTTGCTAAATACAACAACGGAGTTAGTGGAGCTAATTAGGTGATCCTCAGTACAGGTTTGGTTGATAGCCTATCTGGAACTGGCGGTATCCTGACAAATACCACATAAACGAACTCAATTGCACACACAGGGATGTGAAATAACTTGGTTAACC
This sequence comes from Wollemia nobilis, assembly GCA_028583015.1. Lineage (NCBI taxonomy): Eukaryota > Viridiplantae > Streptophyta > Pinopsida > Araucariales > Araucariaceae > Wollemia > Wollemia nobilis. The sequence goes on along the minus strand of JAQPPZ010010331.1, from coordinate 3,241,973 downwards.
TCCAAGTCGGATTTATACCTTGTTCAAAAGTCTTGCGAGATAAATGTACAGTCTTGGCTAGTTAGTTAAAATATCTGAATCTCAAAAAAGCTTAACTACATTTTAAAAACAACTGGTCCATTTCATTCCATACATCACCATCAGCAAAAAATGCAAAAATACAAAAACACAGTTGTCACATGCAACGTCATTCCACAAAGTCATCCCATAAGTACAACAAGCCAATAAATCTTGTACAATCTATGGTGCCATCGACAAGTTATCAACAAATCATTTCATTCATTCCATATGCATACATCATATAATTAGCAACATCGCAATCATAATCCCACATGCATACATCATCATAAACAAACATTTCAAAAAACAACAAACAAATGCACAAAAATGCACAAACAAGAGCAATAAAACTGTCCAATGAGAGTGCTTTTGCACTTGACATTCCGGGCATGCAAAATAGATGTCGGGGTCACAAATCCTCACTATCCTACTCCCTAAGAAGGCTACCATATCCGGACCACTCCACGGGAGGATGGATTTTCGAGAATTTCATCCCTAAATGGCATCCCAAAAAGGGTCAAAACCTAACCAAAAATAGCAATAACATTGCCGAACGAAGGCGCCTTTGCGCCTGACATTCTTGGCATCCAAAACAGACATTGGGGTCACAAATTTTCCCTATCCTACTCCCTAAGAAGGCTATCCTAGCCAGACCACTCCACGGGAAGATGGATTCTTGACAATTTTAGCTCCAAAATGCGTCACAAAAAGGGTTTAAACCCACCAAAAATAGGTCAGAATGTTTGGAAACTGCTTACGCATTCCACGGTAAAACACTTGAAGGCACCCTTACTTAAGTCATCTTGGGTCAAGTGACTCATCGCTTTTCTCATGTTGGTCATTCCCTCATCGATTTGTCGCTTGAGGGGGTAGTCACACTTAGTCACCAATCAACAAAAACACACCCAATCAAGGAAATGACACGCATTCAAAGGATCATTGACAAAGACAATCACGCTCCTGCTTGGGGCAGCAAACAAGCAACAATCACAAGCTGATCAAACACTTGGAATTCATGAATCATGAACTCAAGGTTCCCATAGACAAAAGGTTGCACCCTTTGCCTATTCATGACTGATCAATGTCCAAGCTCAAGTAACACCTCACCGAAAAAGGTTAACACTTGAATTAAGTTCCTTAGCTCGTCAGAAGCAAGGATTCTAGAATGCGTGCCCTTTCCATACTTGGGGCATCAAGAGTTGGTTAGGTTACTGAGAAGCCCTAATCATTAGTGCTTTGGTTATCTATTTTTGCTTAGTGCTGTGCCTTGCACAATGCTTCCCAAAAAGGGGCATCTGTAGACACCAAAATAGCACCAATCCGATTATGTGACAACAAGCACTGATCGCATTGACACACACAACCCCTAGGGCAGCCCCCAAAGGTTAAACAGTGGTCCTAACCACTCCCAAAAGTAGTTTGGAAGGTCAGAGGTCAATTTGGCACCTTTTTGGCACCTTTTTCTCTACTCGTCCCACCCAGGGATGAATTCAGACTGGTATTCATCCCACCCAGGGACGATTACACAATCGCCCTAGGGTGGGGCGAATAGAAGGTTTGATTGGCAAAAAAATCAAACCTCGACAACTTCGCCAATTAACTAAGGCTTCAGGCCATGCAATTGTAAGGAATAGCTTTTATTCAAGAAGAGAGACTTCAGTCATGCATGTCTTTATTTTAGAGACCTCATGCAAGGAGATTCTAAATCAAGGAACTAGCTTTTCTATGAAAATAGGACAGTTAACTCAAGTGGCGCCCTCGCATGCGCAATTCAAACAGAGAGACCCTAAGGTCTATAAATTGGGGAGTTTTCCCACCCAAAAGATATACAGAGAAGGAGCATTTGAGCAACGAAGTGCTGCCAATTTACATACCTACTTGCGATTTGTGCTTTTACATCCTTAATCTCTCATTCGAAAGGGAGGTTATTGGGTGACTATTAGAAGCGCGAATCCGGACCCAAAACCCAATTTTTGGCCACAACAATTCCCAAAATTTGTCGACAACACCCCATAATCAGTTTTGGACCCATCCCAAGTGGATTGGTGCCGAAACAGTGCCTCAAACGGTGGGCGTCCTGCCCTCGGGCGCTCCCCAATCTATCATAGTAAAATTCGCCCCACCCCAGGATGAATAGAAATCTGTGATAGATTTCTCTAGTTTTTCTTTTGCATTTGATTCTAGATATGTTAAATAGGTTACAGTTCAAATTTCATTTCATTCTGAGCAATTTTGACCAGGTTTCTGTCATTTCCCGCCTTCACTAACTTGCAGATGGCACCAGAAAAATCTGGGTTCTAGAGGCCAAATTGGAGAAATATGACCATCTGGGTCTTCCCAAAACACCCCCAATTAGCTAACCCCAACTTTGCAGGTCATTTGGAGCTTCCTAAGTAGGACATTGAAGAGGGTGCTTTTTGATAGGTTATTATAGGTGAATTCGTCCCACCCTGGAGCGAATACAAATCTGTGAGGAATTTCTAGACTATTCTTTTTGTAGTGGTCTTATGTTAACATATTTATGCTACTGTGAAATTTTCAGGTCGATCCGAGGTCATTTCATTATCGTTTTAATATTTTCATGCATTTACTGACAGTAGGCCTTGGGAAATACATGCTTCATTCTGTCTGCAGGTGCTACTAATATTTTCTATTTCTTTGAACACAGGTTTCCAATAGCAGAGGAGCAAGAAAGAGCAAAGAATCATATACACAAGCGGCGGCGACGTTTTGGTCCGCCCATATTACATGTGGGCACGCGGAAGAAGGATTGTCATCCATGGATGTTGTGACAAGAAACACATTTGACGCTCCTATCCCCTAAAAAGGAAGGAGACGTATTGTAACACATTTTGAAAAGTATATCAATAAAGAGATTACGATATTTCATATTGCTTTTATCTTGTGTCAATTTGTATATGTCCTTTCTTGTTCTTTCTTATGGCATATTCCTTTTTGTTTCCGTATCCTCGTGCTTTCAAGATCATCACTTGGAATATTAGAGGAATCAAAGGGATTCTTTCAAAACAAAATGAAATTAGAAGAATGATTCAGATAAATCATCCACATCTTGTTTTCCTTTAAGAAACAAATATGTCAATGGAGGATATGGTATTAATTGCTAGTAAAATTTGGCCAACTAGAAAAGTGGTTTCCCTCAGTTCCCATGGGACTTCGGGTGGCATTGCTTGTGTATGGAATACAAAAAGGTAGTTATTCACCATATTGTTGGCAGTTGTGGTTTTTTGGCTATAGCTATTCAAAGTAGACATTCCAACCAGATTATGCTTTGCATTACTGTTTATACTCCGACTTCTTTGGAGGAAAAAAGAAGATAGTGGAAGGATATTACTCATATTATCTCTCATTTTCCTAAATCTTGGATCTTGATCGGAGGAGATTTCAATACCATCCTCTCTCTGGATGAGAAAATGGGGGGAGAGAGAAATTTGGAAAAAAGCACTAACCTCATGAGTGAATATATTGCAAACCTCCATCTTGTGGATATCCAACCAGATAATGGCCTTATGACTTGGTCTAATAGAAGGCAAAGCTTAGCTTGTATAATGGAGAGATTGGATAGTGTTGAGAAATGAGATTCCATCCTTAGAAAGCCCTGAACTTCCATTTTTGCAACATGGACCCTCTTGATAATTTTCAGGTTTTAAATCCAAATTTGCTTGCCTCCTTTTTAAAGTTGTGTTTTTTCTTGCATTCCAGCTGTGTTATCCAAGAATTCAATTTTTACATGCTAGAATCATTCATGCACAAAAAAAATCTCGCACCGGTACGAGAAAAATCCAGAAAACAGTTGCATAAATTCACTGAAAACCAAAACTTTCCATTTTTGGTAGTGTCGCGATATCGCGACACTTCCATTTTCAGAAATGTCGTGATATTGCGACAGGTAAATCAAAAAGCAGCTAAGTTCATTTTTGTGTAGCAAAATCGTGACGTTTTCATTTTTGGAAGTGTCGCGATATCGCGAAGTTTCCATTTTTGAAAAGTGTCACAAAATCGCTGTCGACCGAAGGAGAGAGAAAGAAAACGTACGGAACAGCGTGATTTCACGATTTTTGCGATAGGAGAGAGAAAATGCATGAAAATCGGCTAAGTGCCAGAAAGGTCACGAAATTGCGACAGCTTTTGGAGAGAGAAGATAATGGTACGGATCTGCGCGAAATCGTGACGTTTCCATTTTTGGAAGTGTCGCGATATCGCGACGTTTCCATTTTTGGAAGTGTTGCGATATCACGACGATTTCGGAAGAAAGTGCCGAAGGGAGAAAGCTGCAGCGATTCGCTGACATGTTCCAAAATTGCGGTCAACGCATGCAGCTTTGGCGAACTCGCAGCGACGCGCTGACATGTTCCATTTTCGTGGCTAAAAATCAAGAAGTTGTACGGAGGCCAGGGAAGGTCGCGATTTCGCGACATGTCACGAAATCGCGACATGTCGCATTTTCGCGGCCGACAGGGGAGGAAGCAACGTAGCTGGGGATGTCGCGATTTTGTGACATGTCGCGAAATCGTGACATGTCGCATTTTCGTGATAGGAGAGAGAAAGTCCTCAAAAGGCCAGAAGTGCATTCCAACGGGAAACAGAAGGCATCCTGGGGTAGCGACACGTGTCAAAGCATGAGGCAGACAAACAGAAGCCGACATGCAAGCTTGCTTTAGGGTTTTTAGCCTGATTTAATCTGTTTTAACCTTTAAAGCTTCTGATTTAATGATTTTAAAGTACTAATATAATATTTTTGTCTTTCATGCAGGAATCCATCTGGCACTTACGGGACAACCGGGAAAGGCCATAAAGTCAAAGTTAAAGTGCAGATTTAATCAAGGACCGCCATGCTAGAGGAGAGGAGGTCGGTAAAAGCATTCAATGGAGATTTATTGCAGACTTAATAGCTTGAAGACCATTTCAACTCAAGGATGGATATGTAGAGATGGAATAGCGAAGAAGTGATGACTCATCCGGCTCACCCGCAAGAATTAATGAAAGCATTTATTTGCAGTTGCGGGTGAATGCAAGTGGCATTCGAATTTCATCTTCTCCATTTATGGCAGCTAACTGCACTGATTTGCCGAAGGGTTAAGTTCTATCTAGACTTTGATTTTAAATGGATTTTTATTGTAAAACCTGGGTCCTAGGGTTTAGAAAGATAAGGTTTGCAGTTTGGGGAAGAAGATATTTCTGAAAAGATCAGGGTCTGTCCTGAGTCTATAAATACTTCTTCTCAATGTAATTGCGGGAGGCGGAGACTTAGAAATAAAAGGCTTATAAGCAATTTCTTGCAAATCTTGTGAAATATTTTGTTTCTGGACTTGGAGTTGATGTGCTTTAGCTTTTTCTGTGATAGCATGGCCAGGAGCCTAATATTTTGTAGAGTGTGATAAGTGTATCTTCTTTTGTTATCCGTTCCATTAAATTTTGTTAGATATATGCTATGAATCTGTATTATCAAGTTTAAATATGCTGTTAGGCTTCAGTTGTTCCATTGTCTGCTAGGGGAAATTACATATTTGAGGTTAAGTTTGTTCTAATTGCTCTGTCTTCACTGTGTGAGCTAGGCTGCCGGTGAAAGATACCAGTTTTAACCAGCTGCCCTTGGATTTATAATTTTTTTCTAGATCTGTTTCACTTTGCCTTGTGCTCTTAGTTGAAAGTGATCTTAGACTGACTGGACACTTTCTTCTTTGATTTGTTCTGTTGTGAAGCTGATAGCATAGATAAGATTGATAGTTTAGGGTTTTACAGTTTAAAGTCTGATAAGCTTCTCTTTCTGCCCTACCCTACCCTCTCTTTGTTTTCGATGAAATGATCCATTTTTATTTTCTTTGTTTGTCTTTTATTTAAATCTATTGACCCATGAGAGCTAGATCAAGAATTCAAGTTAAATCTGATAAACAACTTTTGCAACTACTGAACAAGTTCAGGAACCCCCTGTAAGGTAACAGAACAATCCATATTGAAATCTATTCCGGAAGCGGAAAAGAGTGAATAGCCATTCGACCCAACTCTGTAACTCGCACCTTGGATAACCAGCTAGATCCTAAAGTGAGTGGGATTCGTCCCGTGGGTGTCTCCGGGGCTTCCTGCCCATCCTTTCGCAGGGTGTGTATGAAAGCCGGACCAACACCTAATTGGCGCTAGAAGGAGGGCCTGTTGAACTCAGTTCAAGTATTGTAAGTTTGTGAGTGTTGATTTAAAATTCTGTGGTTAGAGTTTTTTCCTGAATAGCGGGACTTAACACCAATATTTTAAAACTAGCCCAGTGAAATCCAGGCAGTTTTGTAAATTGTCAGTACAGTTTTGTAAATTGTCAGTGCAGTGTTTTAAATTGCCAAATATAGAACCTGTTGAGAACTGCAAAGTTATAAGTGCTTGTGAAAACTGGATTCTACATACAGGGTAACAAGGTCCCACCTCAGAGCTGGAGAACTCCTTGTCCCTGAATTAGAAACTCCAAGAAGAAGTAGCCACAGAAGGGCCACATATTTATCACAGACAGTTTTATCACCATTAATAGTCACTCCAATCAGAGCTCAGAATATTCCTGTCAATCCATTAGCTATGGCAAATTGGTTGGGCTCCACAACTTTGAACATTCCGGGTATAGCCCATGACTTGCCCAGAAATCTAGAAAGATACCTCCCTAGGTATAAACATGATGGGACAAGAACTGCAGAGGAACACTTAGTTGCATTCAAGAATGCACTGAAGTTATTAAATGTACAGCATGAGGATGTTTTCTGCAGGCTCTTACCGTTTACTCTCCAAGAGGGAGCCTATGATTGGTTTCTAAATCTTACCAATGATTCCATCACCAGCTAGAATGACTTAGAAAAAGTCTTTGTGTCACATTTCGGTGAAGTGATAGACCCCAGTATTTTATATCAACAGTTTTCTAGCATCAAAAGAGAACTGAATGAGTCTATTAGATCCTATAATGTCAGATTCCAGAAATCTTATGGTAGACTCACTGGCTATTATGTGCCTAATGCAGACCTGGCACTAGAGATCTTCAAAAATTCTTTAGATCCCATGACCTCTGTCTTCTTGAAGAGAGATGCCACTGTTACCAATTTGACAGAAGCTTACAAAGAAGCTTTGATTTTGGAAAGACAGTTGGGGCCCCAGCCTCTAAATCTTCAGCAAACTCCTCTGATTACACAGCCTACTCCTGTATTCAATCCTATCCCACATCAGATGATGTTACCAGTCTGTCAGACTTTACCATCAGCAGCACCATTAGCTGCAGCACCGGTTGAGAATGTACAGAACCCTGTGAAAGAAGCTGACAATGCAAGGATTGAAGAAGTCTCAAAGATTGTTCAAAAGCTGGCCAATGATTTTTTGAGTTTTAAAAGACAAACTTCTACTGGAGACAACCCCAACAGATATTCATATCAACCAAACAGATTTAACAGGCCCCCATATGAACCTAATAAATATTACAAGGGTAAAGCTCATGATGTGAACATTTGTGATTTGGCCCTACCCAACTGGTGTAGAATTCATGCCACTTCTCAGCATGGAGAGTTAGACTGTCTGGAATTTTGCAATGCATTTGAGGCCTTGTCTACAGATTTCACCTCTCAGGAAAATCAAAGAACTACTGATGGCCCAAGTTCATCTGGCCACAGTGCAGCTATGGTCCTGGATTCTTTCTCTTTCCCGGATGAATCTGTGAATGTAGTTGAAATGCCTATTGATGAGGTACAGGCTTTCCAACAGTACAGAAGAGATAATTACAACCTGAGAAACAGGAATCCTGAGCCTAATACTACATCAACTCCTCCTGACAACTCTCACAATATTCCTCCGGACCCTTCTCCAAGCAATAATCCACCTGCACCAAAGGGAGGAGCTCAGAGAGTACCAGATGTTGTTGTTCCTCCACTTAACAAAGGATATAACATAGTGGAGGATATGAAAAAGATTAAGGCTAACATTACTTTGCATGAGTTGGCACAGATTTCAGAGCAGAGAGACAATCTGATAAAGACATACTATGGCCCTGCTGCTAAACCTGTGGACAAAGGAAAGAAAATAGCAAATGCCAATCTGGCCATATACAAAGAAAAGACTGAAGTTCCCCCATTTTTACTGACTGTCAAAATTTTTGGGAAGAATTTACATAATTTTTTGGTAGATTCAAGTGCATCCGCTAATGTCATGCCACTGGCAATTTGTCACCAGTTGGGGCTGACCCCAATAAAGTCTGAGAGGAGAGTTGTCCAATTGGACAAGTCAGAAGTTAAGGTTGTGGGAGAGCTGCAAAACATTCACATTCAATTAGCCTCTGAGCCAAGGGCTCAACATAAGATCGAAATCCAAGTTGTGGATATCCCAGTGGGGTATGGAATGTTGTTGAGTAGGGATTGGTCTAAGTCTCTAAATGGATATTTGGCAACAGACTTTTCACACATGTGGTTGCCATGGAAGGGTGTGGCCAATCAATTGCGGGTTGACAAAGAACCCAGGTACAAGCACACGATTACAAAGTACAATGCAGCAAATGAAACTGTCAATGTTGCAGAAGTAGACATTAGAGTCTACAATTTAACAACTGGGTAGAATAATAAATTTAACAAAACTCATCCTGTACATAATAATGAAGTTTGGACACTTCATGTGGATGGAGCCAGATGTAAGCAGGGTTTTGGAACAGGGGCAGTCCTCAAAGGACCTCAAAGTCAAACATTTTTTATGTCTTACCACCTGCAGTTCCCATGTACTAATAATTTAGCAGAGTATGAAGCTCTGATTTTAGGTTTAAAATTTGCATTGGATAGAAATGTGAAAAACATTCAAGTTTTCACTGATTCAGAATTAGTGGCAAGCCAGGTCAGGGGTAAGTTTCAGTGTAAAGCCTCTTATCTGAAGGGATACAAACACAGAGCCTGGGACCTGGTGGAAGGCTTTGATGCCTTTAACTTAAAACATATACCCAGGGAACAAAATTCACATGCAGATGTCTTGGCATCTTCAGCTGCAAGTTTAAAGCCATTGGAAGATTTTAAGTGGGATAAGTTTTCAATTGAGTTAGTCCCCTGCCCTTCAGTTCCTAACAATATAGACAACTTTCAAGTTTTCTCAGATGATCAGCAGATTGTAAACTTCTTACAGAGTACCAATACCTTTGAGAATGCTATAATTGATGAGGGCCAAAGGGACACCCTGATGGAACAGTTAGATGATGACAGGGGAATCATGAGATTGAAGGACAACAAAATCCCAAAGGGAATGGTAGAGCTGGAGAGGCTATTCGATGTTGACAAGATCAGGAAAAGGGTGAATTCTGAAGATTATGTGGGCACCACAGACAATGAGACTGAAAATTTGAATGTAGGAACTGAAGAGGATCCAAGGAACATCAAGTTGGCAAAGGACTGTGATCCAGAGATAAAGAGAAATATGATTTATTTCCTGCACAAGTCCAAGGATGTAATGGCCTGGTCATACAAAGATTTAAAGGTCTTTGACCCAAAGGTTTACACTCACATCATACCTTTGAAAGAATCTTGCAAGCCTTTCAGACAAAAACAGAGGCATGTTAATGCTCTGTTAGAACCCCTTATTCAGAAAGAAGTGGAGAAGCTCTTGAGTGCAGCAATTATTTTTCCTATCAGGCATTCTACTTGGGTGGCAAATCTGGTGCCAGTCAGGAAGAAAAATGGGGAGATCCGCCTGTGTGTGGATTTCAGAAATTTAAATAAAGCTTCTGAAAAGGACAACTATCCCCTGCCTTCTATGGATGAAGTCCTGCAAATTGTCAATGGATCAGAGATGATGTCTTTTCTGGATGGCTTCTCAGGCTATAATCAGATTCTAGTTGAGAAGGAGGATAGAATGAAGACTGCTTTTACAACCAAGTGGGGGAATTTTGCTTACAAGAGAATGCCATTTGGTTTAATAAATGCAGGGGCAACATTTCAGAGGGCAATGGACCATGCCTTCAAGGGGCTTATGGGCAAATGTATTGTAGTTTACATGGATGATCTAACAGTCTTTTCCAAATCTAAGTTTGACCATGTAAAGCATTTAGAGTCTGTGTTTAACAAGTGCAGAGAGTTTGGCATCTCTTTGAATCCAAAGAAATGCATATTTGGTGTAACAGAAGGCAAACTGCTTGGGAATTTGGTCACAAAGGATGGCATTTCTATGGATCCAGGCAGAGTTGAGGCCATATCTGGCATACCATTTCCCAACTCCAAGAAAGAGTTGAGATCATTCTTTGGAAAGATTAACTTTGTCAGAAAGTTTATCTCAGGCTTTGCAGAGATAGTTAAACCAATGAATGATATGTTAAAGCAAACTGCCCAGATTGCCTGGACCACTGAAGCTAAGACTGCTTTTCAAGAAATCAAGACAGCCATTAAACAAGCACCAGTCTTAGTAAGCCCAGATTTCAGTGCAGATTTCTATCTGTACACTTTCTCTTCTGAACATACACTTGCTGCAGTGCTGACTCAACGGAGAGATACATGAGAACATCCAATTGCTTTTAAGAGCACTAATTTGAAGGGAGCTGAACTGAAATATTCCCGTTTAGATAAACAGGCCTATGCTTTGGTAAGGGTAGTGAAACAGTTTAGACATTATATACTCAGAAGCAAAACTCATGCCATAGTGCCAGACCCAGCTGTGAAGTATCTTCTAAGTCAAAATGAGTTGGGTGAACTGAGGGGCAATTGGGTCACCAGGCTGCAATAATATGACTTGGAAATTAGGCCTGCTAAACTGATCAGAGGACTTGGCTTGTCCAGGCACATTGCTGAAATACCTCTACAGCAGGAAGTTAATCAATTAAACTCTGAATCTGATGATTGGTATGGGGATATCATTCATCTGCTACAGTTTGGAGTTTGCCCATCCCATTTGAATAGAACTCAAAGGAGAGCATTAAAGTTAAAAGTTGCTCACTATCTCTTCAAGGCAGGTACTATGTACAGGGAGAATTATGTTGGCATCTTTCTAAGGTGCATTTCTCCGAGTGAAGTCAGTGAAGTCATGGCTAGATTTCATGAAAAACTAGGGGTAGGACATTCATCAGGATCTGCCACTGCACATAAGATACTGAGAACAGGCTATTACTGGCCTACACTTTTTAAGGATGCACATCAACATGTCAAAACCTACCATCAGTGCCAGACATTTGCAGCCAAAGAGGCAAACCGAGCTCTGCCATTGCAACCAGTTGTGATAAACAAACCTTTCATGCAGTGGGGACTTGATTTTGTGGGAGTCATTAATCTGAATTCTTTAGCAGGACATAAATATGTGCTGACAGCTACTGACTATTGCACAAGGTGGGTTGAAGCAGCAGCCACTACAAGAAGTACAACCCAGGAAGTCATTGAATTTCTTGAATCAAATGTCATAACTAGATTTGGGGTTCCCCTGAATTTGGTTTGTGATAATGGACCAGCCTTCCAATCGTTGGAATTTGCAGATTGGGCATACCATATGGGGATAGTTATCAGATTCTCATCCAACTACTACCCCCAAGGCAATGGATTGGCTGAGTCAACAAACAAGAACTTAATGAATGCCATCAAAAAGTTTGCAGCAGATAAACACAGGCAGTGGCATACATTGTTGAAATATGCACTATGGGCTGACCGGATAACACACAAAGTCGCTCTTAAAACCTCTCCCTTTGTTTTGTTGTATGGTACCCAGCCAATTGTTCCCATCTCCTTGAAGTTGCCCACCTACCAATTTGCCTTAGATTATTTTGAAGATCATGATGATGCAGAAGCCCGAGTTTTAGATTTGACTAACTTGCAGGATGAAAGACTCCAAGCCCTGGAGCACTTCAGTAGGCACCAAGAAACTGTCAAGCGGTGGTTTGACAAGAGAGCCAAGGTGAAGGCTTTCAGGCTGGCAGACTTAGTGCTTCTATGGGACAAGGCCCATGAGAAGAAGGGTAAGCACACAAAGTTGCAGCCACTATGGATAGGCCCCTACCAAATTGCTGAAATATTGGGTAACAATGCTTTTCGCTTGCAAGACCTGGATGGTAATTTTTTGGACCTCCCTGTTAATGGTCAATACTTGAAACATTATTTTTTCGCTGTTCCATCCAATGTATCATTTGAGTAAGCTATGAAGAAGTTGTAACATGTGTACATATTGTGAATAGCTCTCCCAATTTTATTTGCTTTAGTTCTTTATTGCAGTTCTTTTTCTTTGTTGTCTGTACAGTTGCTTTAGTTTATTTCAGTGCTGTTGCAGTTTCCCTTTGTCAGTTTTTGGTTGCTGTGTTTTTAGTTAATCCTTGCTGTCTGTATAGTGTCTTTTGTTTTAGCTTGCTTTTTAAGTCTGTACAGTCTTTTGTTTCAGTTCTTTTCTTTGCAATCTATGCAGTTTTGATTCTGTTTTGCTTTAGAAGCCTGTGTCTGTCCTTGGATGCCTGTACAAAGTCCTTCAGCTTTTGAAATCTATCTTTTAACCTTTGCCTGAGCAATCAATGGAATAGTCAGCCTTCAAATTGTTTTATTCTGAGCCGATCAATCCAGTTTCCATCCAATGCCCATGCTGTTCACCATTCTAATAGAGATAGTCTGCTTGCACTGAACAGTAGAGCTATTTTGTTATTTAGGACAAAGGTAGAGAGATGATTGGATCTTGTGTCTTACTTGCCACGATTGTTTTAATGATAGAAAAACTGCTATGCTGTTCAGTTGGAGGAACTCCCGGGGAATCCAAGAAAAGCTGGTTATGAGAGGGGACTATGTCATGTAATTATTTGGGTATATCTAGAGGCTATCAGTGCCTAGACTGAAACAGTTTGGGATTGATCAAAGTTCCAGATTGATCAAATGTTAAAAGAAAATTGTGATTCCTTTAAGGCCTCCCAGATATTGATATATTTCAAAAGAAGAGAGATTAAAAAAAAAAAAAAAGAGATGAAAAGAAGAAAATAAAATAATTACATAATGAAGAGGCAGCAAATATTAGATTCTACCCTACAGTTGTAAATTTGGGTCGTGTAAATCTAAAGGGTAACTCTTTCTAGGCTGTAAAAGGCTAAACTAGTAAACAGAGCTCTACTCGGTTTCCCCTTTTACAATCTAGAAAAGCTGATCAGTCCAAAGTTCATCATTCAATCCAGTCATCCTGAAAAAGGTTCTATATCCTTGTAATTGCACATTAGAAATATTCCTTGAAGTAATTCAACCTAGTATGTCCTTGGGAAATTTTAACAGCTAGCAGTTAGTGGTCAATTTATTGTGAAGAATGTCTGTGGCAAGGCATGATGCATGGTCTTTTTGTTTTGAAGCCAAAGTCTTGGGTTCTAAAATAGTGCTACTATTTTACCCATGAGATATCGCCATTTGTTGAGAAGCAACACACCCCCACCGAAAAATGAGATTCCATCCTTAGAAAGCCCTGAACTTCCATTTTTACAGCAGGGACCCTCTTGATAATTTTCAGGTTTTAAATACAAATTTGCTTGCCTCCTTTTTAAAGTTGTGCTTTTTCTTGGATTCCAGCTTTTTTATCCAAGAATTCACTTTTTACATGCTAGAATCATTCATGCACAAATAAAATCTTGCACCGGTACGAGAAAAATCCAGAAAACAGTTGCATAAATTCACTGAAAACCAAAACTTTCCATTTTTGGTAGTGTCACGATATCGCGACACTTCCATTTTTGGAAATGTCACGATATCGCGACAGGTAAATCAAAAGCAGCTAAGTCATTTTTGTGTAGCGAAATCGCAACGTTTCCATTTTTGGAAGTGTCGCGATATCGCGACGTTTCCATTTTTGGAAGTGTCGCGATATCGCGACGTTTCCATTTTTGGAAGTGTCGCGATATCGCGACGTTTCCCATTTTTGGAAGTGTCGCGATATCGCGACGTTTCCATTTTTGGAAGTGTCGCGATATCGCGACGTTTCCATTTTTGGAAAGTGTCGCAAAATCTCTGTCGGTCGGAGGAGAGAGAAAGAAAACGTACGGAACAGTGCGATTTTGCGACATGTCGCAAAATTGCGACATGTCGCATTTTCGTAGTAGGAGAGAGAAAATGCATGAAAATCGGCTAAGTGCCAGAAAGGTCGCGAAATCGTGACAGCTTTTGGAGAGAGAAGATAATGGTACGAATCTGCACGAAATTGCGACGTTTCCATTTTTGGAAGTGTCGCGATATCGCGACGTTTCCATTTTTGGAAGTGTCGTGATATCACGACGTTTCCATTTTTGGAAGTGTCGCGATATCGCAACGATTTCGGAAGAAAGTGCCGAAGGGAGAAAGCTGTAGCGATTCGCTGACATGTTCCAAAATCGTGGTCAACGCTGTCAACGCATGCAGCTTTGGTGAACTCGCAGCGACGCGCTGACATGTTCCATTTTCGTAGCTGAAAATCAAGAAGTAAGGTCGCGATTTTGCGACATGTCGTGAAATCGTGACATGTCGCATTTTCGTGGCCGACAGGGGAGGAAGCAGCGCAGCTGGGGATGTCGCGATTTCGTGACATGTCACGAAATCGCGACATGTCGCATTTTCACGATAGGAGAGAGAAAGTCCTCAAAAGGCCAGAAGTGCATTCCAGCGGGAAACAGAAGGCATCCTGGGGTAGCGACACGTGTCAAAGCGTGAGGCAGACAAACAGAGGCCGACATGCAAGCTTGCTTTAGGGTTTTTAGCCTGATTTAATCTGTTTTAACCTTTAAAGCTTCTGATTTAATGATTTTAAAGTACTAATATAATATTTTTGTCTTTCATGTAGGAATCCATCTGGCACTTATGGGACAACCAGGAAAGGCCATAAAGTCAAAGTTAAAGTGCAGATTTAATCAAGGACCGCCATGCTAGAGGAGAGGAGGTCGGTAAAAGCATTCAATGGAGATTTATTGCAGACTTAATAGCTTAAAGACCATTTCAACTCAAGGATGGATATGCAGAGATGGAATAGCGAAGAAGTGATGACTCATCCGGCTCACCCGCAGGAATTAATGAAAGCATTTATTTGCAGTTGCGGGTGAATGCAAGTGGCATTCGAATTTCATCTTCTCCATTTATGGTAGCTAACTGCACTGATTTTCCGAAGGGTTAAGTTCTATCTGGACTTTGATTTTAAATGGATTTTTATTGTAAAACCCGGGTCCTAGGGTTTAGAAAGATAAGGTTTGCAGTTTGGGGAAGAAGATATTTTTGAAAAGATCAGGGTCTGTCCTGAGTCTATAAATACTTCTTCTCAATGTAATTGCGGGAGGCGGAGACTTAGAAATAAAAGGCTTATAAGCAATTTCTTGCAAATCTTGTGAAATCATTTGTTTCTAGACTTGGAGTTGATGTGCTTTAGCTTTTTCTGTGATAGCATGGCCAGGAGCCTAATATTTTGCAGAGTGTGATAAGTGTATCTTCTTTTGTTATCCATTTCATTAAAGTTTGTTAGATATATGCTGTGAATCTGTATTATCAAGTTTAAATATGCTGTTAGGCTTCAGTTGTTCCATTGTCTGCTAGGGGAAATTGTAGATTTGAGGTTAAGTTTGTTCTAATTGCTCTGTCTTCATCTGTGTGAGCTAGGTTGCCGATGAAAGATACCGGTTTTAACCAGCTTGCCCTTGGATTTATAATTTTTCGCTAGATCTGTTTCACTCTGCCTTGTGCTCTTAGTTGAAAGTGATCTTAGACTGACTGGACACTTTCTTCTTTTATTTGTTCTATTGTGAATTTGATAGCATAGATAAGATTGATAGTTTAGGGTTTTACAGTTTAAAGTCTGATAAGCTTCTCTTTCTGCCCTACCCTACCCTCTCTTTGTTTTCGATGAAATGATCCATTTTTATTTTCTTTGTTTGTCTTTTATTTAAATCTGCTGACCCATGAGAGCTAGATCAAGAATTCAAGTTAAATATGATAAACAACTTCTGACAACTCTTGAACAAGTTCAAGAACCCCCTGTAAGGTAACAGAGCAATCCATATTGAAATCTATTCTAGAAGCGAAAAAGAGTGAATAGCCATTCGACCCAACTCTGTAACTCGCACCTTGGATAACCAGCTAGATCCTAAAGTGAGTGGGATTCGTCCCGTGGGTGTCTCCGGGGCTTCCTGCCCATCCTTTCGCGGGGTGTGTATGAAAATCGGACCAACAGATAGGTTTTTTCTCTCTAAAAATTTCTTAATCCATGGTCACATTCCTAAAGTGAAGACTCTTAATAATGTTGGTTCGGATAATTGGCCAGTCATGGTGGAAATGTGGAAAACCAATGTGAGTTTCTCTCCTTTTCATTTTCAATTAATGTGGCTTAGAGATATTTCCTTCAGACCTCGTGTGAAACAATGGTGGAAGGAAGGTAAACCTAGGCATGGGACTAAGATGTTCTATTTTTCCAAAATACTGCAATACATTAAATCCAAAATCAATACTTGGAACTAGAAAGAGTTTGGGGATGTTCATAAAAAAAACATGAAGTTATTGCTCATCTTGAAATTTTGAATAAGAAAATCCATTTAGATGGCCTCACAAAGAAGAGAAGTGCACATGAAATTAAACTCACAACTCAGTTAGAGGAATGGGAAAAAAGAGAAGAAATCTTATGGAAGCAAAAATCTAGAATTCAATGGCTCAAATAAGGAGATCGAAACACAAATTTCTTCCACAAATCTCTTCTAGCTTGAAGATCTCACAACTTTATTTCTTCCTTAAAATCAGATTCTGGAGATGTTGTTTATACTTGGGATGGCATGAACTCTATTGTTGTTGATTACTTTTCCAATATTTTTCTTGCTACTCCCCTTGAATCAACTTCACAACATAATGTTCTTCAAGCAATCCCTTATCTTATCACTTCTGAGGAGAAATCTATTTTGACTGCTCTTGTTACTATCAATGAGCTTCAATAAGTAGTTTTTAAAATGCAAAAAGAGAAAACCCTAGGTCTTGATGGTTTTCCTATTGAGTTCTACCAAGATTTCTGGGATATCCTTCATGTTGATTTATTAGAGGTGGTGGAAGAAGCCAGGAAAGCCAAAGAAATTTTGAAGGTTATAAATAAAACTTATATTACTCTTGTTCCAAAAGCTCAAGATGTTGATCATATCTAATAATTTAGACCTATTTATTTATGTAATGTTCTTCTCAAAATCATTACTAAAATCATGGCAGCATAAGATTATTTTCCCATAGCAAGGGGTTTATGTGGAAGGACGTCAAATAGTAGATGAGATAGTTCTTGCTTAGGAAGCCATCCATTCCATGGATATGCAAAATTCTCCTTCCATGTTCATTCGGTTAGACTTATCCAAAGCTTATGACAGAGTGGATTGGCACTTCCTTATCAAAGTTTTAAGGCAATTTGGTTTCTTTAAGGATTGGATGGATTGGAGTATGGGATGTATCTCTTTAGTTTCCTACTTAGTTCTTATCAATGACAGGCCTTCTCAGTATTTCCCAGCTTCCAAAGGTATTAGGTAAGGTGACCCGCTATCCCCTTATTTATTTATCATTCTTGATGAATACTTGGATAGGACTATAATCAAAAAGAGGGAAAACAAAACCCTTGAGGGAGTTACCATTGCTCATAGAGCTAGACCTATCTCTCATATTAAATTTTTGGATGACTCTACTCTTTTAGGTAAAGCTATAGTTAAAGAAGCTTCTAATATTAAGCAAATCATTAGCTATTTTTCTAAGGCTACTGGGCAATTGATCAACGAAGACAAATCTAAAGTTATTTTCTTTCACTGCTCTGCTAGACAGGAATCCATGGTCTTGTATAAACTAAGATATAATAATACCTCTCTTCCAATCACTAATTTAGGTATTCTCATAAATATTCAAAGGCAGAAAAATAAATATTAGAATTGGTTGTTGGACAAAGTGAAGAAGAAAATTGGAAAGTGGACCAAAAAGTGGCTTTCTTATGGGGGTAGAATCACCTTGGTAAAATCAGTCCTTCAAGCTATTCCTATTTATGTTTCTTTTGTTTTGAATATCCCAAAGGCTGTTCTTTGAGAATTGGATCAAATCAGTCATCGTTTCCTTTGGAGTGGTACTAAGGAGAAAAGAAAATGGGCCTTGGTGAAATGGGATACTTTATGTCTTCTTAAGAGTTAAGGGGGGTTAGGATTATGGTCTTCAATTAATAACAACAAAGCTTTAGCTGCTAAATTATATTAGAGGATTTTGCATAACCCCAATGCTCTTTGGGCCAATAATCCCCGTGCTAAATATACTGAGAACAAAATTCTTGAAGACCTTGTTTGCTATCAACTTCCTACCAAAGGTTCTCCCATTTTAGCAGTTCTTAAGACTGGCGAGGATTTGAAAAAAAAAATTATTTTGGATCATTCATAATGGTCAACATGCAAATTTTTGGATAGATTATTGGGATGGTCACAAGCCTTTGATAACTCAGTTTCTCGATTGGAGGTCTTGGATGGAGGAGCTTCACCGACCTAATTGGATAAAGGTGGTTAATTACTATTGGTACCATACTAGTAATTCAAAGGTTGGTAGATATTGGATCCCTATTGAGGACTGGCCTATTCAAATCCCAGAAAGTCAAAGAGAAGATATCCAAGGCATCCTTCATATGAGATCCCTCTCTTGGTCCCATGAAAAAGATTGTTTTGGATGGAACAACACTACTAAGGGTGAGTATTCAGTTGCTCAAGGTTATTTGATCTTATGCCCTAATAATCCCAACAATTCTTCTGACATATTTTCTCGATTGTGGGCTCAAAAGCTCTGGCCTAAGGTGAGGTTCTTTAATTGGCTTTTATTGCATCGTAGGGTGCTTATTGGTGAGCAACTTATGAAGCATGGTTTTCATGGCCATTTTAGATGTAAAATGTGTGAAGAGAATGTAGAAAATATCAACCATATTTTTATTGAGTGTACTTTAGCCTCTGAGTTGTGGAGGAGAATGGCCACTTTACTTGGCTTACAATGGTCCAATTTTTTTAATTTTGAACAACTTTGGAGGGATTGGCCTAATCAAGAGGGTGTTGATCATTTTATTAGGTAGTTATTTTGGATGGGTTCTACCATTCTTCTTTGGAATATTTGGAATGAAAGGAACAACCAAATTTTTAATCAAGATAGGAAGGATATTCACTATATTTGGCAAAATACCATAGCCAACTTAGTTTAATCAATCCATCATCTCCTTAATCACCCCCAAAAATCCCAACAAATATGGGATCAAGTGATGCAAAGATTAAATATTAAACCTTATAATGGCAACCAACTTAGAGGGAACCCTGGAAAAGCAAGTGTGGAAGGAATTGGTAGACTTTCAAATGGCTCCTTGGTTTTTACTTTTGCTGAGAATTTGGATATTATTTCCAATAACCTGGGTATGGTATCGTCAGAGGCCTTCAGGAGGCTATTAAGGTTGGATGGAAAGGTGTTAGTTGAGTCTGACTCTCAACTCATGATTAATCTCTTGAATAATCCTTCTAAAAATCATAAGGTGTATTGGAGAATAAAAAGAATTATTGAGAAGATTCAGTTAATCTAGATGGTGATTTTTGAAAGTTGATTACAATCATGTGGTCAGAGATCAAAACAAGAGTGTTGATGCTTTAGCTAATTGGGCTTTGGACAAAGGTTATATTACTTGTTATGGCAACCCTCCTATATGGTGGGCTTCTCAACTTAGGGAAGCTCTTCTTTCTATCATTTCTTTGGATGGCTCCAATTTTGAAGGTACCTATTTTCTTCTTGTTTTTTATTTTTTTGCTTCTCTTTGGTTCATTCAATTTTTTTTAGTTCCCTAGCTCATTCTATTCTTTATTTTGTTTTCTCTGTTGATTCTTGCCTTAATAGTCTTCTGGTCTAGATAGGTCATTGTTTTTTTAATTTTTTATTTTCTTTTTTCTTTTTTTTGTTTAGTTTTTTAAGGTGGGTGGGTTTTTTTTTTTGTTTTTTTTTTGTGTTCTTTGTGTTGTTTTTTGTTGTTCTTGTGTTTTTGTTTTATTTTTTTTATTTATGTTTTTTGTTATTGTTCTTGTGTTTTTTTTTCGTTCTTGTTCTTGGGTTTCTCTTTGTTTGTGTTATTTCGTGTTTTTATGTGTGAGTGTTTTCTATGTTTTTTGTTTTTGTTTATTGTTTGTTGTTGGTTTTTTTATTTTTATTTTTATTTTATTTTTTAATTTTTTAGGTTTTGGTTGTGTTTATTTTTCATGTTTTTTTTGGGTTATGTCTTTGTAGTGTTTTGTTGTTTTTGTCTTGTTTGTGTTTTTTTATGTGGTTCTTGTGTTTTTCTATGTGGTTTGTGTTGTGGTTTATTTTATCTTATTGTGTTTGTTTGGTTGTGCTTTTGTTTTTGACACACTCAAGGAGCATGTTTTTTATTTTATTTTATTATTTTTGTTGTTATTTACTTATTTTTAAATTGGTTTTGTGTGTTTGTTTGCTCCTTGAGTATGTCAAAGGTGGTAGGCCAGATCCGAGTCCTGGGTGTTTTTTGTGGAATGGATACCCCTGCCTCCTTGGGTCTTACTCGAAAGTGGCATCCCTTTTGAGATGTTTTCCACAAATTAAAAAAAAAAAACAAGTAGACATTTAATAATTATACTATAAGTGACTATTTCTCTAATACTCTATTTGTTAAAATAAATAAATTCTCTCATAAGAAAATTTTCAAACACTTTGGAGCCAATAAATGTAGGAACTATTTTTAATATATGGTCTTTATTAAAACAGATTCTTGAAACTTGTTTTTTTAAACAAAAATATTTCAAATATATATATTTTGATTAGATAAAAGTATGGGTTTTGAGACGATCCCCAAACCTTAATACATATGTAGTAGAGAAATATTAAGGAAAGAAATCATATCTTTCTCATAGAACACAAACCAAAAAAATATATACAATCCTCTAAAAGGTATCCATAGATAATGCATAAACATTAGGAACAAATAGCCATATAGAACCAGTAGGAATACAAAAAGGCCTTACAAAAAAAATTAGACCTTTAGGGGTTACACAAGTCTCCCAACCACTAAGGAGCCATCAAATTCTTTTGTTAATTAACCTTTCCTCAAATGTCATTGATGAATGTGATCACCACCTAAAGCGATCCAAACAACACCTAGTGATTTTTGTGAAGCATATCCATGAATGGTTGAGCACCAAGGAAATCAAGAATTAAGGAAGGAGGAATCTCCATTGCAACATCCTACAATCCTTTAAACAATTTCTGCATTGGGATACTTTCCTTTGAATCTGATGTATCCATCGAGATGAGTGAATCCTCAATTTTTGAAACTTTCTCAAATAGACTCTTTTAGCATCATGCTCGGCCACCCTTGGACTTGCTACAAGCTAGTTTCAATTTCTTTAATGACCCAACCTATTTACATTTTGAATAAGAAAGGGGGGTCATGAATGGAAATCTGAATGGAAATCTAATATCCCTTTCTCTGTAGATGCCATGAGAAAAAATGAGAGTTTCCACATGAGGCTTGAGTTCCATGTTTATCACCAAATCCAATTGATATAGACACCCTTGGAAAATGGCTTGTAGCAAGGCAACACTATAATAGAAAATTATGGAAAGAAAACATGCCCTTGGGATGAGCAAGTGAACTTGCCACATTCCAAGGGACTAACATCCAACTATAGAACTAAGAGGATTCCATGTCAACCACCTACCCCAACCGTAAATAGAACAACTGAATGTGATAAATATCAATCATCTAGGAAAAAGCATAGGCCACCTTTACCAATCCAACTCAATGGGTGTGAATCCACATAAAAAAATTAAAAAGAGTGGAATATATCTAGTCAACAACCCAATTACAATACTTATGGATCATAAAATCCAACCAAACACAACAATATATGTGTCTTACCATCCCCCTGGTCACCAAGCTAGAATGGGATTGCATAGACCGAACACATTCAAATTCATTTCCCCCTAGCCCGTAAAATTCTAAAATTTAGAACTCAGCCTTTACCATCCATAATTAAGTTTTGGATATTCTGGTGAAAATTGCATGCCCAAATAGAAAGGCCTTGTTGAGAAAGTCCAAGATTCACCATTAGATCCATTGCCTTGTTCCCTTATTGTAAAATATGTTGAGTTAATAGTTTTGATTTTGAACCTAAAATTCTATTAGCTTCAACAATTATATTATTTATATTCCAACAAAGAGGGTTTGAGGACTTAATTAAATTTGTGGTATTTAGGGAATCTCCTTCCACTACAACCTTTTGGAACCCTAGAGAATTATCCAACATGATATCTTGGAGCAAAGCTTTGGCTTCCATAAAGTGGGAGGTTTGAATTGCAAGTAATTTTGCAAAGTTCTTTATTAACTCCCATTTATCATTCCTGATAACACCTCCCACAACTACCAAACTTAGGATCCTTTTTAAAGCATCGTCAAAGTTAAGCTTGATCCAAATGATTGGAGGAGGGGACAATTTGACCTTGGTTTTCTTGGATGGAGCTGACAGCTCTAAAAATTAATTTTTTTATGGGAAACCTAACCTAAGCTCCACCACTACTTCATCAATCATTCTCCCATTAAGATATGGGAAACAAGAAGACATATTTTTCATAGAATTATTGATCACCCTCAAGAAGATAGACTCCACATCTCATTTGAAATTTTTAAAGGTCTTCTTATTCCTTTCCCATGAAATGCTCCAAAAATGATGAGGGAGCAGTAACATCTATAACTTGACCATGCGAGGAGACCTAAAAGGAGAACACCGCTGTAAGCACAAATCAACATAAGAAAGTGAAAAAAACCATTGAAAATTCAAAATATTGAAAACATTCTCTAGCATTGTAGTAGATAAGGGACAATGAAACAATAGGTGCAAACATGTATCTTCTAAGAATTTTTAAAAATAACACCTATTAGGGAGATTCATCCCCCTATTAAGAAGGTTTTGTAGACACTAAAATCATGTTAATCTGATTAGACTACCAAGACATGAGCTAATAGACATAATATGTCCCCCTTGGGCAACCCTCAATAGTTATATAGTGGTCCTAACCACTTTTGGGAGGTTCTACCCCACTTTTAGGAGGTTTTGGGCCATGTAGACATGGTCGTCCCACCTAGGATGACCGTAGTTCATGGTCGTCCCACCCAGGGATGACCACCAGACATGGAACTTGATCCTCAAAAAGTAAAAATTTGAACAAATAGCAACCAAAAACTACCATTTGGCCCACCCATTCAAGCATGCAAGCATAAAGGTGCATAACTCTCATGCCAGGTTGTAAAATTGAGGCCAAAAAGGGAGATTCATTCCCCCTCCAATGCATGACAACCCTTTGGACAAATGGTGACCCTTGCCTTGCATGGCCTCATATGCCTATTTGACCATAGGCCTCTTGGGCTATAAAGTGGATCAATTTACCACCCAATTGAGGGAGAGGAGTCTTTGCATATTTCACCATGGAGTTTTGCCAATATTTTCCTCACTTTTTTGTGCATTTTCCCTTGAGATATCTACCTAGCGAAGGAGATTTTTAAGTGATTATAAAATGCACAATCTATTTATAAAATCAATCCATTTGAGTGAATCCTATCCCCAAATTTGATGACAATACACCTGAGAGTGTTTTGGACCAAATACCAGAGGATTTGGTGGTAGAAACCATCATATTTGGTGACCATCCCACCCCAGGATGAACCCTAAATTATGACAGTCCTAACCATCCCATCCTTTTATGGAGAACAATTTTGTTACTATTTTTGCATAGGTCTATTCTATATTAAATTATATTCTTATTGTTCAAATTTGGTGCAATTTGGAGTTGTTTTTCTTTGGTTATTATGCATTTTGTGTTTTGTAGGCCTATCTGGCTCACCCCAGGACAATCACAAATCTGAGATCGATTTTCTTACTATTTTCAATTAGATCACTTACAGAGCACATAATATGCATAGATCTCAAATTTGGTAGCATTTGGAGTAATTTTGAATATTCTATTGCATTTTTCCTCTTTCAAGATTATTGATGCATGCACCTTCATAGTTTCATCTTAATCCGCACATGCTTTTAATTAATTTTAGTTTCTTATGTGTAGATCCAGGTATCATAGCACATGAGGAAGGATTAGTAAGCTATAATAGTGATAGAACACTTTGTGGCAACATTGAAATCCAACCCACCTTGATCATAAGTGCGAGGAAGACATTGGTAGCGCACCTTGAATTATTGGAAGGATTTGATCCTTTAATTTTTGTATTAATTGTATCAATTGAGATCCCTCAAGGGGACACTTTGTAACTACTTATTTGAAATTTATATCAATATCATGAGAACCACACATTTCTTTCATATATGTGTCATTTTATGCTTTTTTGAAGTGTCGCTTTCGTAGTGCTTAGATCAATTAGAACAATAGATGCGTATCATTTTCCATTTCTAGGTGCATAATTTTTCCACTTTATAGTGGTGATCATAGTGGGACCCTATCCCATTTCATTTTTGTATTTTGTGACCCTATTTATTTGTGAATGTTGCAAGTAATGGCCATTTTGGCCTAAAATGGCCCCTATTTTCCTACTTGGAACACATAGGGACAGCCACAACAGCCATCCCAAGTAGGGATGACCCCAAATTTGTAGCCATCCCACCCTAGGATGGCCACAAAATAGAGGATTTTCTACTAAAAATTCTAGAAACAACAGGATTTTAGGCTATCAAGGTAAGTGCCTAAACCTTTCATTTGCATTTTTTTTACTCTTCAAAATTGCTTAAAAATATAGGTTTTCTTGCTTCCCTTGTTTTCTTGAAAGGTAGAAATGTATATTTCACTTTTCTATAATTGCAAAAACAATAAAAAAAAAGAATAAAAATAGAAAAGAACTTAGTAGAGATGCACTTGTATGACTTTCTTGATTGTAGCCTACCTAATGGGTAGGTTATCATTTAGGGCATGCTTTTTTTGGGTTCTCTTTTATATAACATTTCTCAAAGTGAAACCTTATTTATGCATTAAGTGAAATATCATTGAGTGCTCTCTTATTTTACTTTCTTGAAGTATAAAAGGAATCACACACACCATGTTCCATTTAAATGTTAGTGAGTTGGATTTTATCACCAACCACTAATAGAGACCAATGACAGTGGGTTTCATCTCCACCCATTGGCTCAAATCCTACGAACCCTATTTTTGGCCAAGTCTAGCTCCAAGATCCATCATAGCCTATGGGATATAACATGTATTTCTCTTTAGAGAGGTATATCACTGCATGCAGGTGAACTTGATAAGGATTGGTAGGACCTATGCTCCATGACAAAGTATGGGATTCATATCCATACTTTGGTGAGTTTACGTGAATAAAATTTCATTGTTGGTTGTCGAGCTACGATTATTTGGGTCAAATCCCTTTAACAAAAGAATATCATCCAAAATATCAAAACATGTGACACAAGGTCTTCTTGCAAATAAAAAATTTGAACATACAAAACAACTTTAAGGAACACACATAAATCTTTAAAAGAGATAAACACTTATCTTATTGCATGTTTCCATTCTTGTGTGTTGCATTATTAAAATGTGTAAAGGAGATAATCACCTAGGGTTTGGTAGGAGATATCAATGGTGTGTACATGAATCCAAGCCCATTCAAGGGTAGATGTTGGGGAGAGTAGACAAGGAGACACGAGTCATCTCTTATTTAGCCCTAAGGACATGGTCGTACCTCCTTGGTAGCCTCCTACTCACCCAAGTCCTATAATAGCTAGTCAAGAGCTTTACATACAAGGGATACCTATGCGGGACACCCCTACATGTTTTGATTCTAATCCAAGAACATACTTCTAGTATTTATACACTTCACACGCCTTCTTCCAAAAATTTAAACCATGCACTGAGGTGCTACTAGATAGAGAAATACCATGCATTCACGTTCCTGTTAGATCTACCATGCCCACCTATAGAAAAGGGAAAGAGTACACACACTGGGTAGGGCCAAATGATCCAAATTTACCCTTAACCCACGCCAATAGGTTATAATAACCTAACTACCAATATGAGTATGATACTCATTGCTCAGGGTAAAAAACTCATCCCTTCCCTTCCTCATCAATGAAGGAAGGCATGAGGAAATCCTTGATTACCCTTAATTCCATTATGATAAGCAAGCACAATGTGCGTCTACACCATATGAGTATAGAGATCACCTGTCTAGGCATGAACCTCAAGTGAACGTGACTACCCTTGATTGAGGGAATCTCGTAATCAATATTTTAGATCATCATGAACGATATAGGCCTCAAGGTGATACTACTAGGGCTCCTATACCTCGTATGGAAGAGCAGATAAATAAAGTAGTCATAATATATGTTGAGCACCAAGCACAATTCAAGAAACTTCAATGAGATAAAGAATGCTTAGACTGCTTGCATCAATTAGAGAAAGAAATAATTGAACAACAAACCAATGAGCTATTTTAAAATACCTTATATGAGAGGGTTCCTGTCCCAAATACCCATCGATAGGAGGTCCATCAGCGATAATCTACTTTTAGTCAAGATAGGCCTCCTAGGCCTAACCAAACATTACCTCCTAGACCTACTAGGCCTAATTGGGAATTGCCTCCTAGGCCAAACATATATCATCATTCACAGGTGCGTACCCCTCTTTGTAGGACAGTTCAAGAGACACCATATGGGGCTTACATCAAGCATGAACCAAAAGTGGAATATCTTGAAGCACCTTATGGAGGCAGGGTGGATGAAATCCAACCACCTCGCAATAGGCCGGATTTTCCTTGCCCTCACCCATAGGGTCAAAGCAAATAAGAGGATATCAAATCCTCTAATGAGTATAGAGCATTTCTAGATGCATGGAATCAATAAAGCATAAGACCTTTGGATTTGGGACTCATAAGCCCACATTACATTATATTTGCAATCATCCACTTCACCTATGTACCTTCCCCTAACTATCAAGAGCATTTCAAGATGCCCCAACTAGATACATTTAAAGGAGAGGAAAATGCACAGGGGCATGTCACCAGATTTTTGAATCATTGCTTCTGCATCCAAGAAAATTATGCCTTTATTTTGAGAATATTTTTTCTTACCCTCTTTGTCCCTACCATATAATGGTACAACCAACTCCTGAAGCATATCATCTACAATTTTGAGCAGTTCACGGATGCATTTCTGAAGCACTTAACCTTTAACACCAAGCGAAAGGTAACTCTAACTGACATCACAAAGATAAAATAGTTTTATAATGAGTCAATCACAAACTATGGCAATAGGTGGTGATCATTGCTTACCAAGCTACCATACTTACTCCCCATTATGGAGTTGACTCAAACATTTGGTAAGAGTTGCTTGATGCCAATTTTCTTGTTGTTGCAACTCCAACAATACCCAACTCTCTAATATGCTCTAGCATAGGCTAGAACAATTGAAGACATTAAAATTCAAGAGGTAGAAATTGTGAAACCCCAAAATAAGGAATGGAATAAGAATTCCAAGAAAAATCCTGTGCAACCAAATCCGATATCAATCAATCAAGTTGCTATTAGTATTCCACATCATGTGCAACCAATACTACATTAGAAGCCTAAATATTAGGCCACACATGGAAACTATAACAAGGAAAATCAAATAAACCAAGGACAAAACCAACAAACTCACCCTAAGCAATACTTTATACCAATTTATGAGTCCATGGACCCTTTATCTGAGTTCCTCTGTGTGGATAAGGCAATAAATCTACCTGAAAGTCGACCTATCAATCCAAACACACCAAAGCCCAAAGGATATCATGAAGATCTATACTACAAGTATCATAGGCAAAATGGGCATGATGTACATATGTGCTACAGGTTCAAACACCTAGTACAAGATATGATTGATAGGAATGATCTTTAGGTTGATAACCCTATTGCACCAAACAATCAACAAATGGATATTTTAAAGACCCATTGCCTACCCATGAGGAACATGCAAAGCTAGTACCACAAGTAAATGAGCTCCATCAGGCATCCCCTAAACAAGGGTTCATTGGTGTGGTCAGCATTATGATCAGGATTAAGTGTTACCCAAGTCAAGTTGCACCACCTACGGCTTCAAGAAACATTCCTTCAACGTCACAACCTTTGCCACCTCTAGTGGAAAACCTTCCACCTTGAATGGTGGTCATGATAAATAGCAAGCTTTCTTAGATATTATGAACAAAATCCACTCATCTTTCCATCTATGATCTTATTCAACAATATCCACCTCATCAAGAAGCTCTAATGGAGATCCTCAAGTCGATCGAGCTATAGCCCCAGGAGTCTAACTCCTTTAACAATTTTTGGGGGAATTTTTAGAAATATATAGAACCAATGATCACCTTTCATGAGGATGAACTCAAGCCAGTACCAAATGACATGGTTAATCCTCCCTTGCACATCATCACATGTGTAAATGGAACGCCCTATAAGAGAAATTTGATTGAGACTAGTTCCTCCAAAAACATCATCACCACAACTACTCTTAAATATCTATGGCTTTTGACATCCCATATTGTTGTGTTTACCTATACCCTCTAAGCATTTAGCAATGCTATATGCTCAAAAGTTGGTACCATAGTCTTACGTATTCAGGGGGGACAAAAGACCATACCAACACTATGCCACATCTTGGAGGGTGAAATAGCCTAAAATATCTTGCTAGGTAGACCTTAGATTAAGGACATGAAATATGTGCCATTCATTGCTCACCAATGTATAAAGTACACTTATGAAGGGCAAGTACATGTTGTCTCTACAAACCTTGAACCCTTTAGATACTACAACATGGTGTAGAAAATACCTGAGTCAACCTTGCTATCAACCTACCTAGAATGTAAACCCAATACATCTAGCCAAGGTTCAACTCCTTCATCATCACCTTCCATTAATCCATAACCATATTCTACTATACCATACTCATCATCGACACCCCATATATGCCTTCATCATCAGTAAATCCTCCATAGATTAATATAGGGAAAAGGTCAATCGATGATATCACTCCATCCATGTCTACCATCTCCATAGAAGATATTCCTAGTCCAAATGAATAGGAGCTATCTCATGAGGCAAACATCAAATCAATTCAAGCCTCTCTTCCATATCATCCTTCTTCGCTACCACAAGTCATAGTTCATCTAGCTTCTAGTGATTTAGCAAAATATCTGGTTAGGAACATCATAACAACTCCTACCATTGAGATAGTGTAAAACATGGGTTGATCTCGTCTTCCCATAGGTACCATTATGCCTCTAGTCTTACCCTAAAATAAAAATAAAAATATTTATGGGGGTCTCGACCATGGCATAGAATCCTATCAGCAACAGGAAGAGGATGAAGAGCCCTTTTTTGAGGATATTAACTACATGTCCAATCTTGAATTTGCCATGATATATCTCCATATCTACAATTGGTATGTCTATAGTTTGGGGTTGTATGATCAAGGCACTCACATTCCTTACCATCCATGATATCAAATGCCATATGATAATTCTAGTTTGGGACACAACAAGCCTGTGCCCCTCGATGTCCTCATTGATAGTTTAGAGTGCATGAGCTTGAACTATCAAGATGATTTGGTGCATGATACCTACACCAACCCTAATCGAGTCTATTTCCTAGTGAATTACTTCTCTGTACCCATGAGAGATCAAGATATATCTCGTGATGTCATCCAATCCTAAAAAAGAGGTAAAAATTTACATACCCTTCCACATGACAATGAGGAAGAAGATCAAAGATCTTCGTATGAATGGACATCTAATGATAATTCAGATACAAGGTGGCATCTATCAAATCTTATAGTTTGCACATCAAATATACATGGATCATCTCTTTAGATGATGAACACAAGGACTATCTACATATGTTCCCATTACAAAACCCTATCTAGCATCAATTTCCACCTAAAGAGAAACAAGTTTGCTCACATTCGCTTGACCACCTTTGGTCATTTTGTTTCCCCTACAATCACCTCCACAAGTCTTGTAACAACTTGATGTATATAGACCCCTTAGCCACCTAGAGGAGATCATTCTTCTATCAAAATTATTTTCATAGACCTCTTTGTACTCCTACAATATTCGATTGACCCATCACAACCACTACACCTTGACTTAGGGGTAATCAACATTGATTGAGGAGAATCTCAACCTATTAGTTGTCATCAAGTTTCCTCAATAGTCATCATTAATTACCTACACTATTTTCACAACATATATTGGGCAGACTAGCCAATATTGAGTTACAAGTGAGTCACCAACACAATAATTTACAATAGATATTTAATTGACTCATAAGCAACAAGTTACGATTGAGTCATCCAAAACCTTAACCCCTTGATTGGTAGGACCAACCCCCTCCTATGTAGTCCATAATAAAGTCTCAATAGATCTAGGGGTAGAGGCAACAATACCATCAACCTCGTACATCTACTCCTTTGTTAGAACCCTTATCATCGTTCTTCAATCAATCGTATAAGGCACAAGCAATCATGCTTCCTGAGATCCATCCATTGAAACCTAATAAGCGTATATCAAAGCCACACAAGAAAAATACATATTGTGTTTACCATCGATAAAGGGATCATGACATCCAGACATGTTACCCCTTTAGAGAGTTAGTTTAGGATATGATCGAAAGACAAGAACTTCAAATAGGAGTCTTCCAGGACCCCTTGCCTACACATGAATAAACACAACACCTGCCTATCAAGTTGAACAACCTAATTAGGTACAAATTAATCTACATCCCCAAAATTTTATGGAAATGATCAGTGTTATAACAAATAAATAGGAATAAAAAAAAAATCTAGGCAACCTGTGGCATCATCCAATGTCTCACCTCTGCTTGTCTTGTCGCAGTAGGACATTGGCACTGCATAAAATTACACATCATAGTAGGTGGGCCAATTTCTACTACTCCCCCTAGACAATACAATCACAGTGCATCAAATACAATGCACATTGGGGGTACACAAGGTATTGCACCTTCCTCCTAAAATCATAAAGTAATCAAAGTTACAAAAATCCCCAAAGGTATCCATAAATTCTTTGGTCAATCCAAAATTCTCCAAAGGTTTCTGTGAACCCTTTGGTCACCCAAAAACAAAATTCTCCAAAAGTGTCTACGAACCATTTGGTCAGCCCAAAATGCTCCAAAGGTTTCTATGAACCCTTTGGTCAACTAAAAATGCTCCAAAGGTATCTATAATCCCTTTGGTCACCCTAAAACACTCCAAAGGTGTCTACAATCCCTTTGGTCACCCTAAAATTATCTAATGGTGTCTACAATATCTTTGGTCACCCTAAAATGTTCTAAAGGTGTCTACAATCCCTTTGGTCACCCTAAAATGCTCCAAAGGTGTCTACAATCCCTTTGGTCACCTTAAAATGCTCCAAAGGTGTTTACAATCCCTTTGGTCACTCTAAAATACCCTAAATGTGTCTATGACTCCTTTGGTCACCCCAAAAATCTCCAAAGGTATCCATAAACCCTTTGGTCACCCAAAATACCCCAATGGCATCCAATAAGCCCATTGGTAAAAATGTATATACATATATATCAATCAAAATTCAAAAACATCATCAAAACAACAAAAATACAAAAAAATATTGCATTGCATCATATTGCACACTGTTGCATTATACAATCATTGCACTTAGACATACACATCATTGCACTTTACATTTTAGAGTTGCTCATACATGTCTAGAACCAAGACTATACACTAGTCATCATTCAAAATCAATTTTGTCAAATTCATCATTCACATCATTCCATATTACACTTATCATTTCCACCTACATTTCCCACCTTTCATATTAGTGTATGTTTTCCTTCACCTAAGTCATGTTTTATAAGGTGTATTTAGGTTCTTTCAATCACTCAGTCATCTCTAGTTTTATTTTCAGATTCTATAGAAATCTATTCCTGATTTTTAGGAGGTAGAGTCCTGCTGATCATACCTTGTATATGTCAAAATCCCAACATATTTTTACATTAAAATCTAAGTTTTGCACAAGGAAATATGAAACCTACAAAGTGGTCTAGGTTACCTTAAGTGAAAAGCTTACCTTGCTCATCCCCTTGTGCAAATGGTTCAAAAATACTAAGAATTGACAAAAGAACAAGATCCTCCCTACCCAAATATCCAAAATAAATAGTGATTTTTACCACTATCAAAAATAAAATAAAAAAGTAAAATAAAAGTAGTTATCACCACTCCCAAAATCTCTTTCTCACTAAACACAAATGAGAAACTCCCTTGAGCAATTCAAAAACTAAACTTGAATCTTTGGAATTTTCAGCATTTGATAAATCATGAGGTGATCCT
This sequence comes from Wollemia nobilis, assembly GCA_028583015.1. Classification (NCBI taxonomy): domain Eukaryota; kingdom Viridiplantae; phylum Streptophyta; class Pinopsida; order Araucariales; family Araucariaceae; genus Wollemia; species Wollemia nobilis. The sequence goes on along the minus strand of JAQPPZ010010331.1, from coordinate 3,209,605 downwards.
CATTACAGATTAGGTGGCATCAAGCCTGCATGGCAATGGTGGTATACTTACGCATGACAATATGTCTATCACATTAGCATCCTGCTTTTGTACATACCAATGTTTGCATGCGTATGAGCTAGCTTTTGGTAGCCTGTACTACCTAGTGGTCTAATTCAACTACATACAAAACCCAGGATCATGATACTGATAGGGTTATCTTTAGTACAGATGGGTTGCATCAATCTTGTTTGGCACTACGGTAACTTTATGCGTTATCATAATAATGAAATCACATACATACACATGGATATTGAGTATCATCGTTATCTCTAAATGAGACCTGAGCCTTGAATGTCTGCTCTAGAGAGGACTGAGATGAACGACTCAACCTCTACTCATGTGTCTGCAATGAACTCATGAGCTCGTATGTCGAGAGAGTTGTCAGATTCCTCAACTCTTTGATTGCTATTACAACCGATTCAAACTTGGTAGGTAGACTTTTGAGAATCTTCTCCACGATTCTCTGGCTCTACATAATTTCACCATTCAACTGCATCTGGTTGATGATGTCCGTCGTTCGAGTGAAGAAGTCATTAATGGACTCAGACTCACTCATCTACAGGTTCTCAAACTCTCTCCTGAGCATCTGCTGTTTCACCAACTTCACCTTGTTGTTGCCCTGGTATGAACTGGACAGAATCTGCCAGGACTGCTTTGCTTTGGTGGTCAATGCAATCCACAGGAAGATGGTCTCTTCGACCGCTTGCATGATGTAAAACAGGGCCTTTTGGTCCTTCTTGGTGTTCTCATTCAACAGGTCCCTATTTGCTTGGAAGAGAGCGGTCAGTGCTGCTGTGTCTGCTAGTTCTGGATAGTCGTGCTCAACTAACTTCCACAGCTCTTGAGATCCAAACAAGATCTTCATTTGGATGCTCCAATAATCGTAATTCTTATCGTTGAAGCGCAGGATTTGCAACTGCAACGAATGGCTGTTTCTAAAATCTATTTTATGTCTCCGCATCAATGACACTATGGCTCTTGTACCAATTTGAAGCTTTTACTGACTTAAGAAAGGCGACCGGCTGTGCAAATATATCCCGCAATGGTGGGCTACGCACTGCACGATGTGCGACAGCGGGCGGTACCTCCCGATTGCACCCCCTTCTAAGCCTCGCATGCAAAGTCAGCGACGTCGAGCGTCACAGCAAAATGCTGCGCCGTCGAGCGGCACACACGAGGTTTGGCGCCAACGGGAGATACTGCGCTGTCGGGCGGCGCACGCAAGACTTGGTGCCATCCAATGTCCCTGCGCCGTCGGGCGGCGCGTAATGACTTCCCGAATTCAGGTTATCAGCCTTTGATGATTGAGTGAAGCTCTATTATTGAGTTGTTTCATAAACTCAACTACCATCTCTTTAATGTTCAAATGATGGGTAGGAGAATTTCTATTCATAGATTTTGGTTTCCTATTGCTCTTAATAAAATTGGAGCTATATTTTCTTTCTTTCGCCTGTTCTTTCTGTTGAATGTTTGCAGTGTGCAGTAGAGTTGAAGGAAAAGCAGAATCCATGGAAATCAAAGTGATATTGATTTTTGCACAACATGTTTCTTCAGAAAAGTAGTAGTATTAGGTGTTGTTATTTCAGGAAACTGTTTGCTTTTGATTTGCAGGGAATGTCATTATACTCGGCTATATGTATTGTATGGCAGACTTTCAATGGCAGGAGAGTGACCACCGTGTGGAAAGTTATCTTACCTTGATTGTAGTGTACACTTAACATAGAATGTAAATGTAACTCGGCCTTTGGCCTTTTATAAACACTGTAGAATGGAGGGGACAGAAAATGTATGGATTGAAAAGGATGAAACTGCGATTCTCATTACGAACATCTTAGATTTTGCAGATTTGATGCATCAGGTGCCTTTATACGAGAACAAATCTAAAAATACTGCTAGCGGTAATGTTTCGAGACAACTTCGCTGAAATAAATTCCGTGCAAAAACATATATGGATATAGGTTTTGTTAGAAATAATAAATGGAAAGAAGTGGTTTGATTTTAAGACCGATGGAACAATTAGATTTTAATGTTGCAGGTTGAAATAGTTACATTAACCATATTTATTTATTTTATTTTACTTTTCATTAAAAAGGGTAAATTTTTTATTGAAATCAGAAAAATATAGAAGAGTCAAAAATTAGTTTATAACAAAACTGCTTTATCTAGGTATATTTGCTTTCAATAAACTAGTAAGAGTTTGAGAGCATGCTGAAAGAAAAATATGAGTAAAAACGATGAATTCCATATTGCAACGAAGAATCTGAGTAACTACCCCTACCAACGTCCAATTAATATTGATAAGATTACAAGTATTCAACAAATTAACGATAAATTGAGAATCTGATTCACAAATTATCCTGCGCCAACCCAAGGCATATCCATGCTTCAATGTATAAAGAAAAGCAAGGGCTTCCATATAATTATTGGTATGCCTACATGAAAAAAAAAACATACCACGCCACTACAATCACATCATTAATTATTATTGTATAGATAAAGTGAATAGAAATATGTCACTCGACACACTATGCAAAAAAGAACATGCTTGAATGTCTTAGTTTGCCGTTTCATTGATAAAGAGATTGAGCTTGCCAAATAATAAAACTAATAGATCAGACGGATCCTGCAAAATAAGAACAATGTAATAATCTTAAGCTGTTTATCTCTTCTAAACTAGCTCAGAGCATCGTATTTAAAAAGAACATACACGAGTTATCTAAGGTTCAGTATAGTAAGGATGCTATTTACATTATGGTTGGTGTGACCCTGGTTCAATCTCTATGATGGATATGTATAAGAAGTATTACTCAAATAAATAAATAAATAAATTTAATAATATTCTGAGAGGAAAATGAACAGTTTCTCATATTAAGATCTGCGGAAAAAAAAACATATAATTGAAACAATATAAATATTTGTGTAAAAACAAGAAAAAAACATAAATATATGTGAAACAATATAAATATTTGTGTAAAAACATAAATGCTGCATGTCCCACCACTAAACAAAAATATCTTCACTAAATGAAAGGTTTACTTAAAAATTTATGAAAATAAAAATAAAGTAAAACAAATAAGGACCCACAGCCAAGACTAAAATCAGATTAGAATAGTACACTAAACACTTAAATAGTCGCTATAGAATCCAACACCAAAATATTCACGAGGTGCCGGCGTACAAATCTATCACCTACCTAAATATATAGGGCCCACAGCCAAGACTAAAATGAGATTAAAATAGTACACTAAACAAATAAATAATCACTGTAAAATCCAACAGCAAAATATTCAGGAGCCATTTTAAGGTACCAGATGAAAGGGTCCCAACGTGGTCTAAAAATGCGTGAGCCACATAGTTGCTCATTCCATTGCAATCTACGCATCCATAACTTTCCAACGATGCATAAAGAACGGAGTTCCAAGCTTATATATCTTTTATAACATCAGAATGCTTGAAAGCTTATCTTTGTCAATTTTTTTTTTTTTTTACCTTTTCCCATATCAATCAAATGTAAACCATGTGTTGCGTGTTTCGAGCATGTGAAAAAAAACGTAGATCCAGTGCTTTATGTGCATAGCAAGGGGAACATTTATACATAATGTGTTGGCAAGTTTGTATTATTGGAGTGTACGTTGTCTCTACTCTTATCATTATAAACCTCTCGTGATAGTACTAGCAAAAGGAACATTAATACATAATGTGTTGGCAAGTTTGTATTATTGGAGGGTAACATTGTCTCTATAGTACAAGGGAATGGCCCGCTAGTGTGATCCCTATCATTATTTTTTATTTTTAAATAAAATTTTTATAATTTTTAATTTTAGGTAAAGATGAAGTTAATTGGATTTTAATTTATTGAAGAAATAATTGATCTTTACTAACCTACCTGTCCTTTCTTTCTTATGTTTTTTCAAGATGAAATATTAAAATAAAATAAGTTTTTAGTAAAAAAAAAATATTTATTTTTATTACATAGAAGAGTTGGTTATAACTACTATTTTTATTAACTGGCCAGTGAACTGCTCTAACAAACCTATCCATCTCGTTTATAGGACTGCTCTAGCAAACCTATCCATCTCGTTTTTGGTAACCTGCCCTGAGATGGGGACCGCGCTGGTAGCTCGAAATAGCTCGAGATTTAAACCTAGATCTCTTCTTGGTAAGTGTCCAACCACATCTACACTTAATCACCTAACCTTATAATATGAAAAAAAATATATTGTTACTATGTTAAATTTACATTAACATTTCTTTAACAAAATACATGATGAACATTTTATTTAACAAACAAATAAAAATAATTTAAAAATCCACTCGTATAGAGGAGTTGGACATCAAGTGGATAGTTAAAACTCTCTCATTGAAATCAAGAGGCCAAGGTTCAAATCTCTTCTCGCATGTTACTGATATGCTATGTACAAGGTATTACAAATAAAAAATCATTAATCATGTTTAAAAGTGAGATTTGTTTTGTATTGTAACAAATAAAAAATCGCTAATCATGTTTAAAAAGTGAGATTTGTTTTGTATTGTAATAATAAATTTTTATATTTTAATATATTTTATCAACAAATATAATAAAATAAACGAGCAGAAGAAAATTGAAATAGTGGTGTGCGTGAGTGTATGAGGGGTAGGTGGATGTTCATTAAAAAAAATTGAAAATAAAAAATAAAAGGAAGAGTAAAAGTAAAAAATATATAATATTAAAATTTACTTATAATTACATGTTAAAATTAATTTAGCTGTTCTTTAATTATTTAATTAATAGTTTATAAATACATTAAAAGTCGTATAACAAAAGAGGTCCATGATATTATTTTTTTATAAATTATTATATACTAGATAGGTCTAGCCTCACGTTGAGGTTAACTAGCCATGAATGTTTGGAAGGATATTAGTTTCAAAGTTATTTTTTTTAATTTTTTTAATATATAAGAAATTTTGAAAGGTGGAGCTCTCGAAGAGAAAATTAGGGCCTTAGTTGGGTAGATGAAATGTTTTTGGTTTCTGGAAAATCAAAGATAAGATTGTTGCCCTAGGAGGGTCCAATGAAGACATGTCTAGATCATATTTTAAAGAGATAGAGTTATTTTGCAGATTTTTTGAAGGAAAAATCTGTAGAAAAATGAAGAAGCATAAAAAACTACATTAAAATGCTCTTTATGACTATCGAAAAAAGATCAACATCTCAAAGAGTCAATGGATGCTTTCCATTGTCAGAATCAAGGTAAAACATTGTCATTGAGCAAAGGATGGTAGAAGAAACAGTCTTAGATAGAGTCAATCATGATCTAATCTCTAAATTCATTGGTATCTTCCCTACCCTAATTTTTTTAAATTTGTGGGTTTGACAAAACTAGGAGCCTCTTGGTGAGTATTCTTTGTGGTTTATTAGTAATTAATATTTTATTGTTAGTTTTTTCTCACTTGTCGATAGAAATAGGGCTTTCAAATCAAAAAAGAGGAATCATGGTTCAACAATATTATTTTTTCAGCCCAAGAGAGTGGAATTTGATCCCCGAATTAAACCTATTATTGTCCTAGTTTGGATCCATATGTATTCACTTCCAATGGAGTTTTAGAGTGAGCATAGATTGAAAATAATTGATAATTTACTTTTAAGATATTTGGGCATTTCTAAAGAGACAATGAAAGAAAAAATAATCGTTTATGTTATATTATGCATGAAAATGGATCTTAACCAGTATTTCCTGGAAAAGGTTGAACTTGAACTTGTAAGACTATCTTAGATACAACAGCTGGATTATGATGTGTTGCTATTTAGGTGTAGAGTTTGCCATAAATATGGGTATTTGGTGTAATCCTACCTAAACAATATGAACACAAAAATGAAGGCTCCTATAGGAATTTCAAATATTCCTAAGGAGGAATGAAATTAATAGGATATTAAAGTATTGATTTTATGGATTAAACATTTTTCGCAGGACTGCCCAAACTACTGAACTCATTTTGGCCATATCTCACTCATTCGGACTCGGATTGAGTTAAAATTATGAGGGTAAATGCCTGAAAAACCTAGAACATCTCCACCAATTTTCATATCATTTGGAGAAACACAGATCCTAGTGCATCCCTATGTGTTAACGAGATATTTGGCAAGTGGCTATGCGAGGGTTTCATATGGGTTTAGTGCAAGCAGCACCATAGGTTGGTTTTTAGGGCCTTTGGGCCCTAGCGGCCAATATTTTTGTGGTTTTTGATGATAATAGATCATACTATGAACTTGAGTGACAATGGCTTCCAATTTGTTGCATAAAATAAAAGTGAAAACCATACCTTTGCACAGTGTCTAGGTCAAGGATTAAAGATATCACGAAACAAGTTTCAAGTAGTTGATCAAAAAATGGCTCATATCTCAAGTGAATCTGGTGCTAAGGTGCACCCACAAAATAATTCTAGTGTGAAAACCCTTGTCAAGGGTAAGAATTTTGAAGACTCAATACCAAAAATTAATTTTAGGGATGCCCTTCGTGGTGGACAGCCTCAGCCTAATGCTAATATCAATCTTAGACCTTCCCATAAACCTCTAATAATGCCTATGATTTATACTAGGAAAATAGAGTCAGGATGTCTTCAAGCAGCTGATGGAACTCCTATTGTTAAGCTTGATATTGGTAACATTCAAACTCGCATTGAAGATTTGGAAAAAAAAGGACTAATTTGTTGGTTCATGGGTTTTCTATCGAGTCTATCTGCTTTCAAAGTCTGGGCTACAAAAAGCTGGAAAACTAAAGGTGAGTTACAAATATCTATTTATCCAAATGGTTATTTTCTTGTTTTATTTGCTAATAATGAAGATAGAGAGAAATATTTTCAAGGGGGTCCTTGGTTTTTAAGAAGGGCAGGGCTATTCATGAAGCCCTGGCATACTAAATTTAAAGCCAAAGAAGAGATGCCTTCTATAGCTCCCATGTGGGTTAGAATCTTTGGCCTTCCTATTGAATTTTGGAATCCTATAGTTTTTTCTTCAATTGGAAACTCTTTAGGAACTTTTATGATGACTGTTGATTGTACTCAAAATTTTGAACATATTATTTATGCTTAGATTTGTGTTTTAATGGATTTTGACAAACCCCTACCTAAAAATATCACATTACAATTTGGGAAAGACACTTGGGAGCAAGTAGTGGACTATGAGAACATTCCTTTTTGTTGTAGAATTTTCCATGAATATGGTCATTTGGCTAGTGCTTGCCCAAATAAAATTCCTAATCAAAAGAAAGAAGATATAAAATCAGCAGGTTTCCAAATACCTAAGAATAAGAACACTAAAAAAAAACTAGTTATGAAGGATCAATCAAAGTCATCTACTAATATGTTTGAAATCCTTTCCACAAATGATGTCCCAAGTGAGGAAGAGAAAATAATGGAAACTAAAATCTTAGAAACATAATTTAAATATGAAGGGAAGAACTCAGAGACAAACCAACAAATCAAAGGTTTTCAATAGAAAAAAAAGGAGAAAATTTACAAAAGAAAAACAATCTTTCAAATGTCAAAACTTCAAATAATGCAGGTCCCAATATAGACTCCGTTGAACCATATAGTAAAATTTTGGTTATGTACGAGCATTCTTCAAGGTTAGAAGCCATCTCAGATTCAATTGGAATAAGTCAAGAAATAGGAAAAAAAATTGAAGATGGATTCTAATAAAAAAGTAGGTCACAAGACCAATCAATATCATATGGTAAAATAAGGTGAAAATCTTGTAGAGGAAGGTAAGATTAATGCCCTTCCCAACTTTTTTAGCCCTGCTATTAATGAATATCGTCACTTGGAATATTAGAGGACTCAAATGGAGTCTTTCAAAACAAAATGAAATTAGAATAATGATTCAAATAAATCATCCACATCTTGTTTTCCTTCAAGAAACAAAGATGTCAATGGAGGATATGGACTCAATTGCCAGTAAAATTTGGCCAACTTGAAAAATGGTTTCCCTCAGTTCCCAAGGGACTTCGAGTGGCATTGCTTTTCTTTGGGACCCAAAAGAGGTAGTTATTCACCATATGGTTGGGGTTTGTTAGCTATAGATATTAAAAGTAGACATTCCAACCATATTATGCTCTACATTACTGTTTATGCTTCGACTTATTTGGAGGAAAAAAGAAGACAGTGGAAGGATATTACTCATATTATCTCTCACTTTCCTAAATCTTGGATCTTGATCAGAAGAGATTTCAATACCATCCTCTCTCTAGATGAGAAAAGGGGGAAAATAGAAATTTGGACAAAAGCACTGACCTCATGAGAGAATATATTGCAAACCTCCATCTTGTGGATATCCAACCAGATAATGGCCTTATGACTTGGTCTAACAGAAGGCAAGTCTTAGCTTGTATAATGGAGAGATTGGATAGGTTTTTGCTCTCTAAAAATTTCTTAATCCATGGTCACATTCCTAAAGTGAAGACTCTTAATAATGTTGGTTCGGATCATTGGCCAGTCATGGTGGAAATGTGGAAAACCAATGTGAGTTTCTCTCCTTTTCATTTTCAATTAATGTGGCTTAGAGACATTTCCTTTAGACCTCATGTGCAACAATTGTGGAAGGAAGGTAAACCTAGGCATGGGACTAAGATGTTCTATTTTGCCAAAATACTGCAATATATTAAATCCAAAATCAAGACTTGGAACTGGAAAGAGTTTGGGGATGTTCATAAAAAAACATGAAGTTATTTCTCATCTTGAAAATTTGAATAATAAAATCCATTTAGATGGCCTCACAAAGAAGATAAGTGCACATGAAATTAAACTCACAACTTAGTTAGAGGAATGGGAAAAAAAAGAAGAAATCTTATGGAAGAAAAAATCTAGAATTCAATGGCTCAAAGAAGGAGATCGAAACACAAATTTCTTCCACAAATCTCTTCTAGCTCAAAGATCTCACAACTTTATTTCTTCCTTAAAATCAGATTTTGGAGATGTTGTTTATACTTGGGATGGCATGAACTCTATTGTTGGTGATTACTTTTCCAATATTTTTGTTGCTACTCCTCTTGACTCAAATTCACAACAAAATGTTCTTCAAGCAATCCCTTCTCTTATCACTTTTGAGGAGAACTCTATTTTGACTACTCATGTTACTATCAATGAGATTCAACAAGTAGTTTTTAAAATGCAAAAAGGGAAAACCCCAGGTCCTGATGGTTTTCCCATTGAGTTCTACCAAGAGTTCTGGGATATCCTTCATGTTGATTTATTAGAGGTGGTGGAAGAAGCCAGAAAAGCCAAAGAAATTTTGAAGGTTATCAATAAAACTTATATTACTCTTGTTCCAAAAGCTCAAGAGGTTGATCATATCTCAACTTTTAGACCTATTGCTTTATGTAATGTTCTTCTCAAAATCATTACTAAAATCATGGCAAAAAGGTTGAATCCTCTTTTGCATAAGATTATTTCCCCAGAGCAAGGGGGTTATGTGGAAGGACGTCAAATAGTAGATGAGATAGTTCTTTCTTAGGAAGCCATCCATTCCATGGATATGCAAAATTCTCCTTCCATGTTCATTTGGTTAGACTTATCCAAATCTTATGACAGAGTGGATTGGCACTTCCTTATCAAAGTTTTGAGGCAATTTGGTTTCTCTAAGGATTGGATGGATTGGATTATGGGATGTATCTCTTTAGTTTCCTACTTAGTTCTTATCAATGGCAGACCTTCTCAGTCTTTCCTAGATTCCAGAGGTATTAGGCAAGGTGACCCGCTATCCCCTTATTTATTCATCATTCTTGTTGAATGCTTGGGTGGGACTATAACCAAAAAGAGGGAAAACAAAACCCTTGAGGGAGTTACCATTGCTCATGGAGCTAGACCTATCTCTCATCTTCAATTTGTGGATGACTCTACTCTTTTAGGTAAAGCTACAATTAAGGAAGCTTCTAATATTAAGCAAATCATTAGCTATTTTTCTAAGGCTACTTTGGACGAGTTGATCAATGAAGACAAATCTAAAGTTATTTTCTTTCATTGCTCTGCTATACAGGAATCCATGGTCTTGGATAAATTAAGATATAAGAAGACCCCTCTTCCAATCACTTATTTAGGTATTCCCATAAATATTCAAAGGCAGAAAAATAAATATTGGAATTGGTTGTTGGACAAAGTCAAGAAGAAAATTGGAAAGTGGACCAACAAGTGGCTTTCTTCTGGGGGTAGAATCACCTTGGTAAAATCAGTCCTTCAAGCTATTCCTATTTATTTTTCTTCCGTTTTGAATATCCCAAAGGCTATTCTTTGATCATTGGATCAAATTAGTCATCATTTCCTTTGGAGTGGTACTAAGGAGAAAATAAAATGGGCCTTGGTGAAATGGGATACTTTATGTCTTCCTAAGAGTGAAGGGGGGTTAGGATTCCGGTCTTCTATTAATAACAACAAAGCTTTAGCTACTAAATTATATTTGAGGATGTTGCATAACCCCAATGCTCTTTGGGCCAATAATCTTCGTGATAAATATACTGAGAACAAAAGTGCTAAGACCTTGTTCGCTATCAACTTCCTACCAAAGGTTCTCCCATTTTAGAAGTTCTTAATACTGGTGAGGATTTGATAAAGAAAAAATTATTTTGGATCATTCATAATGGTCAACAGGTAAATTTTTGGATAGATTCTTGGGATGGTCACAAGCCTTTGATAACTCAATTTCCCGATTGGAGGCCTTGGATGGAGGAGCTTCACCGAGCTAATTGGATAAAGGTGGCTAATTACTATCGGTACCATACTGGTAATTCAAAGGTTGGTAGATATTGGATCCCTATTGAGGACTTGCCTATTCAAATCCCATAAAGGAAAAGACAAGATATCCAAGGCATCCTCCATATGAGATCCCTCTCTTGGTCCCATGAAAAATATTATTTTGGATGGAACAACACTACTAAGGGTGAGTATTCAGTTGCTCAAGGTTATTTGACCTTATGCCATAATAATCCCAACCATTCTTCTGACATCTTTTCTTGATTGTGGGCTCAAAATCTCTGGCCTAAGGTGAGGTTATTTAATTGGATTTTATTGCATCATAGGGTGCTTACTGGTGAGCAACTTATGAAGCATGGTTTTCATGGCCCTTTTAGATGTGAAATGTGTGAAGAGAATGTAGAAAATATCAACCATATTTTTATTGAGTGTACTTTAGCCTCTGAGCTATGGAGGAGAATGACCACTTTACTTGGCTTACAGTGGTCCAATTTTTTTACTTTTGAACAAATTTGGAGGGATTGGCCTAATCAAGAGGGTGTTGATCATTTTATTAGGCAATTAGTTTGGATGGGTTCTACCATTCTTCTTTGGAATATTTGGAATGAAAGGAACAACCATATTTTTAATCAAGATAGGAAGGATATTCACTATATTTGGCAAAAGACCATAGCCAACTTAGTTGAATCAGTCCATCAACTCCTTAATCACCCCCAAAACTCCCACCAAAGATGGGATCAAGTGATGCAAAGATTGAAGATTAAATATTCTAAGGGCAACCAACTTAAATGGAATGTGAGTATTAGTAAGATGGATAGGACTAGAAATTGGCAACCTCCTCCTAAGTATTTTGGAAAAGTCAATACTGATGGAGCCTCTAGAGGGAACCTTAGAAAATCCAGTGTGGGAGGAATTGGTAGACTTTCAGATGGCTCTCTACTTTTTACTTTTGCTGAGAATTTGGGTATTATTTCCAATAACCTTGCTGAGGGGTATGGTATCCTCAGAGGCCTTCAGGGAGGCTACTAAGGTTGGATGGGAAAAGGTGTTAGTTGAGTCTGACTCTCAACTTATGATTAATATCTTGAAGACTCCTAAGAATCATAAGGTGGATTGGAGAATAAAAAGAATTATTGAGAAGATTCAATTAATCCAGATGGTATTTTTGAAAGTTGATTACAATCATGTGGTCAGAGATCAAAACAAGAGTGTTGATGCTTTAGCTAATTGGGCTTTGGACAAAGGTGATCTTACTTGTTATGGCCACCCTCCTATATGGTGGGCTTCTCAAATTAGGGAAGCTCTTCTTTCTATCATTTCTTTGGATGGCTCTAGTTTTGAAGGTACCTAGTTTCTTCTTGATTTTATTTTTTTGCTTCTCTTTGGTTCATTCAGTTTTTTTTGAGTTCCCTAGCTCATTCTATTCTTTATTTTGTTTCCTCTGTTGATTCTTGCCTTAATAGTCTTCTGGTCTAGATAGGTCATTGTTATGTTCAATTTTTTTTTCTTTTTTTTGTTTAGTTTTTTAAGGTGGGTGGGTTCTTTTGTTTTGTTTTTTTTTTGTGTTCTTTGTGTTGTTTTTTGTTGTTCATGTGTTTTTTTGTTGTTTTTTATGTTTTTTGTTATTGTTCTTGTGTTTTTTGATTGTTTGTGTTATTTCGTGTTTTTATGTGTGAGTGTTTTCTATGTTTTTTGTTTTTGTTTATTTTCTGTTGTTGGTTGTTTTTTTTTTTTTTAAGGTTTTGGTTGTGTTTATTTTTCATTTTTTTTGTGGTTATGTCTTTGTAGTGTTATGTTGTTTTTGTCTTGTTTGTGTTTTGTTATGTGGTTCTTGTGTTTTTCTATGTGGTTTGTGTTGTGGTTTATTTTATCTTATTGTGCGTGTTTGGTTGTGATTTTGTTTTTGACACACTCAAGGAGCATGTTTTTTATTTTATTTTATTATTTTTGTTGTTATTTACTTATTTTTAAATTGGTTTTGTGTGTTTTTTTGCTCTTTGAGTATGTCAAAGGTGGTAGGCCAGGTCCGAGTTCTAGGTATTTTTGGTGGAATGGATACCCCTGCCTCCTTGGGTCTTGCCTAAAAGTGGCATCCCTTTTGGGATGTTTTCCACAAATAAAAAAATCTTCCTAAGGAGGGTAAGTCAACAGTTAATAAAGAAACAACCAATATTTCTCAAGGTATATAAGCACAGGGAGATAGTTTTTAATAGCCCAAAAGAAGGAGAAGACAACATAAAAAATATGGAAAAGAGTAAAACCAACTCAAGCTCTCAAATAAGTATGAGATCTTCAAGATACTAGTGGACCAGAAATAAGGAAAATTCATGGAAGGAGTGAATGGGAATAATGAAAACAATAGCATGCATGTTTAAGCCTCTCTTTCACCTCCTTCTATCCTAGAGTAGGTGATTGAGTGCATTGAGTTACCACAATCAAATATTTTAGGGGTACTGATAGTGCATAATCAAGAGCAACCGATAAATAAGTATACCATCATGGGTATAGTATAAAAGAATAAAGAAAATCCAACTTTAGAGATAACTTAGGTAGAAAAGAGAAAAACATATCAACTCTCAAGGAGTTGGTAGAAAATCAATTAAGGAATTGATATTATTTTAAGGAGATAAATCAATCACTAGGGAATTGGTGAGACCAATAGAATATCACATATCTCAAGTTAACCAATGATTATATTATCATGGAATATAAGAGTTTTAAATAGTAGAACCCATAAATTTGTTGTTCGAAGACTCTTAGAAAAAAGTAAAACATTTTTTTTGCTTATCTAGGAGATAAAAATACCATTGGGTCTTATGTACAAAACAATAAATAGACTTTGTAGGGGTTATAGTCATATGGAATTGGCTTACCAAGGGGTCTCATGGGGGATACTTAAATTTTAGAACTCTCTTGAATGGATGATAATCAATGTTATACATAGCAGTGAATTATCATAAATTAATTGTAACAACCCCCCTAGCACAACCATTGATTGTATATGAATTGATGAATTATACTTACCTTTTTCTTCTAGAATGTGGTACTCATAATGGTTGTTATTCATGTAGGACCAGGTATATTCCTTCCATGGACAGAAGAATATCGATAGAAAAAGATAAATGGGATATGATGATCGGCCCATGAGTACATAGAAGCTCACGCAATTTCATATCATATAAGGCATTATGAATGACTTGCATTGTGTGTGTGCTTTGTTTGAAAATTATGTTTGATGGTTTTTGAAATGGATTAGTACATATAACCTTCGTTGGCAATGAAAATGCCTAGGAACATGGGAGCCATTTTGGTGATTTGGAAATAACTTCATGTTTGTCCTAGGATTTATTAAATAGCATAAGGTTTATTAAAATAATAAATAATAGCTATTAAACAAGAATAAAATAAATAAAGGTAAATATATTTTAATAAGTGGGCATAATAGGCATGTGGTGGATGTGATGAATTGGATAACTACATGTATTTGACATAATTACTTTTAACCTCCCCATGTTCCTAAAGGTGAAATCATAGGAAGACAAGTAGGGGGAGGAAGTATTATTTTTTTATGTTTTGCATTGGAAATCTATCTTATGTGGCTAGATAAGAAAGAAAGAAAATAAGAGATGGGACAGAGAGAAAATGGTGAAGAAAAAGTGAAGAAACTACAAAAAAATAAGTTAGGGCTTCTGTAGTATGGTTGTGCTTAATTGACTGCATGACATTTGGAATAAATATTGTATGTTAAATCTTATTTGCTATGTACTCCCAATTTATAAAAGAGTATTTTATTTATGTTGCGGGTGTTGAATGTAATGTGCATGTAATATTTTGAACATTTTTTCAGAATTTCATGTCTTAAAATTTTCACACCTTGTTTATGCTATTAAAGAAATGAAAGGGGTTGGGCATATTTACTTTGTTGAAATTTGAATGGTCATACTATTTTTTGGAATGCTTGTCATGTTTTATTATATTGAATTGGTTGCAAATGGCTTATCTAGTAGCCTCATAGATTGAGGATTAGTTGCAATTCTTGTTATTATTCGAGCTGAATTCATACCAACAAAATATGGTCTTGAAGTGATGACCAAAAGTGTGATATTTTATTATTGATGTGCCAATTAAATAACTATTGTTTTATCTGTGATGTTGTTTTTTTCTTAAAGGATTGAATTGTGCATTTTATGTACTTTTAAAATATTTTTTACTGCATGCAAAAATGAAAATAAAATTATATAGCTATAGGAGATACATGCATACATTTAACAAGGTCCTTTACGATCCCATGCACCAACTATTGAATTCCTTATTCAATGTTGCAATGAGAAAAAATAAGCTTCTATGATATAATCTTAAATTTTGATTGATTCAGACGAAGGATACTTGGTTAAAGTTTCACTAGTGGTTTCTAAGTAAATGGAACAAAACTATGACAATACAAGTTACTGTTTAATGCTCTATGGAATAAATATTTATGGCTAATGTATTTATAAAAGATGTGATTATGTGTATATGCCTAGGGGCATTTAGGTTAAAAATTGTAGTTGCCCAAGTGACATATGTATAATTGTGCGTAAGGAAATATAAGAGGATTGAAAATCATAATCCTTACCTTGTATAGTTTATGTATATATTGTAGACTGTACATGTCTATTCAAATGATTTGCCTTGTAATCATGAATTCTTAAGAATTGTAATATATGTGTGTGAGATAGAGAGATACTTATTATTAGCAAGTGTGTGTGTGAGAGAGACTTATTATTAGCAAGAGCATTTTATTGAAAAGAATAAACCAAAAATTGTTACAATTTCATTTGTAGTACAAGAATTAAACATTGGATGAAAATGTATAACATATATACCTTACTGGAATAAACCAAGCATCAATATTTGGTCTCCCTAATATTTAGAAAGTTGAGTGCTTTTATTTCTTTATTAAATGTAGTGAATGTTCTATAATCTTTAGTAATGTAAATAAATTTACGAGCACAAGGTTTTCGTTGGTTAATAATAGAATAAACGTATTTTATTCTATCATCCTTTAATATTCAATGGTTCCATAAAATGTAAGTAAATTAATGGGTTTATATCGCCACATTTAAAATACTATGATAAAACCTTAAATATTTTGGGTGTTAAACACTTAATCAAACCATGTTTTGTTGTTACTAAAATAGTTGATTGACTATTTGAAATAATCAAGGAATGGCTTTTTGGGTAGTAGGGTTTTAAATTAAGGTTAGGTTTCCTTAAATCCTATAGTGGAAACATTCCAATTATAACTACATTGATTGTATTACAAAGTCAAATAATAATTTTAAACTAAAACTCATACGTCTATGCTCTTCAGGACAGTCAAATTTGAAGTGTCTTTTCTCTTTGGAGTTACCTTCGAATTATGTTAAACAACCTTGTGAAGGTTTGTACTAAAAATTCATCAAATATCCTTTAAGAAGAAGCTATGCATAATTCAAAATATTCTTTTACTTAACTACCAAATGAACCAATAGAGTTAAGATGAAATATTTTACATTAAGGAGGGCATAATGAAAAATAATAATGTTATAACAGGATGAATTTGAATTCCTTTTAAATCTATTCGTAACGAAAGGGGTTGTTTCAATTAAAATAGATAACTATAGGGGGACAAATGAGAATAGCCGAGTGAGTTGAAAGTATTACCTAAAACCAAATTATATCCTTTAAAAATTGCCTTGCTTAAAGAATATTTTAAATGGCAATGATTAGGTGTTGTATTATTGAAGAGAGTTATTGGTTATCAATTAAGGTGTATTTTAGTTTGTGTATTTGAATTTTGACTACCACATGATTTATATACTAAATGATCTCTATTAGAATTAATTTGAGAAAAGAATTATGCATAGATTAATGATGCTATTATAAAAAAAAAAACAATGATAGGACTAGTTAGTTTTGAAAACAACTAGCAACCCTTTTTTTAGATAATTATCCTTTAGGAAGTCAACCAAGACATTAAAGTTCAAAGCATCCTAAAACATATTTAAGAAGGATATTCATTAAAGGACCCATTTGGTAAGCTAACTAGTGATTCCATTTGTAAGAGTAGATACCTTAGGATCTCGTTTAAACTCGCTAAGATGGTGAAGTGAACTAAAATACCAAAAACTAGTGGTTTAGAATAATCAACCTTTTAATTTTACCTTATCTTTCCCAACGAAGTATGTTTTAATGGTTGGATTTCTTTTTATCTCCTTAGAATGAGCATGAGATAATATTTTACCAATTAATTCCAACTCTATATGTAGGCAATTGATTTGCTTCTCTATCCAATAGATTAATTTTCTAAACTCTGATTATATGTATATAGTTTGAAGTAGTATGCCTTATATATCCCCACTTTGAAATATTATAAAACAATTGTATTTGCAATAATATAGTTAATTTTCCAAGTAGAAATTCTTATATCTCTTATGTTTTAAATTGTAAATATTAAGTTATTTAGGTGTGTATATCCCTTTTAATTTTACTTTTAAATGTGGTTGATTTTGCTATGGTTTCAAAATTATATTATACCTCTTATAACTCCTTAATGAAAGAAAATTTAATTAAGGTAAATCCTTACCTTTATAATGTTGCAAATCTTGTATAATGGATGTTGTATTATCCAATGTATGGCATTGTATTCTCTAATGTATGGGTGTTGTATTCTCCAATGTTGGACGTAGATGATGACAACATGCTTTAATGCTTCTCTTGAATTAATGGGTGCTATGATTGATGTAGATAATGGTGGTAGTATTTGATTGCACAACTTGGATAGTGGGAACCTCAATTTTTTCTTCTATGAATCTCCTTGACCATGAGCTTTTAATGCTTGTATCTACTCTTACACATTGTGCTCTTTTGCTTGCTATGAATGCACTGCTCTCCTTGATTTTTGGTACCTTAAATAGGAAATATATCTTTTTATGTTGGACAAGTGTCTTGGGAGTTATAATCAACATTCATTCCACCTTGGAGTATGTAGATGCTCTTCACACTTGTTGTATTCATTGCCTAGGTGAAATATAGGTGTTAGAGTCATTTCTTGGGTGCTTATGAAGCTTGCTTACACGTGTCACTCTTAAGAGATGTTACTTATGACAAGCAATGCTCTTCTTCTTCTTTTGTAATGATTTTTTAAAGCATACAATACTTGAGCATTATTTTGAGTGCTCATTTGAAATACATTAGGGTTTCTTCAATAGTGACAAGTGGTGTCTTTTCCTATCGCATGTACCTTATTTTCCAATGTATCTAGATGCCTCAATGTATTCTTGGAATCTTAGCTTCTTTCTTATTACTTCCTCAATGTATTCCTACCAACTATTATAACCTTGATATGACTCCTTTCTAGCAAATATGAATTATTTGCTCCTCTCAAATTTGTCTCTAGCTATCACGATTATTGAGCAATCCAACTTAGGTCCTACAACGCTTTCTTTTCTAGTGGCTAGAGTTAGGTAATGCACCTAATATTTTCTCCTTATTTTCTTGTAATATGTTGTGTTTGAATGCTAGTAATACCTTATTCCTTACATGGATAATGAACTATCTTTTGGTGCCTTATTATAGATGATAACTTCTTCCTTTTCCTATGCTTATGTATGATCGTAGGTTGCTCATTATATCTATCCAAAATTTTGGGTGATGTGAGCTTCTTAATGGCTCTTTTGATCTTACTTGGACAATTCTCCTCTACAACTACTAATTAGATGATCCTTTCTTGTGAAGGATGTGTCTTTATGATACTTAAACTCTATCTTTATTGCTACATAGGACAAGATATTATGGTGCAAAATAATGTAAATATAATTATAATAAAATACCTTGCTTTTGCACCTTCTTTTACAATCTTCTCCTACTAGTTTTAAAAATAGCTTCTTTGTACTAATTTTTGTAGGCAAGGGCTGATTTGATGTCGTCTTATTTACTATACAACACTCCCCTTTTCTTGGTTAATATGGTAATGAATCCAAACTAATAATCATATAGAGAGAAGTAATTTTTGCACTAATATTTTACCTGTAAAGAACCCTTAGTGCACCTATAAATAAGTCTCGATTTTTAGCTTCTATCTCTAATTTCATGATGGATTTTTTCTTCTCGATCTATTTGGTGGCTTCTATAAGCCACAATACCTTGTAGGTACTGAGTTCTGAATAGTATCTTTAGACACTTTGATATTTACAAACTTTTTTTTCCTTGATCTTAAAAATCAATACACAAAATAACCCTTTGAGAGTAACTAGTTTAATGAACAACTATTATCATGCAATGAACCAATAATATTTCCAAATTAATGCACTCTAATAATCTCACCTTTTTGCTCTCGTTAATAAGCTCTCAAAGTAGTTTCAAATGCACTAATGATCACTACAAAATTATTAATGTAAATAAGAAGAATGTGTCTAACTCCTATTAATGTGTAGGTAATGAACCTTAATAGAAATTATCTTTTGCATATTCTTTGAGGACTTAAAATGCAACCTTCTATTTTACAACTTCTGAATTCTAATAAGGTGCTTAATGAATTTAAGTAGTAATACGAATTAAGTGTTCAAGTAATGAACCTTTTGCACCTACGTCAAAGGCTAAAAATATTACAACAAAAGAAAGTAAATGAAATAGTAGCAGAGGCAAAGCTAGGAGAATTAGTCAGCTTCAACACCAATAGGAGAACTCAAAAAATCATCATAATTGAATTCCACTAGCAATATTTAGAAGCACGAAGCTCATATTATGTTTTCCTGCCTTGTCTTAAGTAAGTTTTTCTTCATGGAAGCAAGAAGCTCACAATCTAAGGAGGGATCATTGAAATGGTTTGAGCCTTTGCTCTCTTTTCTAGGAGAGCAGTGCTTGTTACTAGCATTTTCAATCTTCTACGCATTCACATAGTCCTTTTAGAATCTTACCTCCTAATCTTAGGCATTTGCATCCTGGATCCAACCATCTTCAAAAAACATTTTCCACTCAAATGTTTTAATATCATCTTTGCCAACAATTTGGTTTGAGACTTTGCTCTCTTTTTTCCATTGTCAACCTTCACCTTTCCTTCTTCAATCTTGAGCAAATATTGAGATCCATTTGCAATTTCAAATTATGTTTCCCTTCTTCTCATAGTTTTAATTGGGGGCTTTCTCACATTTTTTTTGACCCCCACATCAATAGGACCCTTTCTCTGACTACAAGTTTTAGAATCTAGGGATCCTTTTTCCATGTAGGACTTCGAGGAGCCAATCAAGGACTCATTCGCATGGGCCACCATTTGGACAACAGGCTCCTCTAGAGTAGAATCTAACCCTAAGCAACCAAAGGAATTTTGAACAATATCTTCTAAAATTAGAATATCATTTGGAAGATCCTGCCTAATTACCTCTTATATCAGTTATTATAAGAACTTGACTATTACATATCTATATTATTTTTTATTTTATTTTTTAATTATTATTTATAACATGAAAATTATCCCCTATCCCACCTCTTTCAATGTTTACTTTGAGTGAAGGGGACCTAGAGGAGCTTAGGTTTGGAACCATCAACTTGAACCTAGCAAACACATGTGAAACTAGTAGGTCTGCTACCTCTACCCCTATTATATATCTTTTATTTGGCAATGTTTGAAATTTAGTTTCCTCTTTAAAAGTGGTTAAACTAATATCATTTCATTAATTTTATATTTTATTAAAAATGTTTAAATATATATTTTTATATTAATTTATTTTCATCTATATTTAATTTGAAAGGTAATTTTAATATTTTTAATGATATAAGGAAAACTTATGTCTAATGAGAAATAATTTCTTAATGCATTTAATGATACATAAAATATCTTTAAAACATTAACCATTGATTCATTTTAAAAGGAATAATTAAATTAGAATTAATATTATTTTATTTTTGTTTTAAATACAAAATATAAATTTTAGATGATTTGTGAGCTCCAACGTCACAAATTTATATGTGAACAAATTAATATGATTAATTTAAAAATATAAAAGTTATTTTTTATTATTATTTAAGATGATAGTAATTATTCACAAATTTTAATAAAAGAATTTATATTTATTTTCATTTAGAATATATAAGCATTCATTCAAGATAACAAGTTATTATACTATAAATATAAGAAATATTAATTATATATATATATATATATATTTATTGATTTTATTGAAACAATGAAAAAAACACTTTTATTTGTGTCAAAATGTTGTTTCTTTCTAATTTTTATATGTTATGCATTTAATTGACTATGTATATTCCATAATTTAGAACAAAAACTGGGTAACAAAATTGGATACAAATATTGTTGAAAGTATTAAAACAAAGTTATAAAGGTTTCAATTTGCTAGGGTTTTGTTGGAGAGCTTTGAGTAGGGTCTGTGTATATTTATTTATGTTGTCCATGCTTCATGGCATGCAAATCTGGGTGGGGAAGTGGGGGACACTAGCAATGTCTATAATAAGACATGCAAGGAGGTTTCTTTGCAAGCAACCCAGGAAATTTACACCGAGAAGGGTTTTGATAGCTCTTACTTACTTTGTGGACCTCATCTCAAATGAAGCCACGCTACAAGCTTGGATTAAATCTACTTGGTCTTGTCATGGAGTTAAGCTTGAGTTCATCCAAAATCCGACCAAGGGTTATTTTTTGTTTTGTTTTAGAAAATCATCACACATTAAAGTGATTTATGAACATGGACCATAGTTCATAAGGAGTTTCTTACTAGGTTTATTACCAATGTCCCATGATTCTTTACAATTAGAAAAGCAAACTACCAAGCTCCCAGTATGGGTCATGTTTCTTTCCCTTTCCCTCCCTCTCTTGTCCTTTTTGAACCTTATAGCGGTAACACTAGGTTTTGTTATCTTGGTTGAACCAAACACATTTTTTGTTTCTACCCTCAAAAGAGAGTCTATGTTGAAGTGGATATAATGAGAGACATCAAGCATATCATCAAGATTTAGGTTGGTATATTATTTCCAAACAAGTTGCATATTTTAACTTGCCTAGCGCCTATTTTTGGTGTATTGTCCTCTCCTACACCATAATAGGAGCAAATGGTATTCAAGACAATTAGTTTGACCCCATACCAACCCCATGAGGGTGGTTGGACCACTATTTTAGGGTTCAAAAATGTTTCCAAGGTCCCATAGCCCAATCCAAAAACCCTAATGCCAAATTCTAAGCATGTAGTTGTACCACTATTTTAGGGTGGTTTAAGCATGTTTATTGATACATTAATTTCAATTATATTAAACTTCACAATTTTATTTAATTTTTATTTATTTGAAATTTTTAAATTAAAACAAAGATCATTTACAATATGGGATGATACTCCTCCTAACCTTAGTTAGAATGAAAATTCTAACTCCTAGCATTTTCTAATTTTTATAATAGAGTTAAAATTCTATTATTGGCCACAAAAGGAATGGCTAGGAATATTTTTCAAAAATTTAAGGGTTAGGAATTTTCCCATGCACTATGCTAAAAGCTCATTGGTAGGCATAAATCAATGGTTTGGGATTTTATTTGGTAAATAAATGGCTCAATATTTCATCTTGTAAATCAATGGCTTTGTATTTCATCCCATAAATCAATGGCTTGTGATTTTATATGGCAAATCATTTAAAAAAATCCTACGGTCCAAAGATTGCCCTGAAAAATCCATGGTTAGGAAATGCACAAAAAACATTAGGATGCACTATACTGAAAGCCCATTAGCATGTATATATCAACGGTTGGGGATTCCATACAATATATAAATATTTTGGAAAACCCTAATACTATATGGCTCACGTTTCCTAAAAAGCACACATTAAGGACAAAATTATATATATTAAAGATGAAAAAAAATAAAGTGAAAGTTGCATATAAAGGTCATTGACAAGCATTAAGGGAAACTTTAAGATTATTGAATTATCCCTAAAATTAAAAGTTAAAGGTCATTAACAAGCATTAAGGGAAATATTAAGAAAATTTAATTAAACCTAAAATTAAAAAGCACGAGAGAGTCTAATGATATTTACTTGCATAAGCAATATTGTGGATATTTTTTAAGGTCATTTGGCAAAGGTATTTACAAACCAAAATTTGCAACAAATATTGGCAAAAATAAGATAAAACTTGTGGCTCATATTTATTTTCTTATTGGCAACTAATCATGACAATGAAATTTCTCAAAGTTGTTGGTCACAAATCTACCTAAGTACAAAATATTATTTGTGCACCCTAGACCCAGCCAAAATTGAAATTTTGGAGGAGAGAAATATCCTCCAGGTCAATCTCCAAATAAGGCTAGCTCTCATACTAAAACTAATGATCGGTTTAAAGCTTACAGTAACCAGAAAGAAATGGGAAATTATAGAAAGATATTGGAAATATGGTTATAAGCTGAAAATGTGTAGTGGGGATAAACTAAAAATAAAATTCACAAGTGTGGATTAGCATATTATAGAAAGGAAAAGTACATAAATCATTCATAGTTTGTCAATATAACCTCCAAGACAGAAATCCAGTATTTATTCCCTCACAAGTAGTAGTTAAATCCATATGCAAAATTTAAAATATATATATAAAGGACATGAATGTAATCATAAATGCCAAGCAGAATGAAATCAAAGACAAATCCACTCTAGGAACAAGAATTTGAATACCTTTATATTTATGCAAAAAACTTAAAGTATCTTCCGTAGAGTGTCTATCCTTCATTACATTGAAATATTTAGTATTTATAGAGGATTTCGCCTCTTTCATTAAATTCATAACACAACAAAATATTGGTTGGTAAAAAATTAGTAGCAGTAATTTCTTCCATGGTAATGATAATATTCATCAGATTATTCTTCAGGGGATAAGGATTTTGTTTTCATGAAGTGTACTTGTAAAATCGATAAAAATAGGCGATGGAAAGAACATCACAAGCGTCTGTGCATCAAGACTCAATAGTGTCATGCGGAAAAACATTAAATCATGGGTGCCATAACATCCCTTTATGCCTTGGAATATTACCCTGATTTAGGGACATAGTATTTAATCATGACAACTTTTTAGCATATATTTTGGATCATCACTCTTGCTGCACCAAGCATTAAATTTTATCAATCTCCATTCTTTCCCAAAAATTCTACAGTTATGGCACTTCAGACAGTAACCCTGGTTTATAATTGCCTTCACAACTAGAATTTTACCTTTCATTTTAGTTAATTTCACCCTAATATCCTTTTTTTTGAATGACAGGCAAAAAATGAGAGTTTCATCCCTCAACGTACTTTTGCTTCTTTCCTGGGTGATTTCACCCTGAAAATGATTAAAAACGTCTTCTTGGATGAAGGGAGGCAAAAAATATTATTTTTACCCATGATAGGGGCAAAAATTATTTTCACCCCACCTTAGGGGTGACGTTGACTTTGACTAGCAGGTAAAACTACTTTTTTAAAGACTTTTGCCTCAAAATATTTTCTCTTGGAATTTCACCCCAAAGAGGGACGAAAAGGATTTTCACCCCTACACAAGGGCAACATTGACTTTGAATTTCATATAATTTCCTAGATGATGTCATCTTCCCATTTGCGCTCTGAAACTATCTTTTACTAGGGTTTCACCCCTGAAAGGGGTAAAAATGGTTTTTGCCCCTGTTGAGGGGCAATTTTGACTTTGATCGTGCTAAACAAGCTCTTTACTTGATTTTCACCTTGAAGATGATTTTATCTAGATTTTCATCCTTGAGAGGGGTGAAACTAATTTTCACCTCCTTCCAAGGGTGCTTTTGACTTTGACCCATCTATGTCAATTGTAAATTTTTTGTCTTCTCATTTTTTTTTGGGTGAAATCATTCATGAGGGTCATTTCATCCAAAAGGAGGGGCACAAAGGATTTTTGCCCCTTCTTGGGGTGAAAATATATTTTCTTCTTCTTTTTAAGGCACCTTCACTTTGTATTAAAAATGCTAAAGTCGTATTAACCCTTCTACGTTCTAAAATATCCATTGCTTCCAAATTTTCCCTTCTATGTTTCATTAATTTATTACTAGCAAATATACTATGCATCTCCAAAAACAAAATCAATATTTTATTCAATGGAATTATTTACAAGGAAGGAAAATATTAAAACAATAAAAATAACACAACTACATCATTTATCTTCTTATTTTATTTCAAAATTTTACAACAAAATTTAGTGTGGCAAAATGGCCAATAAATTTGGCGAATCTTGGGGTGTTTAGTTCTTCTGAATGCAATCGACCCCAAGCCTTCATCCATTGGGATAATTTGTTAGCACCATTAGTAGCATCATATATACTAGTTGTACTAGAAGGTGTTTTTGATCCTAAAACTTCCTTCTTCTTTCTTTCCTCCTGCACTTGCTTCTCTTGTTATTCTGCTGCTTATTGCTCTACTTCTACCCATACATGGGCTTTGTGCTTGGTGAGGCTCTTGCTTGTAGCTTCATACACAATAATTACCTCAGTCCATGCATCATCTATGAATGCTAAAAATGTGCTCAGTGAATCTATTACAAAGCGTAGTGTCTTAACTTAATCCATACTAATATGGTTAGCTCTCTGCTAAATTTGCACTAAGAAATATTCGATACAGGTGAGCCTCTCCATGCAAGGGAGTTATTGTTCCTCCATTATTGTTTCCTCCCAGCCATCGATTTCTAATGTATATTCAATGAAATCTTACCAAGCCATCTTCAATTCCTTTGTAGGCAAAAACTCACCCTGCTCATCAATGAAGCCCAGAAACCCATCATCGACTAGAACCTCAAAATATACAATAAAAATGCAATGCTCATGTTCAAACATAGTTATCAACTTTTGGGATTCTCTTGCTATATTAAACCAATCAAAACAATCATGAAATGTCTTTCTAATAGTGGACCAACTGCGATCCATCCCATTGATTGGCTTAACCTAAAAATTAGAGTTTGTCAATGCCTAAATATTTAGTGTCATTTCTAGTTTTGGATCTACCCTCTCTTCACCATATTCCAAAGTTTTCTCTCCAAGAAAAATAACTACCTGAGCCTCATGAATGTATAGTAGAACCTTAAGTGCATCCATCACCAAAGTCACACAATCATTTTATAAATGATGGTGAGTCTCTTTAATGTTTTCCTTGGAGGAGCCTGCTAATTGTGTGGCTTTCTTAGCCAGTTATTTTTGCATAGTCTCAAACTGGGCTATGAATGCTTGCACCTATTTTTTTGCTCCTACCCAAGCTGTCTAGTAGTCGTTGGCTTCTTTCTCCCATTCCTCTGCCTTCTTCTACCAGTGCTCTACCTCTAATTTCACTATTTCTATTCGATATCTACTTTCTACCATAGTGTTAATTTAGTCAATAATCTTTGCCTCAGCCTCAAAGAAGATTTTCTTGTAATGCTCACCATGCAAATAAGGAGAACTCATGTCCACCTGCATATTCCCAAACTTTTATATGGTGTTGATATTCATCGGGTCCTCTGTAATGACTTCACAAATGTAATAACTTGAAATCATTTCTCCTTGAGGCTTCTGGACATGGGGAATCAGTATTACAGTATGAGACCCCATTGTTTTAGGGTCAAAAGTGACCTTCTTCAATACCTTTATTAGAGCCTAAGTTTATTTTCTCTTACAACTCTTCAACCATTGTAATGCACTTAATTGGGCTTGGTTCATATTCATCGCAATAGGATTCTCTAGTACAATTTCTATCTCCGACTCTTGTAGCACCTACAAATTAGGAAAGAGAGTAGGGAAAAGCGAGCGTGCTAAAGTTTTGGCTTAGGAAGGGAAATAGAAATGGGAATGGTTGATGTAATATAAGTGCTTAAAGGGATGGAAGTGAGGGTTTTGGTTGTAGTTGCACTCACTCAAGGAGGAGCTTGTGTACTTATAGCTACAACGGAAATAACTGGAATGGAGTATGAAGGGAGTGAAAATAGGTTAGGACCAGATACGAAATAACTGAAAGAAAGGGAAATAGTAGAAGTGGGAATAGAAAAATATGGAGCATCAGTGACTAGGGACTAGAAAATAGGAAGCAAAATGTAAGTGGTAGGTATGACAATTTAAGTGATAGAAAAGCAAAAACTATAGAAATGGGTGCAACAGACACCGAATTCTCAAGAGAAAGGGAAGAGGGTATAGAAAACATACCTTCGATCTCAAACACCTTCTAAGCCAGTGATGAGGGTGATTGTGGTTCTAGCCCACCCTTGTTTTTCTCATCCTCCACATCCTTCTCTAGATCTATGACTTCCATGTGTTGGAAAAGCTATTCTACCTTAACCAAAGGAGGATATTTTGAAACATTAGCCTATGTGGCCTTTTCTATAGGAGGAGTTTTCACCCCGGATGGAGGAACTATGCCTGGTCTAGGATTTTTGGATATTTTTATGAAATGGGGCACCTCACGCTTATTCTTCTGTTGCACTTATTGTGATGGTTGTATTTCTTCTTCTACAAGTGATGCTTCTTCAACCACATGTTGCTCATGTTCAACCATGATCCATTTGCTATCAAATATTTAAAAAGTTTTAGGCACAATATTGGAGAAATATATTGGCTTATAACCATCATAGTACTCATCATAGATATACGATAATACCTCATCCATTACCAAACCATAAGTTGACCTAGTTTTATCTTTGTGGGCCCTCATAACCCATCAGTTAGTAATTTTCTCCTTGGTCCATTTTGGAAACTGTTATTTCATCCTTCCAAACAAACTCAGAGGAGGAATTTGGTTCTTGTAAACTGTCGAGTTGTATTCAGCCTCCATCTCATAAAAATTATGCCATGGTGGAAGTAACATCATCTTCTCAACATGTCATTCGAGATCATGCTCTTCTGGATTACTTTTGTGCCACTTAATATTAGGTCTGGGACAGCAATAATTTTTTGGCATTAATAAAATTTGTGAACTGACCCAAAGGGTCATACTTCCACCGCTAAGGTAACTCCACCATACCCAAATCTGAGAGTGCTTCATTAAGAAATTTATTTTGGTCGATTTGGTCAACTTTGATGCCATTAAAGTGAAATGGCATGGTGCATATAGTCTTCTTGCCTTGTTCTACCCCGTAGATTTCATTAATGAAGTCAATTTGCTAGATGACTTTCATTGTAAAGAGACACTCAATAGTAAAGTATGGAAGGAGAAACGACTTTCTAATGAAGCTTAAAATTTGCACCATAATGCTCTACTTCAACAAAAAAAATATCTCCTTTCTCCTTAGTGACAATCTCTTCCCACATTACCCTTGACACTCATTCACTTATATAGAAAATAAGTTCGAGCGTGGGACCCAAGAACATGTGGTTAAAATCGTAGAATGATTTTCCCCTAGACAAGCTTGGATTCCATGAATATACTGGCAGATTATTATCTACCTCATAAATATGTTTTACTAGAATAAAATAGAAATGTTGGTGCATGTGAAAGAAACAATACCAGACCAAAAATTAAGTGTTTCTGAACAAGAATGCATGTTCATTCCGTATTCTCTCCAACTGGGCATGCACTGCTCGAGCCACATAATCCGCCCAATCGAAGATGGGATTTGTGCTTTCTTGAAAAGTTGTAGGGACATAAAATTTTACTTGTGAAATGCAATGCACCATCGTTTCTTACCATTTGTACGTCGTAGTGTTAGTAGGAAGACTATATACCTAGGATAACATAGAATACATGTCCAATATTTTAAAATTTGTCAAGGATTTCGATAGAGTTGGCAACTATATGAACTAGGGTGCCTTTATCAGCTAGTTTTCCATGAATTGGTGCAATATTACGATTGACTAGTACCTTTCCTCTTGCTCATTTAAATTAATCTTCTTGAACATGACATCTGAGAAAGGCTTCAACCCACAAGAAAATGCCTCTCTAATTGTACTAGTTGAAATGGTAAACAATTTATCTCCCTTTGTGTTGTGGATGGCCCTTGTTGCAAGCTGATAAAATTTTACAATTAACATAATTAGCTCAGGCTAAGGATGCACAGGTGTACACAAGTACCAGAAAATCTGCACATGGTAAGCAATTATTAATGGGATTTCTAGCGTTATTCCTTGCCTAAATGTATTCTCCATGTCTAGGTGCAATATTTAAGATTGAACAATTTGCAATATTGGCCAGTGTATCTAAATATGGATCAATATCGGTATTTTCATGCCTCCTAGATTTTCTAGCTTTTTTACCACCCTATGCTTTTTTTGGCTTCGAAGTGTTCTCTAGATTAGATGTCTTCTTCCCCATCTTCATACCGCTGCTTTCATTGTAACAATCTGGTCAATCTACAACACAACAACAACTCGTGCAAACTCAAAAAAATAAAAATCTTTAAATTTCTTATTCCACAAGCTTTTGAATTACTGCTTTTATAATTTTTTTTTTTAATTTACATGGTGGAATCGGTAGCCGCCACGAATCCGGGCAGGTTGTCCAGCTTTTATGGCTACCACAGTATTTTGTGTTGTCCGCCCCAGAAGCTGCCACAGAGATATTCGCGCAGTCTGCCCCTATAACCACCATGCCATAATCATTTTAAACCTTTTACACCACTGAAAGCACCAGGAAAGGGACAAGCATTCAATTCGATGAGGCCCGAGATTTGAACTTTGGACCTCCGCCCCCCTTATGGGGTTTAGATGAACCAATTGGTCTACACCTTGGACCTCAAATTTTATAATTTTTTCCCTCCAACTACCAGATTAAATTTAGGTGTTGCACCTGACAAATTCAAATGAATTTGCACCTTGATTATCTCACTCGATACATTTTTTAATAAAATTTAACTACCCTTCAACTACCAATAATTCCCTTGCAGTATGAATCTTTCTTAGACATTGTACTCATTCGCTTTTTCACCTTGAAGGATGCAATCTAGATTTCAATGACTCACATTAGGAAAATCAAGCGCCATGTGTGAGAAAAGAGGGCAAAATAATAAATTTCACCTTATTAAAAACATTGAAATATATTCTAGAATATTTACGGGTGAAATTAACTTTATTGCACAAAATCTTTCTCGAAATTAGTACCATGAAGCAAAAAATATTGAAGGAGCATTCTTGTGTAGCCGAAAACATACTGGGGAAAATATCTTCTCATCACTTGCGCTCCAAAATTACTTCTTCTACCTGCCTTGTGAAATTACATGCCCCTAAATCCCTTTTTAAAATAATTATTCTTTAATTTCCCCTAAAAAAAGTAATTTTTTACTGAAAATGCTTTGCATGAAAAAGTAGGGTGAAATTGCTTTCTTTCTTCTTTCTTGTAGGATTTAGCATCATCCACTGGAGTTTGGAAAAAGCATACATTTATTTTTAATCCTTGTCTAGCAGTTTCGCTCTAAAATTACCTGCTTAAGGGACACCATGGGATTTCACCCCAAAAATATGAAAAACAAGATAAATTTACTTTGGGGGCAAAAATATAATTTAAAAATCATCCTTGGTTTATTTTTTGCTTTTCTCATATTTTTTAAAATAAGTGGGGCGAAATTAATAAAAACAGAACGTGCCTTTTCTTTTTAACTTTAAATTTTGCTTTTTTCTTCCCCATATTTTTTTTTAATTTTTTATTCCTTGTGGCAAAATAGGGGCACTTTCTAATGAAAAACAAAATCCTTAGCACTTTCATAATTTTAAAATAAATTTGCTTTCTTTTTCCCCCTTTTTCGCTTGAACATAATATAAAAGCATTTTTTAAACGTTTTTAGACGAAAATGATTTTTTTGTTGGTGGTAAGGTACTTTTGGGGTGAAATCACCTACCTTGGGGGCAAAAATGATTTCCTTGATGAAATTTACTTTTTTTCTTCTTCTTATATATATATATATATATATATATATATATATATATATATATATATATCATACTACAAACATATTTAATCGAAACAAAACAACATAATAATTTATGTACATATACATACTCGATCAAACTTTTTTCACTGACAGTAGACCTTCAAACGAAGACCATTTACGAGAATTGGTAGCCCACGGACATCCATATCTTGTAAATAAAATGAATTGATTTGATTAACCCTTGAAATCTAGAATGGGTTGTCCCATATTGCTTCAAACATGTGGTGCTTACCAAGCTTAACCTTGTTTTCATTCCACTTTAGCGCTAGATCACCTATCTTGAATGACTTCTCAGAAGTTTTCTTGCCAAACCATTTTTGTGTCATCTGAACATGCTCCATGAAGATATTGTAATATTTCTCTCTCCTCTTCCAAATGTAAAAGTTGTGCCAACCTCATGCTCATAGTATCAGACTCATCATTATTTTCACCATACACCAAGCGCCATGACTGAAGAGCCATTAATTCAATATGAATGAGTAACATCACTTATTTACTATAAACCGAGTAAGAAGAAAATTTAATGGATTTCTTCATGGAAATACGATCAGACCACAATGCTTGGTTTAGCAGAAAGTGCCAATTATGCTTATTGTATCCCAAGGTCCTCTTCATAATCCTCAACAAATTCTTGTTTGTGGACTCATCCAATCCATTCCCATACAGGTAATAATTAGATGATATCTTCAAATAAATTTCATACATACACATGATTTTTTGATTCTAGAACTGATGAAGGGAGTCCCATTATCCATTATGATTGCATCAAGTATGCCAAAACAAGTGACTAAACCCTCAAGGAATGAAATAACTATTCCTTGATCTGCCTTCTTGGTTGGAATAGCCTATGACCATCAAGTGAAATAGTTGGTCATTTTCAATATATATTTATGTCTAACAGAGGAATTGGGATCAATGGCCCTGATAAATTATAGATCCCATTGCTGAAATGTTGATTCTACTTGTATCGTATGAAGGAAAAATGCTAGATTCTTGCTTTTATCAACACATATCTAGCACTTATCGCAATTCCTGATTGAATTTGAAGTTATATACAAAAATAGTAGGCCATAAATATCCTTCTTTGATGATATTTAATGTTATTGGCCTCTCTACATAATGGTCTCTTCATAGACTAGAGTGGAACTCCTCTAGAATTCTTTGTTTTTCCTGATTTCCAAACACACCTAATAAATACTCCATCAATATTTTTATGGAATAGCCCATTTGGCAGCATCACATGCCTAAGGGCTTGGAGTCTAAATATCCTTATCTACAAGGCATTAAAGTTTGAAGTACATCTTCTTGAATGAAAGTATTTGATAAGGTCCTTTGTCCAATCATGATCACTTGTAGAGCAATTAGAGAAATTGCCTCTACTTGCTGAATTTTCAAGTTGGAAAACCATAGATTCATATGCAACACTTCTTGCAAGCTCTTGACACAGTGCTCAATCTCAAACTAGCTTATTCAGATGGATTTCAACATCATATTCTTGGATTTTTGAGACCCATCCTGCTCTCTTGTCTCCAAGATCTCCTTGAATGATAAAACTTCTCACATCTGGATGAATTACATAAACAATTGTCTTGCTTTGAAAAAAATGCCAAAATTTCTTCAAAGACTTCATTACTATATATACTTGCTTTTCAATTAAGTTATATTTATCTTGATGTAATTGGATGAATTGGATCAAGAAAGCAATCAGTCACTTGACTCCATCGTATCATTTATATGTGAGCACTACTGCATAGCTCTCTTATTCATAAATGACATATAGAATGAAATATTTTGAGTAATCAAGGTTCACCAGGATTGGAGCATGAGAAATTCTCTCCTTTATCTCCTTTAATGTGTACCTCCTAGGATTGATCCATTTGAATTCCATGTTCTTCTTTAGAAACTTTTTCATTGGCTTCACCACTTGGGTAAAATCTACAATAAACTTTCGAACAAAGTTTATTTACTCAAAGAAATATTGTAAAACCCTTTTTTTGGTTGGTAATGGAATCTTTAGGAGGGCTTCAGCTCTAGCTAGATCCATCACCAAACCTTCTCTAGAGATAATGTGTCCTAGGAGCTTTCGTTCCTATACTACAAAGATGTATTTCTTCGGGTTGATTGATATTCTAAATTCTCGATACTTTTTGAACACCTATCTCAAATGTAGATTACGTTCCTCCCTATTGTGAGAAAAAATGGTCATGTCATCCAAATAAATAACAATAATATGATTTAGCAACTCACAAAATGTTGTATCCATTGCTCTCTAAAAAGTTGTGCTAGTATTTGAAATACCAAATGGCATTCGCTGATAAGCAAAAATTCCTCATTTTGTGGTGAATGTCATTTTGTGTTGATCTTCATACTTGACCCATATTTGGTTATAACCAAAAAATCCATCTAACAATAAAAATCTCTGAGCACCAACAACCACGTAGAGAATTTGATCAATTTGCAGTAACATATAGTGATCCTTCAACAATACCTGGTTTAAATTTCAAAAATCCATGCACGAGCGAATATATCCATTCTTATTTCTCATAGGAACCAGACTTGCTACCTAGGTAGAGTGAATGATTAGGTAGATGATTTTAGCCTCCAGCATCTTTAGCAATTCTACTTTCATAAAAGTTTCAATCTTGGGATTGATTATTCTCTACTTTTGACTAAAGGGTTTCACTCCTTCCTGTAGTTTTATGGTATTCTAGATTACATATTTGTTGTAGCATTTCAAACATTGGCAGATCTAGGTGACAATGTCTAGGTACTCATGACACAACTATTTAATCTATCCCAACTCTTTCTGAGTGCAATCAGTGATGATTTTTTTGCACTTTGATCCTATGATTTTATGCTCAGTCATTCTAATAAAAATAGCTCTCCAATGAGATCAAACCTTTTGGGATATGATGGTTCCATAGTTGGATCAAATCCTCGGATTATTCCTCGTCAAGCATTCTCTCTTCCACATCACTAGCTTATTTTATCAAGAAATTAATGATCTACTTGTCACTTTCGAACACTTTCCAGTGGATATTTTTTTAGGGAATGATGGTCTATAAATTAATATCATGATCTTGAGCTTTCTCACCACATGCCCCACTAGGAAAAATTAGCACCAAGGGATGCTAGGGTATCAGTATGCTTGTTTTACTCCTATGATATTTCTTGAATGTTCAATGTTGTATAAGCTTCAAATAAATTCCATATCTTAGTTTGGTATACCTTCAAGTAGTGCTACTTAGAAATGCACTTACTAGTTACCTGATTGATGATTATTTTAGAATCTCCAAAGATCTATAGTTGCTTTATCCCAATATTCCCTATCATTTTTTAGACCCAAGCAGAGTGCTTCGTACTTGGTAGCATTTTTTGTGCAGCTCCAAGTTAGTCGATAAGAGTACGTCTTTTGTATGCCATAAGGTGAAATGAGAACAATTCCATATCAGGCATCATTCTTGCACCTTGCACCATCAAAGTACATCCTCCATAGTTGATCAAGAATAGGATCCTCCTCATCGAACACTTTCACTTCAATTTTTTTAGGCTTAGTAAGGGTGTAGAAGCCAATTTTAGTCTCCATCATGGCGTTAAATTCAAGTATCAAGAACTTGTCTTATGTATGAAGCTCGTCCATAACTTCTTTCATCAGCTCTAATTCCTTCAAATCTTCAGTCATCAGGTTGATAGAACTCACAGGTGTTTCTTCTTCTATCTTCTCTATGTGATAAATTTAAGGCTACAAATTCGAACTCTCCTTCCCTTTATAGGAATTTCCAAATGATAATAGTCAAGAGAGAGGTAACCTCCCAATTTGTAAATAAAATCTCGTGATAGGTTCAAGCTGAAATAACATTCTAAATCAGCCACGACCACCTCTTGGATAACAGTCATTTTTGGCATTTTGTACATTACTGTGGGGATGACTTTGATGACCCCCATTGTCTAGACAGGGGTTCCATCCAACTACAATATGCTAGGGCTGTTCCTTGTGTATTCCATTCCCATAACATTACATATTGCCTTTGGAATTATAGTCGTTGTAGAACCTGAGTCGATCATCCAATTGTGCATAATCTATCCTTCCATAATGAGGTACAGGTAGAAAGGGGGTGACCTATTTTTTCTAGTGTTAGAAGTTATCAGTGTTTGAGCTAACACTATTTGAATCAGATTATTCCCCTTGTATTTCAAAAAATTTAGTGTTTATTGCAACAAATCCACTTTTCTAGGCAATTGCAGTGCATCATAGAAACTCAACTTGGTTGCGATCCTCTTCAATTATTCAATGATGTTATACATGGATCTACAGGACCCCTTGACTTCATTGGGATTTTCATATATACTCAAATAATGTTGTGTGGCCTCCACCCTCTGATGTTTCATAAAATATGGGTATTTAAGTTTTTCCTTGGTTTGCTCCTCCATTTTAGCTCTTTCTTGTGAAGTAGAAGCCTTTCATTACACTTTTGATTTCACTTATAGAGGAAAAATATCTTTCAATAGGACAGGTACATCTAGCTTGGATGCCAAAATAGATGCCTTTGCTTGCATTTGTTTTTTCTCATTTTGCACCTTTGATTCAACAAGGACCTTCAGGGATTTCAACTCAGTCGATTCCACAGTAAAAGGTTTCTTTCCAGCTCTCATGTGAACTTAAATTTTCTCTTCACAAGGGATCATGAAATTGTGATCTATTTATGTGATCATGTTGACTTGACCAGCAAAAGTACTTTCTGCAAATGTTTACATGTAGTTCAGATGAACCATGTAAGTTTCCTCACCATGCGGATCATTGCATGTAGAGCACCAATATGCTTTTTCAAATGTTCCAACTTCTTCATTTGTCAGCATCATCATATTTCTCTCAAGAACCTTGTTGTTCAAGGCTCCTTGCTCTCTGTATCGCTCCAAATTTTTTGCATCCTTACCTTCAGGCTATAGGATCTGTGCCCAAAATGGGGATGCAAGAAGCATGGGATAATACCTCAGACTGAGAGGCCCTTTGAAGGTCTTGCCTCTCGAGGGAGGGGTATAAGGGTGAATTTTTTATGGATGGTGGGTTCACCAGGAAACTTTTGAGTGGCAATTTCCATGCCTAGGTTGAGAGTATGTTTGATGTGTTCATTTTGCACTTTAATCATTCAATCCTAGGTTTGGCCAAGATGAATCTAAGCTATTCTATATGCCAATGATGATTTTTATGAATACAAAAAACATGCGTAAATGCTAAACACATAAAGTAGGCTAAATAAAATAGAACATACCTGATTTCGGATGTCTGATGAAGATTCTAAGTTTTGTAGAAGTCCAAATCGTCTCAAAGTGTACGTAATCGTCTGTAATTGCATAGAATCGTATCAGATCACATTCGGTCATCTGAGATCATACGATATCATCATCGATCTGACAAATTCGTCAAAATCCTGCAGTCACTGAAATAGATACAAAATACCAAAATTGCAACTATAAAAGCAAGGGGAAATGATAGAAATAATAGTAAATTTGCCTAAATGATAGATCTAGATAGCAATTAAAAGGAAATGCATCAATTTGACAATTTATTTTGACTTTATCATGCATTTATGCTAAATGAGGTGAACTCCAGGATGCAAAAATATAATAAACTAAGATAATGCATAAAGAAATGCAGAGAAACGATAAGAAAATGCAAACTCTGGGCTCTGATTGCCCCCAATCTGGACTACAGTCGAGATCTCCTCCAATCATATGAGATCGTCATCGATCTATGACAAGATCATTCAAAATCATCTGGAATCGCCTGCGATGATCCAAGCTTGCTCCGACTAAAAAACAGTAAGATTCCTACAAGAAAACTTGAAATACGCAATGCAAAGAAAAGTATGAAGGTGTTCTAAGGCACAAGGAACTAAATTTGCAGGGAAATCAGTTAGCTAGGGGGTTTAGGAGGTTCAGGGGGATAAACTAAGAAAATCCTAGTTTATATAGGATTAAGGAGAGGTTAGGAGGTTGGATATCATACCAATTTGGGAGATCTTCAACGGGGGAGACTCTAACTGCGCAGACACGCTTTCTACCCAGGTTAGAGAAGTTGTTGAAACAGAAGCTAATTATGAAAATTCAATTTTGGGATGAAATCGTCTGGACGTTCTGTTTCAGATGAATTTGTCAGATCTGAGACAATTTTGTCTGATCTGCGATGATATCATCCAACGGTCAAAACAAATCCTAAAAATGGCATGGAAAACAAGGGAAGTGGGTAACAGGCAGTTAATGGGCGATTTGGGGTTAAAATTCAAATTTTTATCTTTATACTAAGGTTTAACTGTGCCAATTTTAGGGTGCTACATTTTGCCCCCTCTATAGCAAATTTTTCGAAGAAAATGTGTTAAAGACGAGTTTTTCCCATTTTACAAGAAAGCAAAAATTTACTCAATTTTTTAGATGACGATTCTAGGTTGAATCGTACAATTGCTTACTATGGTGCCCCCTTCGTTTTTTTACCCAAATTGAATGTTTGAGGTAGAAGCGCGAAAAAGCAAAATTAAAAAAAAGTTGTTGGTTTTAAATAAAATTAAGAAAATAGGGTAACACCCTAATTCATTTGCACTGTTCATTTTTACTGTTTAGAGCTCTATAGAAGAAAATGGTTGAGACAGCGCACCGATCGACAGAGGTCTGACGTGGGCTATGGGTAAGGATCTAATCCTAGTGAATTATGTTTGGATTTAATTTATGCAATTTTTTTATTAAAATTTTGACTGTTTGGGGCATCGTGGCCGTTTTTAGGCCGTCGACGACGTCGGGACGAAATCCTCCCTATTTCGTTGAAATCGTCTCTAGATCATCGATTTTGTCTGAGGGTGAAATCGACAAACTAGGGGCGATCTCGTCCAACAAGGGGCGATCCCCAAGTTGCGAAATAGGAGATGATTTCATCCTACAAAGGATGATTTTGCCCAATTTAGGATGATATCATCCAATAGTGAACGATATCATCATTTGATGAAATTAAGTTTGTTTGAATTGCATTTAATTGACTTTAATAATTGGTTTATTAATAAAGTTTGTTGTTTTATTGTTTTTTTGCATATGGGATTACTAAAGAGTCAGGACTGAAAATACGGGGGGCTGAGAGACAACATAGCCACACTCGGCCAGGCAGAGCATGACCGACTAGCACAGGTCGATTTGTAGCATGTGGTAGAGATGCCACAAGTACCGAAAAACATGGGGCTACTGACAGCCCTAGCAGAGAGGTGGTATCCAGGGTCGTCCTGCTTTCGGTTACCGACAAGGGAGATGGCTCCCATAGGGGAGGAGGGAGGAGAGATTCCCTTCTCAGTAGGGGGAGAGGCCACCATCACCTAATAAGGGCAAGGGTGTCAAGGTAGGGGAGAGTAGCGATACGATGGCTCTTCGGGCTAAGGTTGCCTGCCTTCGAGCGCAGGTGCAGACACTACAGGATGAGGCTACATGACTCAGGGCTCGGAGCGGAGGGGTGAGCACTCAAGATCTGGCACGGACTATTGCTCAGACCACATTCTACCAAGGGTTATACTATCACGTGGTCCTAGAGGGACAGAGGGTACCATTGCCAGCCCCCATTGCGGAGTCGGTCATGATGGGATCATCGAGGACATCCTCACGATCGACGACGAGGACCCGGGACACAGCCTGGACCTCTATGGGACCACCTCCTCCACGTCAGGGTGGTGGAGGAGATGAGGCTGAGAGCTTGAAGGCTTATTGAGGTTAGCTGCTGCAGAGTGCATACTGTATATATTATCACTTTTTGAGGGGATTGAATATGTCAGGGTATTGATTATGGCATACCAATCCAGATGATGTACATATTTGATTGATGATATATATAGATTGTCTTTTTGATGATATGACTTGTGTATATGTTGTATGATGCTTTAATTTTGAATTTTGTGATTGATTATTTATGTAATTATGTCGTTGGAAATAAATTATAATGTTATGTCATGGCATAAAATTGTAAATGAAATAATCTGATGTGAATAAATTGGTTGTTTTGTGGTGTGATTTGATGAAAAATAAAAGAGACTTCTAACAATAATTTCAAAGGACATTGTCATTGTTATAGACCATTTCATGGAGTCGTCGCTCGCTAGGTCGTCAAGCTAATCCCAGTATATAAATATTGTGAAAATTAAAAGAGTGCTTAAGAAACTATCTTAAGACTTTGGGTTGTGATGATGAAAAATGATGATGGTGATGATTTATTTTCAGATTTTCATAAAATTGTATGCATGAGATATTAAAAGAAATATGAATTTTGCTAGGCATAAATTCCTAAGTGTGATACAAATTTTTGAATAAGTCCCTAGGAACTATACCATCATTGCAAAATTGAATGTTGACATAAGGACATAAAATAGAAAATTTGTGTTCTTTTTAAAGCACAATTGTGTAACATAATGATGTAAGCCATATGTTTTTTATGAATTAAAATGAATGGGAAAATAAAATTGGAACAATGGTTTGCGCTAGGCATAGAATTATAGGTATAGACTTATACCATCATCATGAAATCCAAAAAGGAAATTGATATTTTAGTTTTATTGCATGAGTGATTTTTGATTTTGAGATAAACAGAAAATAATAATATATAAACATGACTTTATTTACTAGGTTTTTGAAGATGTGAAAGGAAATTTTTGTTTTTTGGAAAGACATATATTTAATTGTTTTTATGCTAAGCAAATGTTCTTAAATAAGAAGATGAAATGGTTCTGAAAGAATTGCAAAGATATTTTAAACTATCTCAAGGAAAAAATGTAGATTTATAAGGAACCCTCATGTGCAAATGTGAGTTCATTACCGATCTTGATTTATCATAATGATACAAAATCTCTCAAATACAAATGTGTGTGCAATTTTATTGTTCATTCACCAATTTTGAGCAAGATAATTTGATACAAGTAATTTGAATTAACCAAATGAGTGTTCGTTGACCATGATTTATATGCATGTAACCGTACCAGACTACTATGTAAGTTAGGTCATCAAGAGCTAGCTAATCCATAAGCCGACATAGGTCTGTACAAAAGAAGGTCGCTAATGTGACAGACATATCACCATGCTAGGGATTACCCAAGGCCAAGCGGGTTGGGCACAAACCACCTATTATGGGGCTTACCTCACAGTTTTCGAATAATTGAGAATTCTAGGGATTCAAGCTCATTCACCCTTCTTTTCTTTTCAAGGGGTAGGGAAAAGGGATTTTATTGTTGTTTGCTTTCTTTTCTCATTTGCTTCTTTTCTCTTTTTTTTTTTTTTTGTATCTTTGTATTTTTTCTTGGAACTGAGATAATGCTGAAATATTGTTGTGATGGTACAAAATGATATTTTTTTTTTTCTCATTTTCTTTGACTTTTCTTTTTCTTCCTATACTAGGGATACTTGCTCGGATTGGTTGTAGAGCAAGGGATTTTTATTCTGGGTAGGGGTGAGCTTGTCCTTTTTTCAATTCTCAAATATTCTAGACCATGTGCATGATAGGATAGCAGGGGAAACTTTTCGCTCAAGAAACCACTTCTACTATGTAGCATCATATCGAATTTGCAATGAAATCATTTTAATGTGAAGAGATGTACTTGGTTTAAGGAAATAACAAGATCAATTCTTCTATGCTCAAAAATTTATTTAATTCAACTGTGGACTTTGATATAAGAGAGATTAATAATCATACCAAATAAAATCAAGATATTTATCCATGTGAGTGTGAAAGTGAGGGATTCCAAATAAATGCTAATTTATCCAAAATAACTGAAAATATAACTACAATACTTCAAGAATTGACAGGTGTGAAAATAAAAGATGTTTTTGAAGATTTTTGATGATTTTGAAGTTTTTATATTTTGATTTTAATTTATGAATGGAAAGAATAAATACTATTACTATTTTTTTTTTGAAATTTTTATATGGATGACGAAAATGAAATAATATGCAAAATAACAATATATACAATGATGAAATGACCAAATTTTATGCATAATAGCATTTGAGATGCATAATGTTCATAGGTTCTTTAAGATCTTTACCATCTAAGGTAGATAATCTGGTATTCTCCTGAGCCAAATTTAGAGGTGATGATATACGGTCCAAGCTAGTTAGGTTCAAATTTACCTTTAAGATCTTTAGTTGCATTAGTATTTTTTTTATTTTCTTGACTCAATTCTGATCCAATGTTTATTATGTGAGGGTTACCTTTGGTTCCAATGTTAATTTTTATGGCATTCTTTACTTCCATGTGTAGATCTCTCTCAATATTAGGTGGGGTGGGTGAAATACCCAATTCTTGTAATTCTTTCAAGGTTAGCTTGGATAATTCATCTTGAGGAGTCATGGCCTCAAGCTGGGCTATACTAGGTATAGAGCCATCGAAATAAAATCCGTTATATAACAATTCCTCAATGGAGATATCATGGAAGATATCCCCCTCCAACTCATCTTCGGATTCAACAATCATCTCAGGGTAAGCTATGGATAGCATATTACATGTAAATGGGTTATTCCTTAAACGCAAAGCATCGCGTTCATCCAAATA
Organism: Wollemia nobilis; assembly: GCA_028583015.1. Classification (NCBI taxonomy): domain Eukaryota; kingdom Viridiplantae; phylum Streptophyta; class Pinopsida; order Araucariales; family Araucariaceae; genus Wollemia; species Wollemia nobilis. The sequence goes on along the minus strand of JAQPPZ010010331.1, from coordinate 3,168,395 downwards.
ATCTTGGTAAGATATGAGATGGTCATCATCCTCAAATGGGAAGGGCTGACCTTTACTAGGAAATAGGCCCACACCACATTGGGTAGGCCATGGTTCTACCTCAAAAGGTTCTTTCATACCATTCTGGGAAGGTCCCAAACCTTTCCCTTTATATCCCAATTTAAGCATTATTGGCTTAGCTTTAATATACTCATTAGCAAAATAACATCGAGCATATCCATCATAATGTGTCTTGATGTTTCTAGGTATTCTTCCCCAGTCATATCCCTTATAAATAAAAGTGCAACTCCCGACTTGGTAAATACTTCCCATAGGTTGTGGGAGACCCAAGGTGCGAGGAGAGGGTGACAAATTATTTAAAATAAGGGAATTTTGCATAGCAACGTTTGTTTTTTCTGGTATAAGAATTTTAGATAAATCGGGTAAGAGCTCATCAGTAAGAGCATAAGAGGTAGAAGGAACATTTCTTACATCGTTGGATGCGAAAAGTATGCCTTTAGTGGATGTAGATGTTATAGAGATGTCGATGGATGGGTCTATAGGTATGGAAGTTATAGGAGTAAGACAAGAAGCATTGGTTGTGGGTTTAGGATCCTTTTGGGGTCCTAATGTGGTTTGTTCGGAAGATGGTTGAACTATATGTAGAGGTGGAGTTAGATGATGTTATGAGTGTGTGTTTCATACGTTTAGACGGTTGATGAGAATTAGGATGTGTGGATGATAAAGTAGGGAAAAATTGAACTCCAATAGGTTCTACCAATGCACACATATCAAAGGTTCTGGGATCACCATGAATGGTAACCAACTAATTTTTAAATTTGAATTTAACACATTGATGTAAAGTTGAGGGAATAGCTCGCATTGCGTTGATCCAAGGGCAACCCAAAAGTATATTGTACGATGCAGGGCAATGTACAATAAATACGGTTGTGTCTAAGGTTCTTGGGCCAACTTGCAATGGGATAGTAATAACTCCACATGTTTCTTGTGTTTCGTCATTGAAGGATTTTATGATCATATCAGTTCTTTTCATTTCGTCACTTCTAAACCCAAATCTTTGGTAGAATTCAAAAGTGCAAATGTTTAAAGATGAACCATTATCAATCAAGACTCGTTTAACTGCTACATCTCCAATTAGGGCAGTAATATATAAGGGGTTATCCTTATGTAAACTATGTTGTGGTATATCTCTATCCCGGAAGTCAATACAATCGACTTCGCAAGTTATGATAGTATTGGACATGGCTCCAAGTTGAATATTTTGTGGTACCATCATTTGGCTTAATGTGAGCATTAATTCCTCCCTATGTGTAGGAGAAGATCTTAAAAGGTCCAAAAGGGAAATTCTAGCTGTAGTGTTTGATAATTGTTCATTAATATTATAAGGAGGTTTAGGTTGAACATTAGGCGCATGATTCCCTTTATTAGGAATTTTCAAAACAAATGGAGTTGATCCATCGTTCTGAGTTTGATCTTGTTGAGAATTTTGAGCCTGTTGTCTATTAACAACTCCGATGGTACCTATAATATTATTTTGAGAATGATGAATAGGTCTTGGTCTAGCATTTATGGCTTGTTCATTAGAAAGTAATTGGTGAGAAGATGGTCTAGTAGTGACTCTTCTTGGAAATGGTTCTTCTGGAACCATAGAATTTGTGATAGGTTGAATAGGATCTGATTCATCTTCAGAACTATTCGATTGATTTGAGGTGATTTCCATGTCACTTTCGGTCTCATATTCTACATCACTAAGATCAGGTGTCCGAATATTATATAGAGGTCTGGTCGTAACCATGGATAAAGTTGTGTCAAATACTTCCACATCATGAGTAGGTAAATGTCCACTAATAGTTCCTACATATCGGGTAGGAGGGGGAACATTATGGTGCTCAATTTGATTAGCCACTTCTTTACCATGCTTTGGTAAAGGATGTTGAAATATGTCCAATGATTGATTGGCATTTCGATTCTGATTTTGAGGGATGTTCTTTTGAGCATTATTAGGAGGATTTTGTTTAGGTTGAAAGGCTTGCACCTCCATCTCATTGTTATCAATCAGGTCTTGTATTTTATGTTTTAATATTTTACAAGAGTTGTTAGCGTGTCTATGTCCTCTATGGAAATCACAGTGTAAATCAGTTCTGAATTCGGGTATAGTTGGATCAGGTTCCCGAATATTTGGTAATTGGATCAAACCTCGTGCTAGTAATTGTGAGAGAATGGTTGATAGAGGTTGATTTAACCTAGTAAATTCTTGAGGTGGTTTATCAGGAGGTTTCAATATGAACTTCTCTATTGTTTTTGCAGTATTAATAGTAGCAATATTTCTACTATCAGTGACTCCATCACCCACAACTTGTTTATTTTTATATTGATTTCTGGATGTTTTCTCATCATATTTCTTTTTAAGTTGACCTCTCCTAATAAGAGCATATTCCACTCTTCGAGCTAAATATATAGCTTGATCGAAGGTGGTCAAGGTAGCAGTTGATAATTCATAGGATAGTTGTTCTTGCAAATTATTGATAAAGATATCCAACATTTCTCGATAAGGTAACACAAAGTGCAATTTTCCTATCAACTATCTCCATCAAGCTAGGAAATCAGCAAAACATTCATCTTTGTCTTGTTTTAGGTTGTACAAATCTTTAATGGTTACATGCATTTCAATGTAGGCACTAAATTGATGAACAAAAGACTCGGCGGTTTCTTAGAAATTCCTCAAATAATGAGTGGGTAGTTGATAATACCACTCCAATGCCATTCCTCCTAAACTTTTTGGGAATATTTTTAGTAATAACAAGTCATCATGTGATATATCATGACAAGCTATCCTAAACATACGAAGATGCTCTATGGGATCTTCGGTTCCTTTGTATATAGGTAGGACAGGCATAGGAAAGTGTTTAGGATATGGTTGTGCTACAACTATAGGATCTAGAGGCTGACTACACATCTCTCGATAATTGTACGAGGGACGGTAGGGATCTATCTGGTCCATGCGGGAGACTAACTATTTCACCATGGCTTCCAAATTACTATTTTGTCCACCATATTGGTTTTGTGGTATTTGAGCGTATGATGGCGTGATGTAAGGATCAGATGCTATATTGCTATTATGCAAATGGTTGGTAGGAAGAGTATTATGAAGAAGATTTGTTGTAGCATTATGTTGTATCCCAAATTGTTGGAAATTGGTGTTTGGTTTTGTTTTAGGCTTTTGTTGATTTGAGGTATGTTGATCAATAACTTGGTGGAATAGAGCAGTGAATGACGGTTTCTTTTGTGTGGGAATAACCCTAGGCTTGGTAACAGGCACTCTAGGTGGTTGGGTAACTTGTTGTTGTTGAATGTTTTGGATTATAGCGGCCATATCTAAATTGGATGGTCCAGATTTATCACTTTCTTGATCAACGAAGGACAAGGGATTAGTGTGTGTGTGATATATTTCTTCTAGGGTTTCTTGAGTGTCACTAATTTGATCCTTGTCCATATGGACTGCTCTATTAAGGGCGCCAATATTAGTATTGAGGAACTTCCAAAAATGTTCCATGTTCTCAAAAGTAATAGCTCCTTCCGGAGACATTTTAGGGGATGAGGATCCTTCCCCTCTAACAGTTTCTCTTTGTTCATTTGCTTCAGCAAACTCTTCTTCTTGTTGGTCTAGTGTTCCTTCTTCCTGAATTGGGTCTTCAGGAAGGACATCTGGTTTATTTATTGGTTTTCCTAACCAATCTTCTTCTACTTCAATCTGTTTTCCATTCCTAAGTCTAGTCATTATGCTTAAACTTAGATTTTAGCAAATATATATTGATATATATATATATATATATATATATATATATTTGCAACAAATTTGGGAGGTATATATTTTAATTATATACCTACTATAATACTTAAAAGAAAATGTTTTGATTTTTGTTATATTTTTGTTTTGTTTTTGTGATTTTATGTTTTTATGATGATAAAGACAACAAACAACACACTAAATGCAAGAAATAATAAAATAATGGCTTAGTTTTCTATAAATAGTTTATAGATGTCATTGATGGGATCAAGTTCATCAGGAGTCATGAAATGCTCCTCTTCAAATTGAAAATGGTTTTTCAAGAATTTGACAAAGTGTGCTATGGTGATGTTATCTACTTCTGACTCTGACTTGTAAAAATAGAGCTCATGGAAATACTCTCGATATAACACAGCTCTAGGAACTCTATTCCATATCTTTCTATCCATAAGGACGACCTCTTGATCCTCTATACGAGATAGAAATTTATGTACTACAACTGCATTGTCGAGGTATTCCTCAAAGGTGTACAACTTGGAAGACACAAGGGCTCTTTTATCTACTAACCACCTATGGCAAGCTCTCTGAAGTTCATGATATAAGGTCACTTGATCAGGATCTAGGATTCTATCTAGGACAAACCTCTTGATTTGCCTAAGTTTGGTTGATCTAGATTCAATGATATTCAATCTCCTATTAAGTTTGTCCCATAAAGGTTGAACCCTATTTGTTTGAGGTACTCTAAGTATAGAAGTAATCTCTATAGCTGCTAATTGATTCTCAACATTAATGGTGACAACTCGTATTTTATTATGATCTACCATCTAAATATGATATGCAATATTTGATTCTAAATGCATTTATGTTTTGTTTTTTTTGGATTTTTTTCAAAAGGTTTTTAGTTTTTCACGTCGGGTTCACCAAAATGTATCGCTCCAAAAATTTTGCATCCTTACCTTCAGGCTATAGGATCCGCGCCTAGAAGGGGGATGTGGGAAGTATGGGACAATACCTCAGACTGAGAGACCCTTTGAAGTTCTCGTCTCTCGGGGGAGGGGTATAAGGGTGATTTTTCAACGGATGGTGGGTTCACTAGGAAACTTTTGAGTGGCAGTTTCCATGCCTAGGTTGAGAGTATGTTTGATGTGTTCATTTTGCACTTTAATAATTCAATCCTAGGTTTGGCCAAGATGAATCTAAGTTATTCTATATGCTTATGCTGATTTTTATGAATACAAAAAACATGCGTAAATGCTAAACACAGAAAGTAGGCTAAATAAAACAGAACATACCTGATTTTGGATGTCTGATGAAGATTCTGAGTTTTGTAGAAGTCCAAATCATCTCAAATCATACGTAATCATCTGTAATTGTATAGAATCATCTCATATCACAGTTGATCATCTGAGATCATATGAGATCATCATTGATCTGATGAATTCGTTAGACAAATTCGTTAGAATCTTGTAGTCACAAAAATAGATACAATATACCAAAAATGCAACTGCAAAAGCAAGGGGAAATGATAGAAATAATAGTAAATTTGCCTAAATGATAGATCTAGATAGCAATTAAAATGAAATGCATCAATTTGACAATTTATTTTGACTTTATCATGCATCTATACTAAATGAGGTGAACTCCAGGATGCAAAAATATAATAAACTAAGATAATGCATAAAGAAATGTAGAGAAACGATAAGAAAATGCAAACTTTGGGCTCTAATTGCCCCCAATCTAGACTACATTTGAGATCTCCTCCAATCATACGAGATCATCATCGATCTGTGACAAGATCGTCCGAAATCATCTGGAATCGCCTGTGACGATCCAAGCTTGCTCCAACTAAAAAATAGTAATATTCCTGCAAGAAAACTTGAAATACACAATGCAAAAAAAAGTATGAAGGTGTTCTAAGGCACAAGGAACTAAATTTGTAGGGAAATCAGTCAGCTAGGGGGTTCAGGGGGATAAACTGAGAAAATCCTAGTTTATATAGGATTAGGGAGAGGTTAGGAGGTTGGAGATCATCCCAATTTGGGAGATCTCCAATGAGGGAGACTCTAACTACGCAGACACGCTTTCTACCTAGGTTAGAGAAGTTGTTGAAACAAAATCTAATTATGAAAATTTGGTTTTGGGACGAAATCGTCTGGACATTCTGTTCTAGATGAATTCATCATATCTGGGACGATTTCGTCTAATCTGCGACGATATCGTCCAACGGTCAAAACAAATCCTAAAAATGGCATGGAAAACAAGGGAAGCGGGTAACAGGCGGTTAACGGGTGGTTTGGGGTTAAAATTCAAATTTTTATATTTTTACTAAGGTTTAACTGTGCCAATTTTAGGGTGCTACACTCTCTGATAATCGATGGTGGTTGAAATCTCCTAGTCTAAAAATATTTTTCAGCCTACTTACTTTTAATCACCATGATTTCATTACCCATCGCTCCTATGGTTGATTTCATGGACTGCAGGTCCTTCAATAATTTTTCTTTTGGATTAGGGTTTGAGGATGCTCAAGGAGCTGGTAATGGTAGTAGGATAGGAAGAGATGGTGGTGCTTGGATTGGAACTAGAGAGGGTAACTATGGAATGATTGAAGTGAGAAGTTGAGGGATAGAAACTGTCGTTATGGTCTGAGATGTAATCAGATTCCATTAAGGTATTGGATACATGGGTGACATGGGCAAAGGCTAGGAAGATATATTAGCATACAAATACTATGAAAGATCAAGGAAAATAGGTATGGCTATTTTTGGTAGAAGCTTACCAATAGCAATCAGATTGATTTTGGATTTTTTTGCAGCATAATACAAATAAGGGAATGTGTTGACATTAGACTATCATATGGCCATACTAATATTGGATTTGAAAGCTTGAAGGTAATAAAATATTGCTTGTTCAAGAGTCATTCAAAGATCATCGATAACTCTATGCCAAGTTTGGGTGAACCTGACATTGAAGTCCATGATTTACTCTTATGGATATCTCTGAATGGTAGTAAACTTATGCAGTAGAGAGAACGAGTTTGCTTGTTGTAACGACTGGTACCAATAAAGAAACTTACCTTTGGTACAAGATAGTAATGGTGGTAAGTTATAATGACTGGTACCAGTAAAGAAACTTACATCTGATTGAGAGAACAAATAATATTACCATGATATCCTTATTTGTGATGTTGTACATCATTGCCAAGGTAGCTACATCTTGAATATGCTCATAATTCATATTCATTGTACCATAATAAGAAGATAAATCCTTCATTACTGCTTGCAAAATTGGGTTTTGAGATTTTAGGTTCAAAGGTACGGAGTGGTTCCATTTTGAGAACTACCTTGGTGGTTGTAGTGGTGGGTTTTGAGCCATGTGGACTAGTGTGTGTGGTTGGGGAGGTGGAAAACTAGTGGTTGTGTTAGAAGGACTCGAAGGAACATAGAACACACTAGCTAACTATAAATATGTAACACTTAATGGGATAGTTGGGGTAACTAACCTAGGATGTTCACCTAGAACTTGGGTGTCAAGCTCGCAAAACTCAACGGGGACTTCTGGTTTTTTGGCCTTCGATCTTGTGATCATGAAGACAACTTTCACTCACTTCACATTCAAAGGCTTTTGGGTAGATTTGAGTCACCATATGTTCTAATAATTCAGTACAAAGGTGAATATCAAATCTCAATACTATTGAAAGTGGAACTTTTTTAAAGTTCCACCGGGTGTGCCAAAAATTGTTGGTCATGAATATTCCTAAGTACAAAATATTATTTGTGCACCCTAGACCCAACCAACATTGAAATGCTAGAGGAGAGAAATGTCCTTCAGGCCAATATCTAGAGATTTTTGGCACTTGTACTAAAACTAATGATCAGTTTAAAGCTTAGGGTAACATGAAAGAAATGGGAAATGACAAAAAGAGATGGGAAATATGGCTATAATCTGAAAATGGGTAGTGGGGATAAAATAACCACAAAATTCATAAGTATGGATTAGCATATAATAGAAAGGAAAATAATAGAAACCATTTATAGTTGTCAAGATAACCTCCAAGATAGCATTCCAATATTCATTCCCTCACAAGTAGTAGTTAAATCCAGATGTAGAATTTAAAATAAGCAAATAAAGGACATGAATGTAATAAAAAATACCAAGCAAAATGAAATCAAAGACAAATCCACTCCAGGAACCAGAATTCAAATATATTTCTATTTATACATAAACTTAAAGTGTGTTCCATAGAGTGTCTATCCTCCTTAATTACATTGAAATATTTAGTATTTATACAGGATTTTTCCTCTTTCATTAAATTCACAACACAACAAAATTTTGACTGGTAAAAAATTAGTAGCATCGATTTCTTCCTTGGTAATGACAATATTCAAATCATATTATTCCTCAGGGGACAGTGATCCTATTTTCATGGAGTGTACATGGAAAATTGACAAAAATAGACAATGGAAATAACATCACATGCATCAGTGCATCGAGACTTAGCAATGTCATGTGACAAAACATTAAATCCTGGTTGTCATTACATACCTTTATGCCTTGGAATCTTACCCTGATTTGTGTATGCAACATTTAAATGTGACAATATTTTAGCATAAATTTTGGATCATCGCTCTTGTTGCCCCAAGCATTAAATTTTATCAATCTCCATCCTTTCTCAAAAATCCTGTAGTTATGGCACTTCAGATAGTAACTCTGGTTGATGATTACCTTCATAGCTAGAATTTTGCTTTTTATTTTAGTTAATTTTCACCATGACGTCCTTTTGTTAGATTCATCCCTCAACGTGCTTTCACCTCTTTCCTGGGTGATTTCACCTTGAAAATTATTAAGAACGTCTTCTTGCATGAAGGGAGGAAAAAATGATTAATTTTACCCCTAAGACGGGTGAAAATGATTTTCACCCCACCATAGGGGCAACGTTGACTTTGACTAGCAAATAAGACTACTTTTTTAGAGACTTTCACCATAAAATGTTTTCTCTTGGAATTTTACCCCAAAGAGGGACGAAAAGGATTTTTGTCCCTATTGAGGGGCGACATTGACTTTGATTTTCCTATCATTGCTTAGACAACGTCATCTTCCCATTTGCACTCTAAAATTATCTTTTACTAGGGTTTCACCCCTAAAAGGGGTAAAAATGATTTTCACCCCTATTGAGGGGTGGTTTTGAATTTGACCGTGCCAAGCAAGATCTTTAATTTATTTTTTCCCCAAAGATGCTTTTATTTGTATTTTCGTCCTTGAGAAGGGTGAAACTAATTTTTACCCCCTTCTAGGGGCACTTTTGACTTTGACCCATCTATGTCACTTGCAAATTTTTTGTCTTCTCTTTTTCTTTCGGCAAAATCATTCATGAGGGTAGTTTCGCCCCAAAGGAAAGGCGCAAAATATTTTCACCCTTTCCTAAGGTGGAAACATCTTTTCTTCTTATTTTCAAGTGCCTTTACTTCATATTAAAATGCTAAACTCATATTAACCCTTCTACTTTCTAAATCATCCATTGCTACCAAATTTTCCCTTATATGTTTCATTAATTTCTTACCAGTAAATCTACTGTGTGTCTTTAGAATATATTTTATTCAATGGAATTATTTACAAGGAAGGAAAATGTTAAAACAATAAAAAAACACAATTGCATAATTTATCTTCTTCTTCCTTTTCAAAAATTTACAACAAAAATTTAGTGTGGCAAAATTACTAACAAAAGTATTGAAAAAAAATAAAAAATAAAGGGTTTTCACCCTAAGGTAGTATGGTGCACATTGATTAAATATTTCATATGCAATATAAAAACCAACACCATTAAAATATATTAAGGTGAATAATTAAAATTAAAGTAGGATGACCTTAGCATTGGACAACTTCATAATTTAGGTATTAAAATTAAGGGAATTTTAGTGTTGAACCTACTACTTTAGACTTAAAATTAAAAAGGAAATCCTACGCATTGGACTAAATAATTCAAATATGGAATTAAAGAGAAAGGTGAAACAATTTAATAAATTCATAGGCCTTAGCATTGTTAAATAAATTAATCAAACCAATGTGATCATAGTTTTAATCCAAAAAACTAAGGTATTTCATCAATAAATTTAAAAACTAAAATCAAAATCGATAAATGAATATTAAAAGCTAAATAATTAAAGCAATCATTCACCAGCCATTATGTATTTTTGTCATAAAATAATTATAAATTAATTTTTAATTATCTTCTTGATTTGTAAGTGACAGAAAGAGTAAGCAAAGGACGAGAAATCCAAAAAATATACAATGAACCTAATCTTGATTCAAAATACCTAGTGCATGACAACTCAACTTATTTAGCTTTATAGAGATGTTATTGAAGTAGTTATAATATCCATGGGGTAATTTAAAGATCAAAATCAAGAAAATTTATAGACTACCACATCATCCAAGTAGACAACTCATCCATACAGTTGTAAAACACTAAAATTTCAAGATTGTAAGGCTATAAATAGCCATTGAGACCCCATTTCAAAGGGTTGGATTCCACTTTTAGCAATAGGTATTTTAGAATTTTCTTTTCTTTGTAGATGGTGGACATCTACACCCTTGACATTGTACCTTGGAGATTTAGTCTTGCAATCACATGATGTTAGCAATTATGAGAATGTAATGATTGAATATCTTTAGTAATGCAAAGTATTAGAGTTCTTGGTATAATATGTGCATGCTGATGGTGGTTACATTTGGGTCAATTCTAGTATTTTATCTTTTTTTCTTCAAATATAGCACCACTTTGACCTTAGATTATGCAAAGGTTGGTCAAGTCAAAGCTGGTTAAATTCAGATTTGTTGCTTCAACAAATTCAAAATAAACCTTCAGTGATGCAATGACTTGTTTTATTTTATTATCTAACCCTTTTCCTTTTAAAATTTATTTAAAATATGATTATAATAAGAATAAAATAGTTGAATTATAAACTCTGAAACTCATTTTATGTGTTATATTTCATAATGTTTAGAATAGGAATTCTCAAGTGCTATAATTTACATGATTATGATGCAATGAATGATGTCTATTGATTACTTTGAGGGTAGCAAGCCTAGAATCTTGCTTTTAGATATAATTTTCTTTGAATCTAGTGATAATTAAGACATATATTTAATAATTACCTTAGTTATTAAGGTGATTATGCTTAGACAATGAATTGAACCCTCACCCTTGTAACAGTTATATGTAACCCTGAGTTATCCATCTACCTTCCTTTTTTATTCTTTTGATTTAAGATTTGACAATAACATACCATACCACCCAAACCTTTGGGGATAAATATTCCCTTTCAATATATAAAAATTATTGTTCTAACCGTTGGTATATGTTGGCAATTAGGTTGATGTATCCCTCAACAACACTATTCCAACATGATTTTCATAAACCACCCCAATTCCAACACTACCTAGATTACCTTTAGTAGCTCCATCAATAATAATTTTTAACCAATTGTATAGGGGTGGTTTTCAACTAGATTTTTCCTATCCCTCTTGCACTCTAACCTCCTTATCCATTATACCTATATCAACGTAAATTTTATCTTTAGCATACACTACCATTTTTTCTATTACTTTGCTCCAAATGACCTACCAAACACCATCCAAAAATGTAAAATTTTCACTAAAAATTATGCCATTTATATCCAACCACACTTACCACCAAATGAATTTTAATCCAATATTTTAGTTGATACAAAGAGCTTTAGATAAAAATCTACCCCTCTTCCATTGTTTCCAAATATTAATCTAATTCAAATCACAATTAGCTTAAATTTTATATGCTAAAAACCATCACTCCCATATATGGTGCATGAACATGCACTCAAACATCAAATAGTTAGATTCTTCATCACTCTTATGGCATAAAACACATTGAAATAGACCAAAAATTCCCCTATATTTCATATTAAGAAAATTAAGAATTCCATTGTGCATAAACTTCAAGGCAAAGAAGTTTACTTTTGATCAACCCTTGGGCTACCAAAGCTTTCTTTAATCCTCAACCTGATATGTATGAGAAGGAGTTTATATAAGGATTTTAGCATATCCATCCTTCACTATGTAGAATCCAAGGATCCCATAGCCCCAAGATAATTTTTCCTCCTCATCTCTATATGTGAGAAGTATTTCTACCAAGATTTTAATTATGATCTCTATCAATTCTAGAGAGAATTGAATTGATCACTCATCCAACTTTTTAAATTTCTTTAACCTCTAATATTTGAAATGACTAGTGTTGAAATAAATATAATATAGATCCAACTCTTGCTTTCCATGGGCATTTTTACTAGTTACAGTTCTACAAATTCAATAATGATAGGTGGGTAGTGATCCCATGAATCTGTCAAAAATAATCCATCCTTCACTACATGAGATGCTAAATTTAGAACCTGCTACACTATGGACCCATTACCATCCAAAGAGAAATGAGACACCTCATTCGGGTTCATTTATCCCAAATATCTATTGTTAAAACTCTACTGAATAAATAAGTTGGTTCGAAGATCCACCTCTAGTAAAGCTTTCCAATGAAATATTTATTACTTAGATCTCATATCATCAGTTTCAAACCTCTCTTTACCTTAGGCTAGCTTACATTATCCCAATCTATTAAGTCATATTTCCTCCTTTTACTTCATCCCATAAAACGTTTCTAACCATTTTATCAAACTCTTTCCATATGATGTGTGGGAAAAAAATAATAGAAAATGTACAAATTGTAATGACATGGATAACTATCTACAAAAATGTTAATCTATCCCCAAAGGTTAACCATTTGTGAGATCAATTATTACTTATTCCTTTTATATGGTCCAAAATATTCCTTCAGATATTTATATTTAGTTTTTTAAAATGCAAAGGGACCCCAAATATACCATTGGGAGAGAAGTCCTTATGAATCCCAAGATCTCTAAAAATTTGTTCTAAAGCATTTGATCAAGATTGAAGAAGACCACTTTGGAATTTTTATTATTGATGAATTGGTTTGTGATCGTAAGGTAAAAATTCAGAGTATCTCTAATCATTCTTGCTTCCCTAAAATTGGCCACTCCTACCAATCCTATGTCACCAATAAACTGCAGGTGAGTCATAATATCCTCACCCACATTGATACCTATTAGCAAACCTTGTTGTCTTCTTCTCAAGATGAGTCTACCCAATCCTTTAGCCAATATGAAAAAAATATAAAGGGAACAAAAATCTCCCTAATGAAGGTCTTGAGCGGCTCCAAATGGTTGCAAGGGAAGACCTTTGATTAACACTGAGTATGTTAGAGTAGAAATGCAACTCATGACCCATTCTATAATCTTGAAAGAAATTGAAGGCTGCCACCATCCTTGACAAGAATATTGAATCCACCCTATCATAAGCCTTTGACATATCCAATTTTATGAACATTCCTCTAATGCCAAATTTGTGCATTAACTAGATTTCCTTCTTAGATAGAACTACACTATCCAAGATCTGCCAACCCTCCTTAAAACCCCTTTTGCTCTGAGGATATAATGCTATGTAGGAGAGGTTTTAGACACTCATCCATTACCTTCATGGTTATTTTATATATGACATTGCATAACACTATAGGTCTATAATCTAAATTATGTACCCCCTCACCCCATTTCAAAATTAAGGTAATGAATTTATGATTTAATGCTTTAAGAATTATTTTAATAACTTTGGACTCCTCTATAACATCCATTACATCCTCCTCCAAGTTATCCCAGAATGTTTCAAAAAAAATCAATTGGAAATCCATATGGAATTGATATTTTTTCCATACTAATTCTAAAGACTACTTTATTTAGTTCCTCTCTATCAATGGGTTTAATCAATAATTTATTTTCTTCTTCAAAGATAATAGAGGGTATAATAATAACAATAACTTTTTTTTTAGCCTCTTGGTATTACACCATACTTTCCTTAAACAATTTAGCAACATAATACATTGAATCGAAATGCATACATGGGATTGTATCAAATGATTTTTCGTTCTCATACTAAAGAGCTTCCATCTTGTTTGTCTATCTCCTAGCACAAGCAACCTAATGTAAATATTTGGTTTTTATGTCACCTTCCAATAACCAAGTGGTTCTTGCTATTTGTTTCTAGTAGATCTTTTTTTGGTTTTCAATGTCCTCAACCACTTTACTCAATGCATCATCCTCTTCTTTGAGGTGCTCTATAATTGTTCCTTGCTTGAAGTACTTTTTACCTCATCCCACTTGGCCATAAATGGAGCTCTTTGGACTTGGAAGTCTATTTTATTAGCTCACCTCCATTATTTTAGTTGATCCTTGACATAATGAATCTACGTGTGGAATCTAAAATTGTTATCCCATATGTTGGGCATTCTTATTCCCATAATTATGGGATTCTCTTTCAAAGTTGTTTTTTTGTAACCATAAATTTTCAATTGTGAATGGTGTGCAATGGTGCCCTATCTTGATCCCCCTTCAAAAATAATGGGAAACTATTCTGAAATTGGACCCTCCAAAATCTAAAATTTTATATTCCATTTAACAAACTCCTCCTCTAAAACAAAAAATAGTCTAACTTTACCTTTTTTATATGTGGTTGCCTCCTCTTATTAGTTCAACTATATTTTATTCCAAGATATTTAATGTCCATTAAGTGTAATGCATGGACATAGGAAATCATAAGTCGATCCCTTGGATACAAAATTGGGGTTTCACCTTCCTGATATCTGAATGATAATGTAGCATTAAAATTACAAATAAAATCTAGTCTAACTCCTCCCTCAAGAATATCATATTATGCACCACTTTTCAATGATAAATTTGACCATTTAGGTTTTAGGCCCCATAAATATTTGTGATTAAAACCTACTCAATTATCATATTGTTCCTAAAATGTAATGTGAGGACACCCTTCCAAGCTATATGTTCTATTTCCATCCATTCAAGAGAGTTACAAAAGTTAAATATCCCCCTTGAGGCCCCTTTTGCAACCACTTCCATATGACTAACACCCCTCCAATATATATTTATTATTTTGCACATAAGATCTAGAGATATTTTTATCTTCTAGATAAGCAAAAATATTGTTTTACTTTTTTCTAAGTCTTTGAACAACATATTGATGGTTTCTATTGTTTAAACCCCTAATATTCCATGATTGTATAATCGTTGGTTACCTTGAGACTAATAAGAGTCTATTGGCCTCACCAATCTCCTAGTGATAATTTTAACTCCTTGAATTGCTATAAATTCCTTATTTGATTTTCTATCCACTCCTTGAGAGTTGATATTCTTTGATATATTCTCAACCTTGCTTATCCCTATAGTTGGATTTTCTCTATTATTTTGTACCATAACCATGATGACATCCTTTATAATCATTTGCTCTTGGTTATGTACTATCAATTCCCCTTTAATCTTCGATTATGGTAACTCATTGCATTCTATTACTTACTCTCGAATAGGAGTTGAAAGAGGGCCTTGAACATGATTGTTATTATTTTTATTATTCCCATCCACTCCTTCCATGAATTATTCTTCTTCCTAGTCCAAAAAAAATAAAATTTTATTTCAAAAGTATTATTCCAAGTATTTAAAGTATATTTATTACAAAATAGTCTAAAGGTCTTCAAATATAATGATGACAATTCAAATAATATATTTCGTTATGAACTAGACTACAAACTTAGTTACATATTTTTTTATTTTTTATTTTATTTGTGGAAAACATCCCAAAAGGGATGCCACTTTCGGGTAAGACCCAAGGAGGAAGGGGTATCCATTCCACCAAAAACACCCAGGACTCGGACCTGGCCTACCACCTTTGACATACTCAAGGAGCAAACAAACACACAAAACCAATTTAAAAATAAGTAAATAACAACAAAAATAATAAAATAATATAAAAAACATGCTCCTTGAGTGTGTCAAAAACAAAAGCACAACAAAACACACACAATAATAAAAAGGAAACCACAACACAAACCACATAGAAAAACACAAGAACCACATAACAAAACACAAACAAGACAAAAACAACATAACACTACAAAGACATAACCCAAAAAACACATGAAAAATAAACACAACCAAAACCTAAAAAATAAAATAAATAAAATAAAAATAAAAATAAAAAAAACCAACAACAAACAATAAACAAAAACAAAAAAACATAGAAAACACTCACACATAAAAACACGAAATAACACAAACAAAGAGAAACCCAAGAACAAGAACGAAAAAACACAAGAACAATAACAAAAAACATACAAAAAAAAAAAAAAACAACAAAAAAAACACAAGAACAACAAAAAACAACACAAAGAACACAAAAACAAAACAAAACAAAAGAACCCACCCACATTAAAAAACTAAACAAAAAAAAACAAAGAAAAAAAAAGAAAAAAAAAACAATGAACAAAACAATGACCTATCTAGACCAAAAGACTATTAAGGCAAGAATCAACAAAGGAAACAAAATAAAGAATAGAATGAGCTAGGGAACTAAAAAAACTGAATGAACCAAAGAGAAGCAAAAAAAAAAAAAGAAACTAGGTACCTTCAGAACTGGAGCCATCCAAAGAAATGATAGAAAGAAGAGCTTCCCTAATTTGAGAAGCCAACCATATAGGAGGGTGGCCATAACAAGTAATATCACATTTGTCCAAAGCCCAATTAGCTAAAGCATCAGAACTCTTGTTTTGATCTCTGACCACATGATTGTAATCAACTTTCAAAAATCCCATCTAGATTAACTAAATCTTCTCAATAATTCTTTTTATTCTCCAATCCACCATATGATTCTTAGAAGGAGTCTTCAAGAGATTAATCATAAGTTGAGAATCAGACTCACCTAACACCTTTTCCCATCCAACCTTAGTAGCCTCCTGAAGGCCTCTAAGTATACCATACCCCTCAACATGGTTATTGGAAAGAATACCCAAATTCTCAGCAAAAATGAAAACTAGGGAGCCATCTAAAAGTCTACCAATTCCTCCCACACAGGCTTTTCCAGGGTTCCCTCTAGAGGCTCCATCAGTATTGAATTTTCCAAAATCCTTAGGAGGAGGTTGCCAATTTCTAGTCCTATCCATCTTACTAATACTCACATTCCCTTTAATTTGGTTGCCCTTAGAAGGTTTAATCTTCAATATTTGCATCACTTGATCCCATATTTGGTGGGAGTTTTGGGGGTGATTAAGGATTTGATGGACTGATTCAACTAAGTTGGCTATGGTCTTTTGCCAAATATAGTGAATATCCTTCCTATCTTGATTAAAAATTTGGTTGTTCCTTTCATTCCAAATATTCCAAAGAAGAATGGTAGAACCCATCCAAACTAACTGCCTAATAAAATGATCAATACCCTCGTGATTAGGCCAATCCCTCCAAAGTTATTCAAAACTTAGTTACATATTGGAACATAAGAAAATGATTATGAAAATAATAAATGGATAGAAATATTTGTACATCATATGTAAGTTAAATTTTATAACTTTTATATTCTTCTATCAATTAAATAAATTGAATATATATATATATATATATATATATATAATCATACTATTAAATAATATATTGAAAGATAATAATTTTTAAATGTATGTACAATCATTTTATTAAAAATTAATTAACTAAAAAAAATGTATAAGCACATTTATAATAGATAATGTCATTAATTTTTAAAATAGTTAAATAAAACAATTCTCAAGGAATATTTAATTACATAATATTTTACAAATAATAATTATATATTTATAAGAGTAAGATTTAAAAAGGTGGTACACATTAAAATATATATTAATCCCACCCACCCACTCATCAAAAATATATATACATTAAAAAATTAAACATAGAATAATATTATATTTTTCAATATTTTGCATATAACTAAATTATATATATATATATATATATATATATATATATATATATATATATATATATATATATAATATTAAGGTATTTTCTTATATTAATCATTAAATAATCTAAGTAAAACATAAAATCCTTTAAATAAAATAAACTAGAAATCTATTTTCAATATAATATATTACATAAATATTACATATATTTAAGTATAACTTCTTAGCATAATAAAAATTTATTAAAGATCTATCATTGAAATTAAACATTGATTATTTATGCTAGATAAAATTTGATATTTTGCTTTTAAGTATAAATCCCCTATTATTGACATTATTTTTGACATTATTTTTTATTTTTATCTAAACTTGGACTTATTATAAAAAAGAGCACCTTTACTCTACCTTTGGAATTAATGATCCAATAATGTGGTGGTTATTATTTACTAAGTTGTGCACCTATTTGTGTATTTATTGTAACATGAGAATCCAATGTAGTAGGTAGAGTTGACCATAACAATACATTACCTATGTATTTCTAAAGGATAATTGTGTAGATCATAGAGCATAATTAAATGTAATTATAAAATATTTAATTAATCAATATACATCATTAAAAAATTCACATTACTTTTTTTTTTTCATAAAAAATATATAATTTTTATCTCTATGTTTGAAAACAATTACAAAGCTATGGGTATGAAGTGCCCTCACGAATTTCAATTACATCATATCTAGGATTTGGTCTAAACTAAATAGAGAGGAGTATTCACTTCCTTGTTGCAATATGTTACATTCAACTTACAATCTAGATATAGAATCATAATAATAGGAGTGACATGTGGAAAGCAGGAATAAATTCCTAATGAATCACAATTCTCGAATGACACTTGCTTGAGTAATAAAATTGAGGAGGATTCAAGTTTCAATTATAAATACTAACACTATTATGAAGCCTATATTTCTATATAGTTTTCTATAAAATAAAGGAAAGGGTTTCTTTCAAACCCCCCCTCCATTTTTTGCTATGAATATATTTTTGATATGATCCTTAATAAAAGAGGGACTTTGAGGAAAGCCCTAGTCCTCTAACAATATGTTCCCTCTTTCAAGTGCATATTGGAAGGTTCAAACCATCTATTAAAATACCATATACTTCTACATTTAGTTCCCTATAGATGTGCTTATATGATATTTCTATTATAGAAGACTTTAATAATTTTACATGCCAATACAAAGGACTAAGGAGCAATTTTTTCATATCAACATGATTTGCAATCCAACTTATCACTAATTTTGAATCTCCATGAATCCTTAAATTTGTAATTACTTGCACCACTATTATTTTGATCAATAGGGTAAATGCTTTTCACTCTGCCATATTAGTTGTTCCTTCCCCTAAACTTACCTTGAAAGTGATCATATGATTTTAATTTTAGTAAAGTGCTCCTCTTATCCCACACCCACCTAGGATATTGCAATAAGCTCCATAAAATAAGACCCATGGATTCATAGGATACACTATTGATGTTCCTATATGCTTGTTAAATTTTGGTTTTGGGGAGATTTTTAGACATTGAAAATAGATTTAATCTACATTTATACCTGAATCAACATTTTTTTCTTACCTTCAAATAGCATGGAATTTCTAGTCATCCATAAGCCCCATTCCATTATCATAGAGACACATATATACCCCTTTAATATTATTTATTTGAACCACTGTCACATGCTATATGAAAGATTCCTAGTAGGCCACTATCCTTTTCTTTGAGTCAAAGGTATAATTGAATTCCACACTTCTCTTGTGAAAGTGTAGTGAACCAATATATGGTCTATTGTTTATTATTCCTTTATACATATGACATACTAATTTGGCCCTTGTGAAGACCATATTTTAAGAACATCCCATTTTAGTGCTTTTTTGGCTATATCTAACTAGGTACATATTCTAGTTTTTAGGGGAGCTTTTACCTTCCATATTCTACACCACCACCAAATATTTTCCTTGTTATCAAATCTTGTCTTATACCCTTTTCTAACCATGTAATTCCCACTTGTTATATTCTTATACCATATTAAAAAGTCTTTTTTTAATTTATTTTTATATTTTTTCTTTCCAATTCCTTTGTGTAATCGAGCTAAATACTTGCATCATTTCCTCCCAATGTTAGCTCTTTTGCTATGATCCATCCTAATTTCCATAAATTAGTACTCTTTATTGATACCACCTATGCTAATGCCATATTTACTTATCTATGAAGATGATATATTATGTTTTGTAGAAGATGATGGTCTCATTTTCTTCCTAGCCAAGGATATTTGCCTATACTTACTTCTTTTACATTTCCTATTTTCCAAGCCAAGAAATTACCAACTAATGAAAAAAATATCAATAATTATTTCCAAATAATTATGGCTTTCAAAACTAATTTATTATGTATTCTAATCCAATATACAAAGGACATGGTGCCTAAATTTTTCTATTGAATTAATTCCTACTATAATCATGTGTCAATTATCAATATTTGTAAACTTTTGTTGCTAAAGTTTTTCTACAATTATGTATATTCATGAGGATCCATCCTCCATTTCATTTAAAAGGTTTAGCTATTATATTCCATTTAACTAGTGTCATTGCATCCTTCTATTTGGTCCCTGATGAAAGAAATTGGAAATAACTATTCCTTATTTTATTTACTATTATTATGGGAATGTAAGTTAGGGATTTCCAATAGACTGTTTTGGATTCTAAAACTGATTTCACCAATATAAATAGACCCCCAATGATACTCACATAGTGCACCACATGATGACCCTCTTCTCTATTTTGGTGTATACATATATCCAATCCAAGTACTCATAGTCATTAGGTTTCATATGAAAGCCTAAATATTGTATTCCTTTATTAAAGTCTAGTTGATTGAAACATAAAATTCTCATTACTACTTCTATTTGCCCTAGAAAAAACCTATTGAAGGTTTGTTATAGTTTTTAAAGATGTTTTTACATTATTTTAGTCATACAATATAGATTCAATGTTTCTTTATATTTTAAGGCCTTCTTCAATTTCTTATTTCAAAAAAGTAAAACATCATCTACAAAATAAAAATGGATTACCTTCATAAATGGCATAGGAGAATAGATAAGTGGGGGTCTCTTATTTTATTGCATAGGGGTGAAACCAATGGTCTAAGAGAATATTAAATTAGTAAAATCTCCATTATATGGAAACACAAAACTTCCCATTGGTGTTCGAGAAGGATTATGTGAAACCTTCGTCCAATGAATTCAAAAATATAGGGAGGCCTATAGCAACATCTCAATGTCTATATTGAATATTTCATGTAGTGCAATCCCCTCTTGGAGAAAGAGGCTAGTTAACCCTCACCCTTACTCTATCATTATATTTATTGTAATATTTTATATATTTTTTAGGGATTTTCATATTTGGATTGTGTATGTATTTTATCTTTTTTATTTGTTATCCTATGATTGATCCCTCAAAGTGGACATTCTAGTACTATAGTGAATTAGTTTTTGTTTGTATGAGAAAATGTGTTATCTTTTTTCCATGTTGATTGTTGAATCTAATGGTATTCTAACCTTGCTTATCCAGGTCTAAAGCTTTGATAGTCCTCAAATATATTTTGGGGTGCATTGAGCCTTTAGGGGTTTTGTTATCTTTACTTCCTTTTCATTCCCTATTTTCCAATCCATGAAATTCCCAATGAATGGAAAATATCTCAATGATTTCAAAACAATTATGGATTTTGAAACTATTTACTCTATAGTTTAATCTAATATAAAAATAATGGTGGCTAAATATGTGTGTCATCTTCTCTTGAACTAGTTCCTCCTATAATCCTTTACCGGTTAGCAATCTCCATAAATATTTTGTTGTTAAATGTTAGAATTTTAAGCTTTACTACCACAAAATATCATAGGTCCCAATATAAAATAACCACAATATTAAAGGTCAAAATAATAATATAAGAGTAGAATTATATGATCAAATTAATATGTATATCAAGGCTTATAATAATACTAAAGTAAACATTCACTTATATAATAAAATATGAATGTAAATAGCCCAAATCGTTCATCAACTATGCATGAAGAAAACATACAATATTAATTACTCACAAATCTATATACAAGCTTCATTACTTCTTCTTACAATCAAATAATAAATATCAAATCTTCTTTGTTCATTCTCACGGAGCATTATATCCATAATATAGTCATAGTAATTTGACTCTTCAAATACTTGACTATTGTTATCCATATGCCAAGTCTCATGACTCTTGGCTTATCATCTTCCCACTTGCATACTATATTGACACTTGACTCTACAAAACTTGCACACATCAACATGAAACTTACACTTCTACATGTACTCATAATCTAGGATACTTTTGTCCATCCTTACATTACATATTTGCACTCTTACATACAAGACAGTTGTGCACATTCTCTCAATATACACCTGTGCTCTAACTTACATGACATGTGCATTTCTGCTCATTTCACTCTTACATGACACTTGTGCATTTCCTGCACATTGACACTTACAAAAAAGGGAAAATATCAATCACACTCTAAATTATAGACTCAACCCTAATGTATTACATATTTATAAATGTATCATGAAGGTAGAATGGGGGTACCTTAGCATGTACCAAATAATGTAAAATACCTCAACACCCATTGTGTTACATTATTTGGTTATTGAAGACTTTACTCTACAATCATGGTCTTTGTCTTTGTCTGCAATCTTCATGTGAACTCGCATTATTCAAAATCCTCTAGTTATTTGAAAACTTTTTTATCATCTTGAATCTTGGGTGCATCCATTGCTTATGTGTGTATGAAAACTTTGGAATATGTTGGATCCAATACCCTATATCTTATTTTTCTAAAAATTCAAGTAGTTTATCATTAACTTCATCTTTAGATAGACGTTCAATAATCTCTTGAGAAAATCCAATTGAATCTAAGGCATGTATTCCATTTCTGATTGAACACGTAGCTTCTATTTTGTTTTGATACTTGACGATGCATTTGCTATGTTCATTTATATGTTTGAATTCAACTAACCTTCCTTTTCCAACCAATTTAGTAGCTATAATTAGATTAGTTGATAGTTCAAGGACATATAAAACATTCTCTAGCACAAAAATTGAAAAACTCTTTTGATGAGACTCAAGTGATATTATCTTACATCTTTCATAAGAGTTTTGAAAAACTCTTTTGTGATGTTGTCCATTGTATCCAAAAAAAATCTTTTGACACTATTTTTTTTTTGAAACTTTCCTCTTCTAAAGTATGGTTTTGCATTTTGATAATGTATTCTATTTTGAAAAATACATATTTTCCATTTATCCATTTAGTTTTTTTAACTTGAAATCCTTAAGACTCCCAAATTAAAAAAATAAATCAAGTTTTAAAAATTATAATTTTCTAATCCTTTGATGTTGAAAACCTTTTAACTCCCAAATTAAATTTGTAAAATTTAAAAAACTTCTAATATTTTTAATTTTCTTAAAATTTAAGAAAATAAAACTTCTATCTTAAAAAACTCAAAATATCTTCAAACATAAAAATCTTTAAATAATCAAATAAACTAATTAATGTAGAAATCCTTATCACTCCATACTTATATAAAACTTAAAAAATAAAACTTATATTTAAACCTTATAACTCCTACTAATTATAATTTCTTTCTAAACATGTAATCACCTTATAACTCCAATAACTCAAATTAAAAAATATTAACAAGCTAACCTTATTCTTCTCCTTAGATGACTTGAGCTCCAATTCTATTTTTGATTAAACTTATGCTACTCACATTGAAGTGGATGAATTCAATGTTCACCAAATACTCATTGTTGCACCTCAGTTTAAGCTATTTGTATCAATCAAGAACTTCATAATGCATTCTTAATGTTAGAAATATTTCATTTCTGCTCATCTAATTCCAACATTCATTACTTAGATAATAATAAGAAATAATATTATACTATGCCATTACTTGTCATAGGTGATGATGTTATCTCCTTACTCTTATTTTCTACAAATCCTAATAAATTTTATCATATTATAATATATGTGTTGTTGCTTCATTTTCTAGATTCTTCACCTTCGTTTTATTTCTTCTTCTTTGTTGCTTGCTTTGTTGTTACTGGCTTCTTTACATTTTCCCTCGCCTATCATCATCATAGGTTCACTACATCATTAGAATCCTTGGTTGGTCTTCTTTACTACTAATCTCCTTATTTGATCTTCTTTGTTGAATTTTTGATCTTCTTCATTGCAATTCTAAACTCCTTAGTTGATCTTGTGATTTTCTTGTATGTAGCTAATCTCCTTCACTACATTGCTAAACTCCTTAGATGGTATTATAATCTCCTTAGTTGGTTTGATTTCCTTGTATGTAGCTATTATCCTTCATTATAGTGCTTTGGTAGTTTCTTTACTCCTTTGTGTTGGTCTTGATTTCTAATATCCTTTCTTTATTGTGTTGTCCTCCGTTGAAATTCTTTCATGTTGGCTTCATTTATTTCTTTTTTGTGAAGGATGGAAGCACTTGATTGTTACACTTTTACATATGACTAGAAGCTATAAAAAATGAGCTTATACTTATGTTGGAAGCTTTGAAAAATAGGCTTCTATGTTTGGTTGGAGACTTTAAATAATGCATGTATACTTATGTCACCCTTGTTGTTCTAAATTTTTCTAATAAAGCAACATTACTATCATCTTATATTTTGATTTATTTTTTAATGTTAATGGTATGGCTACCTTTAGCTTCACTATGGTTATTTTCATTTATGCTTGTATAATGTAGAATGCTACTCTAGTTTCTATTTATCACAGATAATGTATATCCTTCCTTTAATATAAGCTTATTGAGACTTTTCTTTTATAGATAGGCCTCTTAAACTTCCTTTACTAATAGAGGTATTTTTATCAATGTTGTAGCATGTGTCTACCTTGAAGACCCTACTTCAAAAAGTGATCCACAAGCAATACTAAAATTATATAAAGATATATTTAGTTAGCCTAGTTCTTCAATTCATATTAGTAAGATACTCCCTTATTTTTTGGTCTATAATTTCTTCTCTCCTTTCTTTTCTTTTTTGCTTTCTATTCAAATATGTCAAGGTCAATTTGACTTGATTTTTCTTCTCTTTCTCTACTATTTTCTACTTCCTCTATTATATATTCTTAAAAAGTTTTGAATGCTTCTCAATCCACTGCAACTTAGAAGATAAAATTCTTCTCTATCTTTGTAAGAAGCTTCTCAAAATTTTGTAGCTTAATCTCTACTTCTCTTTTTTTTCATTCTAAAATCTTCAATATCTTAGGTCACACCTAAGAATCCAATATCAATGTCAGGGTGGATATTCCCTAAATAATCAACTATCTTCTGAGTTTATTTGCCTTAATATACAATAATGATTCTCCTTTCCTAAAGAATCTAAAATTATCAGGGTGGCTCTATCCCTAAATGGCCAACTTTTCTTAAGTTTATTTTCCTCAATATTCAATCTTCAAATCTTCTATCTATAATATTCAATCTTAAAACTTATATATCCAAAATTACTCTGAGTTGATTCAAGTATCAAATGTCCAAATTTTCTTCTAAGTTGTCTCTTTTATTCAATATAGTTGAGTCCTAGTCTTCACTAGTTTTCCTTCAACCAAGTGGAAAGACCCTAGCCTTTTCTACTTAATAAAAAACTTTAATAAACTAGATTCCAAGTCTGCACTACCTTTAAAGTGGACAAACTCTAAATTAACTTTATCAAAAATGAATAATATTAAATATTGAAAATGGTGGCTAATAATATCTATAAATATGAAAATATTCTAGCGGTAGCTTGAATACCACAGTTGGCTTTTCAAGCCTTACTACCATAAAATATCATAGGTCCCAATATAAAATAGACACAATATTAAAGGTCAAAATAATATAATAAGAGTAGAAACATATGAGAAAATTAATATGTATATCAAGGATTATATTAATATTGAAAATATCATTCACTTATACAATCAAATATGAATGTAAATAGACTGAATCATTCATGAAATATGCATGAATAAAAGTTACAATATTTATTGCTCAAAAATCCATATACATGCTTTATTACTTCCTCTTACAATCATAAAAATGAATATCAAATATTCTCTATTCAATGTCATGGATCATTATCTCCATAATATATCCATAATAATGTGATTGTTCAAGTACTTGACTATTGCTCTCCATATGCCAAGTCTCATGACTCTTGGATTATCATATTTCCACTTGCATACTAGATGGACACTTGACTCTACAACACTTGCACATATCTACATGACTCTTACACTTCTACAACACCCCTATTATAGGATACTTGTGCATATCCTCACATTATATATTTACACTCTTACATACAAGAAACTTGTGCACATTCTCTTAATTCACACTTGCACTCTAACTTACATGATACTTGTGCATTTCCTACACATTGCACTCTTATATGACACTTGTGCATTTCCTACACATTGACACTTACATAAAAAGGAAAATATAAATCACACTCTAAACTATAGACTCAACCCTAATATATTACATATTTACAAATGTACCATGAAGGTACCATGGGGGTACATTTACATGTACCAAATCATGTAATATACCTCAACACTAAAGATTATCGAAAATATACTCTTGCGATTCCATCCTCCATATAATTTTGGTTTATATATTATATTCCATTTAAATAATGCCATTAAATCCTTCTATTTTTCCCATTATTCCTTATTTTATCTACTATTATGATGGGAATGTAGGCTAGGGAGTACCAATAGACTGGGTTGGCTTCTAAAACTAATTTCACTAACATTAGGTGACCCCCAATGATAGTGACCTAGTGCATCAAATGATGATCATAATCTCTAATTTGGTGTACAACTAGATCCAATATTGGTAGCCATAGTCAATAGGTTCTAGATGAAAGCCTAAATATTTTATCCCTTTATCAAATTATACTTGCTTGAAACAAAAAATTCTCATTATTGCTTCTATTTTTCCTAGTTGAAACCTATTGAAGGTTATTTTTATATTTTATAGATTTATTTCTATTCTTATATACAATATAGGTTCAACACTATTTTATACTTTAATCATTCCTTCAATATCTTGTTTCCAATAAGTAAAACTTTACCTACAAAGAGCAAATGGGTTACCTTCAAAAATTTATCAAGTTTGATACCCTTGATCATTTATTGTCTTTTATTTTTCCTAATCAAGAGGACACCCTTGTCTCAAAACCTTGGAAGTCTTTAAAACTAGAATATGAGCCATTTATAAGTACAATAAAATAGGTTTAAATGATATATCCCAACACCCAATTAACAATGGGAATGCTACATCCATTTTAAATTAGGTTCAACATGATATTTAACCAATTTACTTTATCAAATTGTTTTGCTAGATAAAATTTTATTACCATTTATTATTTATTCCTTGTATTTTTTGAATGAAATCCTTTTGGGGCAACACTTATTACTTCATGAATATGTCTTTTACTTAAAAATACAATATTTTTTTTTTTGAAAAGTTATCTAATATTCCTTTAATCCTATTAGCTATAATCCTTGAGATGATTTTGTAGAGGGTATTACATAAAGAGACAGGTCTATAATCCTAAAAATATTTTAGACTATATTTCTTTGAAATCAAAGCCATGAAAATGAAGTTTATGAATTTTAGCAATTGTCCCTTAATCCTCGATTGTTCTACCATTTTAAAAATATCCTCCAATAGTTCATAAAAATCCAAATAAAAATTAATTGTACATCCATCTAGACCTAGATATTTCTATTTTTGAAATGATGTTACTACTAAATATAACTCCTTGGTTATTTCTATGAACAAAGCTTCTTTTTGTTCCTCATTGATCATCATGGGTAAGTTTAGAACTAGTATAATTATCTCTGCTATATTTACTCTATTTGGATCTTTACACAGGTCTTTGGAGTAATTTATTGCTAATGGTGCCAACTCTTGGAATATTCTCAAATTGTTTTGATTCTCATCTTTCACTTATCAAATTGTCTTCATATATTTCCTTTTTTTTGCGTAATTAAACCAAAAAAAAAAGTATTTTCATCCTCCTATTCTAGCCATAAATCCCTACTTTTGATTCTCTATTTTGCTCTTCCCATTATAACAATTATCACTTATTTTTTTCTAGTTCTTTGACTTGCATGATTTTATTTTATTAATAAAATTCATTACCTTTTCTATTGTAATATTTAATTAGAGTGGATTCAATTTAAGTAAGTCTTGTCTTCGCTTCTTAGTATTTTGCTTTATTTTTTTATTCAATTTTAGTAAGTCTTACCTTTGCTTCCTGGTATTTTTATTTAGCACAACCTAATGTGACTTATTTTATTATCCTAAGACAACAATTAAACTTAAACATGGTTTTTTATTTTTGAGGTTGGGTCATAATGCCTCCATTCTAGTCTTGCTAAGTTTTAAAAAAATTCATCCTCAACCAAATGGAATTGAATTTGAAAGGGTATGGTGGTTTATACTCATATTTTTTTTAGTTTTAAGATGATTTTATAATGATATGTTCCTCCCCCATGATTTATCCAAGTTCTCATTTTATCAAAGAAAGCTAAGAGAATCTCTTAAACTAGAAATGTGTCCTATATTCTAGATATCACATGACTTCTAGATCGATTTCTCCTCCATGTAGGAGCAAGCTTTGTTTATTCTATATCACATAGTCTAGCACTCAAAATTTTGTGAAGGAAAAAATCAACTAGAGGGTCCATTTTGTCTTGTTCTCCCCATATTTCACTTCTTTTTGTAACAAATTTTAAATCCCCTCCCACCACTAAATTATCCTTTTTTAAAATATCTTGGTCAAAAATTCCTCCTAGAAAATTTGGCTATCTTTATATGGATACATATTTGCAATAGTTATAGTTTTCTTGAACTCCTTGGACTGAAATTTTGATACTATTACTTTTATGATGAAGTTATCAATCAATTGGCAAGAATATTTCCATCCTAAGATAATTGTCCCTAATTTTCCATTTGAGTCTATCTCAATAAACTTCCAACTTGGTAGGAGAGAATTAAGAATAGATGTTATGTTTTCTACCTCTAACATGATTTTTTGAATCAATATAATATTATGCTTTTGAAGTTTCATAAGTATTTTTAAGATTATTATTTTATGATAAGCCCTTTAATATTTAGAGATATTATTATCATCGATTACTTAACTCAGGGGGTTATCTTGCTTTAAGTATCCCATAAATAGATATTTATTTCCAAGAAATAATTTCTTTCTGAGCTCAATTTTGGGATAGTTTTAGAAATAAAATCATCCCTATTGAGGAACCCTAAGTTTGACTAGATTCAAATCTCATCCTCTTTTAAATTTGACCGAAGCTCTTATATGATTTATATTTTATTTGAGGTTTTAAAGCATATTTTACCACAATATGCAAAATTTAACATTGATATGAGGGATAAGAGGGAGAGGAAATCTTAGTGATGAGGAATTTCTTTGGTTTACTTTTTTTTTTCTCTTTAGTTCCCCCATGATCCCAAAGATATTTGTACCTCTTCCATCCTAAAATAAGTCCATACTTGATTCTTATGCCTTTGTATCCTCCATTATCTTATTATTTATCCCTTTTTATGGAGCAACACTCTTCTATCCTTATTCTCCAAGACTATTCTACATATCATCTTCCTTAACCAATTTCAATCCAAAATTGTATAGGAAAGAAATTTTATTATTTTTATCATTCAAACCATATAGAGATAATATTATATTACTTGAATCTAAACCTCTAGGCTCTTTTTCAAAACAATGCAAAGCCTCCCTCTTCTATTCTACAATACCCATGAATATTTATCTAATTACCCTATCATTTTCCCTTTGTTGATTGAGTGATGTTTGTGATTCTTCTTTTGGAGATCTTGAGATTTTTTTTTATCCCTTATCTACTTGAATTATTGTTACTCATATTCTCTTTATTACTTGTACCAATGTGAGTTTCAACTTCTATCTTCTCCTTTTTTGTGTCTACTACATTTTACTTCTCTACTTTATTCTTTGAGATGGACATATTGGCTGCAGAAACTAAATAAAAATGGGACTCCAATGTAATATAAATTTCATGTATAAAATCAACTTCTTATTATAAATTCCATATTCTTAGGTAATCTTGGACTTAGGTCCATCTTCATTAATATTTGAGCTACCATTTTTTTAATGTCATTTAAATATTTTTTGTTCCCCTTCAAGAAAAACTCCCAAAGTGTTCTTTGTCTCCCTTAGCATCTCTTAATTTTGATATTCTAGTGGTTGTGTGGGTAGCTTGACTTAAATAGGCTAGGTGGTTATTCAATTTTTTAGAGTAAGGATATTATAACCTCATTTCCATCTTCTTATTTTATATTTTTGGCATGTTCTAATTTCTAGAATATAAAATATGTTGAATATTTTGTCATTACATGGTCTGTAGGAAGATATCCCAACAACTCAAACCATGTTGAATTTATCCAATCATGAAGCATTTTTTTATTTCATCAAGAATTCTATAAACCTTTCTACTAAAGCTTTATATTTCAATGGTAAAACTTGTTTTATCATTAGATATTTCACCCCCACCACCACTTTAACTCTCTTTTCATTTTTTTATAAAAAAAATCTCTTATCTCTTCTCTTATATAGACAAGTGGTGTTTTTATTTAGAAGCTTTTGATCTTGGGTCAATGTTGAGTTTGGAAGATTTGTTTTTATTTCTATTTCTATTCTATTTCTCTGAGGGTTTGGTTTATTGAATCCTTAATCCTTATATTCCAATGTTCCATGAACTCCTCTTGGGAATAAAATATTGGTTTCTTTGAATGTTCATTTAGTCCCTCTATACAATCTATAACTTCAACTTCTTCATTTCATATCATTCCATAACATGGCTTGATCCAATATTCCCTCTATTTTGCCCTTGTTTAGTATTTTTGGCCACCATCTGCATTGCATAGCATTTATTCTTATTATGGATCCTTTCAACCATTGTTCACTATATTATGAACTTTAATCTATTGTTCCATTTTCTTCTTCCCAAATGTTATTTTGTCCTCTAACTCCCTTATTTTTTTAGTTTCTCTACTATCATTCCCTTATGAAACCCCTTTTGCCTATGGTTTCTTCCCACCTCTCTTAAACCTATTACTCCCTTCTAATACCTTCTCATCATCCATTTAGATTCCAATTCCTCCTTCCAATTTTTCACTCTTCAAATTTCAATAAAAGCCTACAATACTCAATATCTTGATTTGACAACATATTCTCCAATAGCGGACACATAAGGCTAAGCCAATATATCAATATTTTTCCTACAAGTTGTTTTAAACAAATTACTTCAATGCATACACATATAAACCCTTCTTCATTTCTAGATCTTGCATACATATCTCTATAATAAAAAATTTCACAATTTCCCTGTTTGCTCTAAGAAAAAAATAAACAATGGATCATACCTAGGTGACAAGGATTACAATCCTCTTGGATCTAACCATCGTCATGGAAAAAATATGACACATTTCCTCATATAAACAAAAATAATCCACTATACTACAAGAACATCCACTCTAAGGGATTAATAATAGGTCCAAAAATAAATAAACCAAAACTCATACAAAATACAAAGATGGAATCCTCCAAAAATATCTAATATATTACAAGAAATTTAATAGTAGAGTAAGAGTGATGGTAAACTGACCTCTTGCTCCAAGAGGGGCTTAAAATTTTTAATCTAGACATAAGTTGTTGTTATAGGTCTCCTATCCCTATTATTATAGATCTCCCATCTTTGCTATTATAGGTCTCCCTACATTTTTGAATATGTTGGACTAGGGTTTCACATCATTCTTATCAAACATGTATGGAATTTTTTGTGCTTTTATATAATAGGGGATTTCCTAATCTACCCTCCACTCAGACCGCTATTTTCACCCCTATTGAACAAACTAAGAGAAACCCCCTCGTCAATGCTCCTATGTTGCCTATGAATCCAACAAAATCTATCTATCTATATGTGTGTGTATCAATAATATGACATCAAAAACTAATAAAAAGAATGAAAAAAAGTTTCTTAAAGCTTTCATTCTATAAATAATGATCATGTTAATTTTCAACTTCATATCTCCCAATAAAGTAATAGTTATCAATTGAAATATGATATCTGCATCTACTAGACAATTTCAATTAAAGTATGATATATACATATATGGTTTAGGGATCCTCTATAAACCCTAGCCCATTGTGTGAAGATGAAGTCAATTGGACCCTCTTGACCACTACTAACCAGTATATCCTTGTTGGTTAGAATATGAAAAACATTATCTTATATGCTTATGGAAAATTAACAAAATTTAGTTATATATTTTTGATTAAAATAATTTAAAATGTTTAATTACAAACTAATATAAATATTTAAAAAAAAAATCAAATGTTTTTAAAATTGGTTTTTTCAAACATTATTTATTTAAAATATTTTAATGCAATATGTATATTGTGATTATTTATATTAGACTAATTATATTAGCTATGAAATACTCTCCATATGTAATTGAAAGAAACAAGTAGACATTTAATTATACCGAAAGTAATTATTTCTCTATTACTCTATATATTAAAATAAATAAATTCTATCTCATAAGCAAATTTTTAAACATAGTGGAGCCAATTTTTAATATATGTTATTTATTAAAAATATGCTTTAAACTTGTTTTCTAAACAAAAATAATAATCAATTTTTTTATTAGAATAAAATTATTTATATTTTAAATTTTAAATTTTTAACATTTTACTTATTTTAATCTAAAAATTAATTTTATTTGCATGGTGTGTTGTAATATATAAAAATATCTATGTTAAAAAAATAAAATTATATTTGAACTAAAATGTAGTTGTTTTACAATATTTTTTTGTTTGTGGAAAACACCTCTTTCAAGGTGTCATTTTTAGGTAAGTCTCAAGGAGGCATATGTATTTGTTCTTCCACAATTGACCAAGGCTCACACCTAGCCTACCCCCTTAAGGACATTCAAAGAACATGCCTAGAACAAAGTAAATTGGCCATCAAGTCATGCATGTTATAGC
Source organism: Wollemia nobilis (assembly GCA_028583015.1). Taxonomy (NCBI): domain Eukaryota; kingdom Viridiplantae; phylum Streptophyta; class Pinopsida; order Araucariales; family Araucariaceae; genus Wollemia; species Wollemia nobilis. Next base: position 3,135,541 of record JAQPPZ010010331.1, on the reverse strand, counting down.
CAAAAATGTCAACAAAATACCAATTACTCAAGTCTCATGCAAATTGTAGCAGTCAAAAGTCTTTCTCTAGCCTACTTTCACCATGACTAGTGTTAGCACTAGCAACACCCTCATCATATTTATTGATCAGAGAAATAATTATATTATCGGTGCCCTTAATAGCATCCATATCAGTAAACTGGTTGATCTACATGATCTATCTCAAATCTCTATTCACTCCCTAATTAGCAATAGCATCAGCCACCTTGTTTATTGATCTCTACACATGAAAGTACTCTAGGTACTAAAATGAGTGACAAAATTCTTTTATAGTTTTAATAATATACCTCAACCTCTAGTTAGATAGTGAGGAAGACCAATTCTGGTCTTTTAATTGGTTGATGGTCACCTAGGAATCCTTTTCAACATCAATATTTTACCAATTTTATTTAAGGGCCCACATCAACCCTTCAAGGAGGGTTTGTGCCTCAGCATAATTATTAGTGATATTGTCAAAGCCAAAGAAAAATTATCTTCTCATATTAACTTGGTCATCACAAAAAATGTCATCCCTGCCAAATTTACTTGGGTTCCCCTAGGATGCACCATCAAATTTAAACTTGATAAACCCTTTATGGAGAGGTTGCTAGCCGATTTTGTATGATTCTTAGAGATTTTATTTTTCTTGATTGGGCACCAAATTCTCTTTTCATATAAATTATATCACAACCAATTATTATTGATATCTCTAATATTTGTATCTAGGGTTTTATCCCAATCCTCCCACTACTTAAACAAAATGTATTCATCCATTGCCCTCTGAATAAAAAGTCAAGTTTGGAAATAGGGGATTATTTCCATCCTAAAAAAAATTATATTTATCCATAACTAAATTACCCAAATAATGTAAGTAGGGGTCCACTCCCAGATGGCTCTAATAAATATAGGATTAGATTTTCTACCAGCCCACTCAAAAATTAGATCCCTTATTATTTTAAAATTATGGAAGGGCTCTCTCCAAGAGCTTGTAAAGTGTTGCCATAGGGACTAAGCAAAGGGGTAAGATATGAAGATATGGTTAATGGTTTCAATATAATATTCACAATTAGGGCATTTGAAGGGGCGATAGTAGCCTCTCTTCATCAAGTTATTACTAGTTAAGATTTTTTCTTGCACTATCAGCTAGACAAAAATTGAGATCTTCAGCTAAACACCTTTTCTCCATGTTCTCTATCATATTTGATTCCTATCCCCATTGAAGTTTTACCTCCATAAAAAAATTATAAGCTTTCTTGGTAGTAAATTTCTCATTTCCACTTCTCCCCAAACTTAACAAGCTTGGGTCCTTGTGGTAGGAAATCTTCTTCCTAGAGATATCCCCAAAGTTTTCATTTATCAACATCCCTAATTTGACCAGACAAGATTAAAGGTTCTTTCCAAAAATGAAACACCACCTTACTAGTCTCATGGGAAATAGGATGGTCTTGAATATAGTCCTTGACTTGACTCCAATACTCATCTTTGAACACCTACTTTAAACCAATCAAGGAATTATCTTCTTTTAAAGGATCATACTGTTGAGCAAGGTGCAACGACAGTATTGTCATTGTTGTCAACACACTCAGATGGACAGGTTGATGTAGTGGACAGTTTTTTAGAGGTTGTTCAAAGTATGTATAGTGATGTTCAATACTTATGAGGATGTTTTTGATTTTCGGGTGAAGTTGTTACAGGTTGTTCGTGCAAATTTGCAAAAGTTGAAAAAATCATCAAGAAGTTGTCAAAAATTTGCAAAAGTCCTCACGGGCACATTTGGATAGGATGGATCAGTTTGGAACGTGCCAACCTATTATGAAATAGTCCATAATAGTGTTGGAGGTGTCAACACAATTTTTGGATTGATCGGTGACGTTTTCGGTATCTTGGCGGATGATTTGGCAAGTGGTTGTATAGGTCAAAAAATGGTAGTTTTATTAGAAGTACTGCGAGCAAACCAAGAATAATTTGATAGTAAAATTCAAACTGGAGGTGGTCGTTATCTTCAATAACATGTGTTCTAAATTTCCACTAAAACAAAGAAATGATACGAATGTTAGAAGCATTGCAAGACTGTCACAAAATTATTATTTTTAGAAAAAATGTGTCAGTAGCAGTTTTCGTGAAGGTGGTACAGGTGAACCATAAGGAGTTATGTAGCGATATTTGGACTTGATGTAGTAAAAATTGCAGAGATTATATGTTTCACATTTCATAGAAAATAGAGTTACGAGGTGAGAGTTATGATTGTTGCAAAAATGGTATAGGTCACTTTTATGTCAATTTGTTCCACTTGTACAAAATCCTTCAGTTGGATGTTTCAACCTTGCAGAGTTGCCAGAGTTTTTGTTTCAGTGTTGTTACACCTTCAAGGTATAAAATAGAGCATATTTCATTTTTGTTTTTATGTGTCATGTGGCTTCGAAGAAAGAGAACGAGTAAGGTGTCAATTCTTTGCATGTGACGTGTTTGACGAAATGCCTTCTCAAAATTAAAAAAAAAAAAGTTATATTGTTTTAAGAAGCTTCATTAAATAAAATATTTTTAAAAATTGAAAAGGGAAAAAGAATGCAAGTGTGTGATTTTTAAGTGACAAGGTATTTTATTGAAAAGTGGGGACTTTATTTTGTGAAGAGAGAAGTGTGTGTGGAGAAAAATAGAGTGAAAATCCGTGATTTTTGGAGAGTGGTGAAAAATGTTACTTAAGTATTTTGAGAATACATTTCTCATATGATATCCATTTTGACTAAAATTTTGAGATAAGTTTGCAGAAAAAGTTTTGCACAATACCCAGAAAGCGTTTAGCAATTGGAAGAACGAGCTAAGAAAAAAATTAGTTTTTTTTTGTTAGAAGAGAATATTCAAATTCTAAGTAATGCAGAGAGAAGGATGTTATACTGGGTGAAATAGAAAGTTTTATATTTTGAGCTTATAAACCATAGAGGATTCTAGTTTTAGTGAAGACATTCATATATTTCATTTTATTATCATATCAAAATCAAGTGGGTGCTTGGTAGAGAGGTTGGTGCTCCTTTCTATTGGTGCAGATAAATCAAGGGATGGTGCTCCTTTATATTGGTGCAAATAAATTAGGGGTTGGTGCTCCTTCCAATGGGTGCTGGTAAATTGATTATAAATTTGGTGCTTTGCAAAGGCTGGATTTGGATGGGAGTCCAAACAGTCATTTTCAAGGATGTAGCCAAATCGGTGAACCTCGGTACATCTTGTGTTGTGTGATATTCTCTTGTTATACTTGCTTTATTTGGTTTTATGTTTTCATTATTTTGGATTTGAGTGTTGAATATTTAAGTTCTAAAGAGCTACACTGATCCACCCTCCCTCTTAGTGTTATTGTGACACTAACAATTGGTATCAGAGTGAGGTTATTGAATAGGCTTAATCAGCTAGGGTGATCTTGGAAGTGACACAATGGCAGGTGATGAAGGCTTCTCATCAAACAAAGCACCATTGTTTGATGGAACTAATTACACATTTTGGAGACTTAGGATGCAGACATATCTTTGTGCTTTTGAATACGACATTTATGATTCAGTAGATAGTGGATACACAATACCCACCACTTCTCCAATCGATGTTGCTGGTAAGAAACTGTTTGAGAATGACTCAAAAGCAAAGAATGCTATCATGTGTGGATTAGTGGATAGCGAACTGGTAAATATTATGGGTTGTAAAACAACAAAGGAAATATGGGATAAACTGAAGAGCATTCATGAAGGAGATGTTAAGATCAAGGAGGCCAAGTTACAAACACATCGAGCTTAGTTCGAAGTATTAAATATGAATGATGATGAGACTATAGAGCTATATATGCTGAGATTTAATGAAGTCATTAATGTTATTAGAGGACTCGGTGAGGAAATCAAATATTTTGTCATCGTGAAAAAAGGTATTAAGATCCCTTCCCCAAAGATTTGATTCTAAAGTTTCAGCTATAGAAGAAGCTAAAAATCTAAATTATTTTTGTATGGATTAGATGCATGGTTCTTTGACTGCATATGAGATGAGAATAGGAAAATCTAAACCCACATATAGAGAAGTTTCTTTTAAAGCCCATAAAAATATGAAAGTAAAACAAGAATTTGAGGAAGAAGAGACATCAGGTGAAATGGAAGTAGACTTTGTTTGAAAACTAAAAAGGGAAAAAGGAAAATATAGAGTAAAGTTACCATTTAAATGTTTCAACTATGGAGGCATTGGGCATTTTGCAGCTAAATATCCACTTAATAAGAAGAATAGAAGTTATGAAGGATCGCATGAAGAAATAAGTGACTGGAAGAAAAAAACAAATTTCAGAAAAGGCAACTTCAAAAAAAAAGTTTCATCTCCAAGAATGTCAGTTCATCAAAAGATAGCTCCAGTGAGGATTTTGAAAAGGAAATAGGTGAAGCTCTTTTCATGGCACTCAAAGAAGAAAAACCAAAAAAAGAACATGAATGTGATGAATAAGAAATTGATGCAGAAGTGAATTTGGAAAATGAACTAATTGCAACTCTATATGAATTGAAGATAGAAAGAAAAAAGAATAAGAAAATTTACAGAAAGCTTGAGGATGCAAATGAAATCATAACAAATTTGAAAGTACAGATAGAAGAATCCAAAAAAATCTTCAAATATCTTGAAGTGCAAATAACCATGAAAATAGATTATTGCAACAAGCTAGAAGAAGAGATTGTTGGTTTAAGAATGCAACTAGAAGAGATGAATTAGAAAATTAGTTGTTATCACAAATGTGAAGAAAGTTCTATGAAGCTAGATAAGATCATAAATAACCAAAAGACTACAAGCATCAAATTTGGTTTAGGTTTTTATGAAGGAGAATCATCAAATGGATCAAAGGCCATAAATGAAAAATCCACAAAGAATGAAGAGAAGAAACAGGTTGATCAAGCAAAAACAAATCATGCAAAGGAAAGCAATAATGCAAGGCACGAAAGGAGAATTGACAATGATGGCTTCACCAATGTCACACATCAAAGAAGAAGAAAATTTATGGCTCGTATAACAAGATGGCAAAGACCACCACCTAGGTTTAATCATCTCTTTTCTGGTTATTATTTTAAATGCAATGGTTATGGACATAAGATCTCATATTGCAAGTATAATGTAGGACCAAGGAATTTTACAAATAGAAATATTTTTTCACCTTTGATGGATTATGCAGTAGAATGTTATAACTGTCATAATTTTGGGTATATTGTAAGAAATTGTCGAAGTATATTTGCATCAAATAAATTTCAAGGAAGAAAATTTCATCCAAATGGAATAAGACAAAAGAGAAAATTTCTTAAAAAACATGCACAAGCTACTGAAAAAGAAAAGCCAAAACAAGATCCCAAAATTGTAATCAAACCTAAGTGGAAAGAAAAAGAGTGACCTAAGGAAGAAAAGGAATCCTTGATCGTACATACGACATTTAAAGCGTAAAATAAATCCACACCATGGATACTTGATAGTGGATGCTCCAGTCATATGACAGGTGACAAACAAAAATTTGAGAAATTGCAGCAATATGAAGGTGGTTCAATAAATTTTGGAAATAATGATGGAGCTAAGATAGTTGGCAGAGGTTCAGTTAATATTAGTGATGGAAAAATCAGGTCAAAAGAAGTCTTGTTTGTGGTTGGTCTGAAGCATAACTTGTTGAGCATAAGTCAGATTTGTGATAGAGGTCATGAAGTGATATTTAAGAAGCAAGGTTGTGAAGTCATAAAGGTAAACAATGGAAAGTTGATAGCAACTGGATCAAGAACATATGGCAACCTGTACACTATCTTAGAGACTTTAAAATGAGCTTTCTTGATTGTATAGGAAGAAGATAATTGGTTGTGGCACAAGAGGCTCAATCATATCATTTTTGACAATCTAGTAAAAATAAGCTCAAAGAAAGCAGTGAGAGATATTCCCACCATTGGCAAACCATCAAATAACATTTGTGCTTCATGTCAAAAGGGGAAGAAAACTAGAGTCTCATTTAAAATAAAAGAGTACTACACAAGAAAACCTTTGGAACTAGTACATACTAATTTATGTGGACCCATGAGAATGCAAAGCATAAACGGTGACAAATATTTCATGTTGTGTATAGATGACTATTCCAGGATGACATGGGTACTGTGTTTGAAGCATAAATCAAAAGATTTTGATATTTTCAAGGTTTTCAAAAACCAAGTTGAGAATCAAACAAGAAAAGGGATTAAATGTTTAAGGTCATACAAAAGAGGAGAGTTCATTTCATAGGATTTCATAGAGTATTGTGAAAAATATGGCATTAGGAGACAGTTTTCAGCAGCCAAGACACCTCAGCAAAATGGTGTGGTAGAAAGAAATAACATGATAGTGCAGTAAATGGCATAGACTATGTTGATTAACAGCAAAGTAGCAGACAAATTTTTGAAAGAGGTAGTCCATACTATGGTATACATTCAAAATAGGTGCATGTTGAGGACGCATAAAATTAAAACTCCTTATCAGTTGTGATTCGGTAAAAAGGCAACAACAAGATACTTTAAAGTTTTTGGCAGCAAGTGTTACATCAAAATAACTGAAGAAAACCTTGGTAAGTTTGAATATAGAGTGGATGAAGGTATTTTTCTTGGCTATTCATCAAAAAGCAAAGCTTACAAATGCTACAACAAGAGGCTAAGTAAAATTGTGGATAGTGTCGATGTTAAAGTTGATGAAGGAAGGGAACGAGTAATTAGCTATGAAGAGAACTACCTAATTTATGAAGAGGTCATTGAAGGAGATGAGGAAAAGGAAATGGAAAAGAAACCAAAAATTGACTCAGAGGATTCAAATAGTGATTCAAAAGTGGAAGAAAACAAGAAATTCAAAATAGGCAGCTGGCAAAAAGATCATCCTAGAGAGCAAATAATTGGAGACCCCACAGTTGGTGTTCAGACAAGAAGAATATTAGTAAGTAACTACTCTTTATTATCCAACATTGAGCCCAAAAATATTGCTGATGCAAGCAAAGATGAAATTTGGATAAAGGCAATAAATGAAGAATTAGATCAGATCGAGAAAAACAAGACTTGGGAGTTAGTACCAAGACCCACAAATAAAAATGTAATCAGTACTAAATGGGTCTTTCGAAACAAATTTAATGAAGACAGACAGGTGTTCAGGAACAAAGCAAGATTGGTATGCAAATTCTATTCACAAGTTGAAGGCATTGACTTTGAGGAAACCTTTGCACCTGTGGCCATACTAGAGGCAATTAGAATGTTTCTAGCTTTAGTAGTTTACAAGAATTTCAAATTTTATCAAATGGATGTGAAATTAGCATTTTTGAATGAAAAACTTGAAGAAGAGGTTTATATTAAGCAACTAGATGGTTTCCAGCTTGGTGATGATCCCAAATTGGTTTACAAGTTGAAGAAAGCATTATATGGCTTAAAATAGGCACCCTAAGCATGGTATGTAAGGCTAGATAATTATCTTACTCAGTAAGGGTTCAAAAAAGGTATGGTGGATAGTAATTTGTATGTCAAAATAGAAAATGGTCATCATATTGTTCTTATTGTATACGTATATGATATCATATTTGGCAGCAACAAAGATGAGTTGTGTAAATATTTAGAAAATAAGATGTAGAAAGAATTTGAAATGTTAATGATTGGTGAACTTTCATATTTCCTCGGATTGCAAGTTAATCAAAAGGAGAAGGGCATATTTATTTCTCAAATTAAATATGTGAAAGAGATGCTGAAAAAGTTCACAATGGAGGATTGTAATCCAGTTAGCACTCCCATGATGATAGGTTGCAAGTTGAGCAAGGATGAAAAATCTCCACATGTTGATCAAACTATGTATAGATCTATGATTGGGAGCTTACTGTACTTGATAGCTACCAGACCAAATATTTTACAGGTAGTATGCATGGTAGCATGATTTTAGGCTAGTCCCAAGGAGACTCATGTGACAACAATGAAGAGGATTCTTCAGTACCTCAAGGGTACTATGGAGTATGGGTTATGGTATCTGAAAGGTAAGGACTTCACCCTTATTGTGTATTCAAATACAGATTGGGTAGGATGTATAGATGACAAGAAGAGTACTAGTGGACGTGCATTCTATCCTGAAGACAGGTTGGTCGTGTGGCATAGTAAGAAATAGGAGGCAGTCTCCTTATCCACACTAGAGGAAGAATACATTACAATGACAACATGTTGTACGCAAGTGTTATGGATGAAAAAAACTCTAAAGGATCTTGGCATTAATTTTAGTGAGCTAATTTCAGTTAAGTGCGATAACACCAGTGACATTAACATCTTAAAGAATCTGGTTATGCATTCTTGCACAAAACATATTGCCATCCGGTATCATTTTTTGAAGGAGAAAGTTGTGGAAGGTGAGGTTAAGTTGGATTTTGTTTCAACAACAGAGCAAGTAGTGGATATCTTCACAAAACCATTGCCCAAGGAAGTCTTTGAGTACCTTCACAAGAAATTAGGAGTGGTCACACTTCCCAAGAATTGACTAGCTATTGGGGCCACATTCTCAGGGGGAGCATTTGTGTATTTTTTTATTTTTTTGCTCATGTTTGTGATTTTTGGTAAGTGTAATAATTTTTACCTGAGAATGTTGTGCATGGACTCAGGGGGAGTTTGCAGCAACCCTTTGGTATTGTTGTCAAAGGGGAGAATATTTATAGGAAATTATGTGTGTTGCCAATAATTCCAAAGGGGGAGATTGTTGAGCAAGGTGCAGCGACAGTATTGCCATTGTTGTCAACACACTCATATGTACAATTTGATGTAGTGGATAGTTTTTTAGACATTTTTTAGAGTATGTACAGTTATTTTCAATGCTTATGAGGATTTTTTTGATGTTCGGGTGAAGTTGTTACAGGTTGTTCGTGCAAATTTACAAAAGTTGAAAAAATTGTCAAGAAGTTATCAAAAATTTGTAAAAGTCATCACGGATGTAGTTGGATAGGATGGATTAGTTTATAACATACTATCATGTTAGGAAATATTCCATAACATTTTTGGAGGTATCATCACAGTGTTTGGATTGATCGGTGACGTTTCTAGTATCTTGGCGGATGATTTGGCAAGTGGTTGTATAGGCCGAAAAAGGGCAATTTTGTCAGAAGCACTGTGAAAAAACCAAGAATAATTTGATAGTGAAATTCTAACTGGAGGTGGTTGTTATATTCAAGAACATGTGTTCCAAATTTCCACAAAAATGGACAAATGAGGCGAATGTTACAAGCATTGCAATACTGTCACAAAAATGCTCTTTTTAGAAAGAGTGTGTCAGCAGTAGTTTTTGTGAAGGTGGTATAGGTGACCCTTAAGGAGTTATATAGTCAGATTCAGACTAGATGTATTCAGCATCTCATAGATTCTATTTTTTAAATTTTATAGAAAACAAAGTTACGAGGTGATAGTTATGATTGTTGTAAAAATGGTACAGGTCACTTTTATGTCAATTTGTTCCACTTGTGCAAAATCCTTCAGTTGGCCATTTTGACCTTGCAGAGTCGCTAAAGTTTCGGTTTCAGTGTTGTTACACCTTAAAGGCATAAAATAGAGCATATTTCATTTTTTTTTTAGGTATCACATGGCTCCGAAGTAAGAGAATGAGTAAGGTGTCAATTCTTTGCATGTGACGTGTTTGACGAAATGCCTTCTCAAAATAAAAAAAGGAAGTTATATTGTTCTAAGAAGCTTCATTAAATAAAATATTTTTAAAAATTGAAAAGGAAAAAATAATGAAAGTGTGTGCTTTTTAATTGACAAAGGATTTTATCGAAAATTGGGGACTTTATTTTGTGAAGAGAGAAGTGTGTGTGGAGAAAAATAAAGAGTGAAAATCCATGATTTTTGGAGAGTGGTGAAAAATGCCACTTAAGTATTTTGAGAATAAATTTCTCATATGATATCCATTTTGGCTGAAATTTTAATATGAGTTCATAGACAAAGTGCTGCACAATACCCAAAAAAAAATTAGAAATTGGAAGAATGAGCTAAGAGAACAATCAGTTTTTTTTTTGTGAGAAGAGAAGATTCAAATTCTAAGTAATGCAGAGAGAGATGTTATACTGGGTGAAATAGAAAGTTTTAGATTTTGATATTACAGACCATAGAGGTTTCTGGTTTCAGTTAAGACATTCATATATATCATTTTATTATCATATCAAAATCAAGTGGGTGCTTGGTAGAGGGATAGGTGCTCCTTTCTGTTAGTGTAGATAAATCAGGGGTTGGTGCTCCTTCCAATGGGTGCTGGTAAATTGATTGTAAATTTGATGCTTTGCAAAGGCTATATTTGTATGGGATTCCAAATAGTCATTTTTGGGGATGTAGCCAAATCGGTGAACCTCGGTACATCTTGTGTTGTGTGATGTTCTCTTGTTATACTTGCTTTATTTGGTTTTATGTTTTCATTATTTTGGCTTTGAGTTTTGAAGATTTAAGTTTTAAAGAGCTACATCGATTCACCCCCCCCTCTCAGTGTCATTGTGGGACTAACACATATTGGTTCCATGCAACCTCCAAAAAGAGAGCATAGTTGCCATCCCTGATTTTCCAAAAGGCTGCAAAACACACCCATCTATTGTGGAACGTCAGGTTTGTCCAGAGAGAATAACCTAGGGGAAAGTGTTCAAGACTGATCAACTCCGTTTGGTCCACCTCAAGGATATATTTTTGCCTAAGAATTTTACAATATCATTATTTTTAATACTAGAAATTGGTTTACATATAAAATAGAGGTGAAATGTTGATTTATTTATCAACAAACTCAAAATATATTCTTATTTATTTTTATTAGGATAAAATAAAGGTTTCTAAAAAATCTTGAACCCTTTTAAAAATATTTATATACCTTCTTACCACAATGTCCTACATCTATTATTCTTTTTAATCTATGTAATAACAAATATTTTTATAACATATAAGTTAAAAAATTTATATTTTTATTCATTTTGAACATAAATATGAATTGATAAATTTAGATTTATATTGAAAAATAAAATTAAATTAATATTAAATAATCAAATTTCTTTAATTTATAACTAAATAAATTATTTGAAGAACACAAGCTTATAATGAGAGGGGGTGAATAGTATAAGACCACTTTTTACTTTTATTTCCCAGACAATATTATGCAATATATATATAGAAATATCAACAACAGTAATCAAAGCAATGCATAAATCACCACACACAATAGAGACACCACCATTTACGTGGTTCACCTAATGTGGGCTACTCCATGAAGAAAATATGTCACTTAAATTTTCTTAATCAATATCTTGGGAATCCTTTCCCTATTATAATGTTTATGGACCTCTATCCAAAGGAGACACCAATCCCCTAAATCAATTTTGTGGATCTCTATCCATAGGATAACTCCTCCTCCTCTGCTCTGGCTAGTGATCCTCTAGAATACTACTACCTCCACTGCACTGGCTTATGGATTTCTCTCCACTGAAGACTTTTATCCCCACTTAGAAGACTTGTCCTCACTACCCTAGCTAATGGATCTCTATCCACTGGAGACTAATATCCTTTGCTCTCTATCACATCCAAATATCTATCTCAAATATACACTAAACATAGTCCTTCGGTCTAGCACAAATATGCTCAATATATGTCTCTGGTCTGGCACAAACCTATCCTCAAATATGCACCAAAATCTATTCTCAAATTTTCACTAAACACAGTCCTTCAGTCTAGCACAAATATATACTCAATATTTGTCCTCAAGCCTTAACTCAAAGCTTGACTCAATTTCAAATCAACTCTGTTGGATCTGCCCTAAATCTTAACTCAAGGTTTGAACAAATCAATCAATCAACTCTACTCTCAAGCCTTCTCAAAGACTTATCTCAAATTTACCTTTTAAGTTTCCTCAAAAGCTCACACTAATATTTCCACAAGTCCTCTCTAGAACTTGCTCAAATCTTCTCTACAAGTCCTCTCTATAACTTGTCCAATCTACTCAATAAGTCCTCTCAAGAACTTATCCAAATCTTCTCAAAATCCATATTGTAAGCTTCCAAAAGAGCTCACACCAAATCTTTCCATAAGTCTTCTTAAAGACTTGCCTCAAATATGCTCAACAAGTCCACACATAACTTGTCCAATCTCATAGACACATAAAGAGAATTGTTAGAGACTCAATATATTCTATACTTATCACAATGCTCAATTACTTTCAATAACTCTCATAGAAACATAAGGAGAATTGTTAGAGACTCAATATGCTTCAATTTCAACTCAATGATCAATCACTTTCTCAAATAAATTCATAATAGTTTGTTTTATGGAACTTGAAAAATCACTTCACACATCCACTTGACTAGGCTCAACCAACTCTACTCAACCAAACACTCAATGAAATAACCCTTTCTCACAAACCCTAGTCCAAGCATATGATCACTCACTCAAAATATTTCCAACAATACCCAACAACAAGTTTCACATAACAATGATACTCATGTCCTTTTCAAACTCTAGTTCAAGTTATTTGCTCAACAACTCACTTTAACAACAATGCTTATAAAAAAATATTCACATAACAATGATACTCAAACCCTAGTTCAAGTTCTTCACACAACCAATGACTTCAACAACAATTCTTATAAAACAATCTTCACATAACAATGATACTCAAATCCTAGTTCAAGTTCTTCACACAACCAATGGTTTCAACAATAATGCTTATAAAACAAGGTTTTAACAACTCTTGATTCTTGAAAACCTTGAAGCATTAACTCAAAACATTCAATAGGAAACCCTAATCAAGTCCTTTTCACTCCAAAATTATTTTCAAGAAAACAAACCAATCAACTTAACTATGGAAGAATGTGCTCATACCTTTTTTTTGATGATGAAGGAATCTTATAAATTTACCACAAGCATAAACACTTCGTTGCCAAACTCAAAGAAATTATTAGATCATAAACTTCCTCAAAATACAATGTAAATATCATGACACACATACACGTTATCACTCCATATTTAAGAAAAAATTCATCAATATTTTACAAAATAATATACCACTTACACCTTATAATCTCCCAATAATATTCAATGCACTCTTATTTTCAAAATAAATCAAAGCAAGAAGCTCCCTCTATCCTTTTAATACTTCAACAAATCAATGTGACAAAAACACTTTATTAAAATAAACCTAACACCTTATTCCTCCAACTTATCACAAATAATTTTCAACAAAAAATCCTTTTAAGCAACCCTTTTTAACTCCAAACTTTAGGCAACACACAAAAATAATAATCAAAATTTATTACATTACCTTGGAAGGGATTCGAACTCATAGTGCAGCCTCAACCAATGCCCTTGTCATGACTCCAACCACCATGTGAACTAGGCCCTTGCTTGGGGACTAAAGAGCACCACGTGCTCCAAAAGACTCCCCATCTTGCCTAGCACAAAAAATGTGCACCTTTCCTTTGGCGCTTCCAACACTAATGCAACCACCAAAAATGTTGTCGTCACATTTCAAACACAGGTCTCCTAGCACCCATACACTCTAACCATTGTCCTCTTGCCACTAGGCCACGCTACCTAGTTGGCACTTGCTACTTTTATGTTGTTCCCCTTAAACCTTATTCGCTAGCACTAAAACACAAAAGCCACTTCTCTTATTCTGCATGAATTCAATACAATTGCATGCATTCATTAATCGAGCAAAAATATAAGATTTAATGACTCTAAGGCATTTGTATATATATTGATTTCCCTCCTTCATGCATAACGTCGACACTTTTTATTTCCCTTTGAACTTATTAATTTATAAATTATTTAAATTCATTTGAATTTAAATTTTATAAATTAATTATTTAAAATCTTATGGTTTTATTAAGGCCATCTTTCATTGTCCAACTTGGTATAAGTAATATTTATTTATAAAATTTAAATTCACTTTGAATTTAAATATTTTATGAAATAAATATTAAACCTTCCTTTAGCTTTGCAATAAGCTTCCTTGGGTTTTTATGAAAAACCTTTTAACTCATGCTTCTATATAATATTAAAAATATTATGAAGCCCTTTTGTATTTAACCTCTGCATTGTTCCTCTTGACATTTGAGATCATCAGTATCTTATTCCTGGATATCAATGACAACTTTGACAACTTTATTTCTTGACAAATTCCTTGACATTAATGATGACTTCATTCCTTGGCATCAATGACAAATTGACTTAATGACTCAAAATGTCCAATAATCTTCCATTTTGTCATTGATGGCAACCCAAATTCTTTTTACTAAAAAAATATTTTTTTCTTTGTTCTGCTCCCCTTGGGACATTGCTCCCCCTTGCTCAATGCTTTCTCTTTTTTAATCAAATATAAAATATCTCCCGCTTACTAAAATCTCTCACCCTTTGACATAAATGGCAAAGGGTCACCTTTGGGGCTCGGGGCTAAGAATGGGCCTCTTAGCTTAACCCCTCCCCCACCTTATCTTAAGGTGGTTAATTTTAGGGTGGGAGTATTTCTACTCCTAGAAAGCACTGTTCTTTACCTTTATCCTATTTATTTCTTGTCTGATCCTTCTGATTCCTCTGACTATTTCTTTCCATGTCCATGTTGTTGTCCATGTCTATATTCCTGTCCCTGTTCCTATTCCTTTTCATATCCATGTTCCTGTTCATGTTCATATCCATGTTCATGTTCATGTTCTTGTTCGTGCTTGATTATGGAATGTCTGCTCTACACCACTTTGTTGTGTGACCATCATTATTGCACTTATAACATTTAATGTTATTATTCCTTGGAGGTCCAAATGTCTTAGGATTTATCCTAGTGAAGCCATATCCTCTTCTATCATGAACCCTGCAATTCATTGCTTTGTGACCAAACTGATTACATGAGTAGCAATACCCATGGAAAAGCTATATGTTCCCATAGTCCTATCTTTCCTGTATCCTGAATTGTGAAGCCATGTGCCCGAACTTGTGACATGAAAAATATCTTTCATTGAAGCCTCCTTGTCTTTATCTCTGTTACATTACAAATATAGTCATCGACTATATGAACTAAAGTCATATTAATTTATATTTATACATTTGTATCCAAGTGTATAAAATCATCTACCCTATTTTATTATTTCATCATATGTGAATTCACATTATTACCCAATGCAACAAGGATCTTCCCTCCTTGAGTGGTTGCTGCATTCATTTGGTTTATACCAATTTGCTTTGGATAATTCCGTTGTTCCATTGATTGTATTGATTTTCATGGTAAATATTTGACATACTACATATTGTAATAATTCTAGAGAACGGTAGGTATACCATTCCATGTGGTATCATATTAGGTGATCTTGGTGCAAACCTGTGGGTGAAACATCTCCATTCTTCCAAAGATAATCGGGTAGCTCCAGTCCCAGTTTTTTTCATAGTGTTAAGGTGAAGCATAACTCCATGAAATATAGGGTGATTTAAAATCGTCAATGCAAGCAAAATAAAAATATTTAAACCACTGAAGATAACAAGGTGTGCAGGCATGAGCACAAGAAGCTCATAGTAGAATTTGAAGCATGGTTGGCAATCATCCGGGGGCATTGAAATCAATTTGTGTCTATCCAGAAAATAAATCTTAATCATTGTTTTCCATCCATATTCACTAGATACCACATATTTTAGGTTTACTAAAAATATCAAAATTTTACATAAAGATAAATGTCCTTCAAAAAAAGCAAAGGCAACGTAAATTTAATCCTAATAAGACCTAATTTTGTAATCAAGGAGTGGATCGTAAATCATGGGTAGATTCTTAACAGCAGGCGCATCTGCAATATCAAGGAAATTAACCGAAAAAATTATTTTTTAATGCATGGTTATGATTATTTCCATCGTACGTAGCATGATTCTCTGAGTTTCAAACATACGAGGATAAATACCTAAAAACATTTTGTCGAATTAATCCAGAACAGTGCAGTGATTAAAGAATAATGCAAGAGTGGTTTGATTGCCACTAAATCAGTGTTGGTAGCACTTCAAAATTGTTCAGGATGCTAGACACAGTCACCAGTACGTATACCTTTTGAACCATACACACTCAAGTAACGTCAGGTGAACAAGAGAATAAAATATATGACAATTTTATAAGGTAAAAAAAAACCTAGGCATACAAGTGGGAGTTAATCTTTTATCCCACATACAGCAGGAAATTTTAATTTAAGTTTTTATCTACTATTCATTGCACTAATAAATGTGTGGTCTTGGTCACACGATCCCTCCCCTCCCATGCACAAAAAGACTCCTCGGTCCATCTAAATCTTCACTTGAGTTATGTTCAACTAGCCCAGTATGATTTGTGTCCTATTGATCAGTGTCTGCCCTGATCTAGTTATCATGTCTTCTAGTCCTCCTATCAAGCATCCGATTCATATGGTCAGTGTCTGCTCTGATCTAGTTGTTAGGTCTTCTAGTCCTCCTATCAAGCGTTCGATTCATATTTTTAGCTTTTGGTGTCATGTCCTCCTATCCAATATTTAATTCATGTGGTTAGCTTTGGGTATCATGTTCTTCAGTCCTAATTTGTTTGCATCATCCCTTGTTAATATCATGTGTCCTCCCTTGTCAATATCATGTCAGGTATATCTTTATTCTCATACTCCAATATATATAGTCACTTCTATCAAATACTAGTTTTGAATTATCTAATGAGACAATCTTAGAATCCATTGTGTTCTTTTTAGCTTTTTCTTCAATATGTTAAACTCTTCTAAAGGAACCCGCTCTGATACCAATTGAAGAACACAAGCTTATATTGAGAGGGAGGGTGAATAGTATAAGACCACTTTTTAATATTTTTTTCTAGAAAATATTATGCAATGTATAGATAGCAATATCAATAAAAGTAATCAAAGTAATGCACAAATCACCACACACAATAGAGACACCACTATTTATGTGGTTCACCCAATGTGGGCTACTCCACGGAGAAAATTTGTCACTAAAATTTTCTCAATCAATCTCTTGGGAATCCTTTACCTATTACAATTTCTATAGACCTTTGTCCAAAGGATACACCAATACTTTAAATCAAGTTTGTGGATCTCTATCCATAGGATAACTCCTCCTCTACTATAGATGATGATCCTCTAGAATACTATTGCCTCCACTACACTAGATTGTGGATCTCTAATGCACCTTGTTGGAGGCATAACATGTGAACCGTAAGCCTGTTTGCCTTGAAATTTAACAGGTGGTTCTACATGCTTGTTCTGCATAAATCCAATCTCTAATCCTCTTGACCCTCCAAAAACAATGTTTTTGGGACCTAACTCCGACATCTAGTGCACCAAAATTAGCTTTTAGAATAGGTTCCTAGGTTTTTTGGATTTTTTTGGCTGTTAGAAGTTTATTATCTTTTGTTATACATTAATTTGAGACCTAATATTTTAAATTAAGGTTCATTATTGTAATAGGGATGTGTACACCGAATTTGGGCACAATCCGACTCATTTCTATTTTTAGCAGTTTTTAAGAAAAATATCTATTTTTAGCAGTTTTTAGAAAAAAGACAGTTTTAGGGTTTCTTTGGTTTTCGGTTGCTATATGATGGATTATAATATTTTGTAGAAGCAGTGTGAATTCAGGAATGAGAAGAATATCAATTGGCAGTTTTTTTCCATTATTGCATTTGTGTTATATGATTTGAGTACATTTTGTTGGTCTCTTATAGTTGAGTTTACACCATTTGGTATCAGAGCGGGTGTGATATCACTAGTGAAGGGAAGATTCCACCTAAAATATATGCCTATATGAATAGACATATCGAGGATCTAAATGCAGAAATAGCATGGTTGACTTATGTGATTGATTGCATGGGAGAGACACGTCCCAGGGCATGTGCAGATTAAGGATCTGATGATGAAAACATACTTGAGGAATGTCGATCTGAGGTCCATGCAGAAGTAGAACCATAGGTCCTAGAGGAAGAAGAGCATGATTTTGAAAATTGAATGATACAAGCTCTAGATGGGCTTAAGGGGAATCGATATGGGATCAAGATCGAGGTTCTCAAGTATGCTGGTGGGTTGAAACCAGAGGAGTTGATTGATGGGATAAATAGCCTAGAAAAATATTTTGAATGGAGTAACATTGCTGAAGAGAAGAAGGTTAAGCTCGTATGCACAAATTTAAAGGGACATGCATTGATTTGGTGGGATCATTTACAGACTACACGACAAAGGAATAGAAAGGAAAATATCAGGGATTGGACAAAGATGAAGAAGAAGTTATAGGAAAAATTTATACCTATAGACTACTTCCAAACCCTATTTCATAGATTTTAGAATCTCTAATAGAAGGATAAAAGCATTGAGGATGATACTAATGAATTCTACAGGCTATCCATTCGAGTGGAGCACAATGAGATGGAGGACCAAAAGGCTGCCAGGTATGTAAAATGCCTAAGTTTTGATGTTCAAGATGAGATGAGCATGCATCGCACTCTTATAGTGGAGGATGTGTATCAAATGGCCTTCAAGGCAGAGAAGAAATTAAAAAGGATTAATAGAATATGTAAGAAGGTATTCACACCCTCTTCAGGTTGGGGTCGAAGTGGATCTAATTTTCTCAAGGGATAATCCTCAATACCTGCTAAACAAGAAGAAGATGGGCAAAATCTGAGAGGAAGAGGATACCAACGAGGTAGATGTTACGATGGTGGACAAAATGGGAATGATACGAGGAGTTCGTATACCTATTATGGATGTTATGAGGAGGGGCACAGAGCATTTGAGTGTCCCCAATGTGATGTCCAAGAAAGAGGTCAAGGAGGACAAGGAAGGGTCAATATGGTTGATATGGAAGAGCAGGATGATGATGAAGTTGTTGTTGACATGGGGGGAGCACTTATGATAAGGAGGACATTGATTACTCCTAAGAAAGAGATGGTGCAAAGCAAAGGAAAGGGGCAGACGATAGATGGTGAAGATTTTTGGCTACGAATGAACATATTTTGAATAAGGTGCACATCAGGAGGGAAGGTATGTAACATTGTCATTGATGGTGGTAGTTGTGAGAATATGGTGTCAAATGTCATGGTTGATAAAATGCACCTGAAATGTGAAAAATATCCTTATCCATATCGCATATCATGGGTTAATAAGGGGAATGAGGTAATAGTAGATCAGAGGTGTTTAATTAAATTTTCAATTGGGAGCACTTACAAGGATGAAGTGTTATGTGATGTGATCTCGATAGATGCATGTCATATTCTATTGGGAAGACCTTGGAAGTACGATAGTGATACTAACCATAATGGGAGAAAGAATACTTACACATTCTAGAAGGATGGTGTAAAGGTAGTTATTGTACCTCTAAAGGAGGATGGACCGAGTGAGAGCTTTTTGACAATAAAGGAGTTTCTTATAGATATTAGGGATGCTATATTCTATTATGTCTTAATATCTAGGAAGCTAGAAATAGAGGAAGTGGTTATACCTACAACAACAGCTAATTTGCTAAGTGAATATAAATATATCACACCAAAGGAGTTACCAGATGGGCTACCACAAAAAAGGGATATCCAACATCACCTAGATTTGATTCCAGTATCAGCGCTCCTAAATCAGATATCTTATCGATTGAACTCGACATAGAATGTAGAGTTGAGTAGGCAAGTGATAGAGTTGATAAATAAGGGATTAGTTAGAGAGAGTATGATTCCATGTGCGACTCCAGCATTGCTGACCCCTAATAAATATGATGATTGGTGAATGTGTGTAGATAGTAGAGCCATAAACAAAATTATAATAAAGTATCGGTATCCTATGCCAAGAGTGGATGACATGATGGATGGATTTGCTAGAGCTAAATACTTTAGTAAAATTGATCTGCAGAGTGGCTACTACCAAATCAGAATTCAAGAAGGGGATGAATGGAAGACATATTTTAAGACAAAATATGGATTGTACAAGTGGATGGTGATGCCATTTGGATTGTCTGATGCACCCAGTGTTGATGAAAATAGTACTACGGGAATATAATGATAAGTTTGTGGTTGTGTGTTTTGATGATATTTTAATTTATAGTAAAAGTGAAGAAGACCATTTTTTACACTTGAAATTAGTGTTAGACATGCTCAGCAAAGAGAAATTGTATGTCAAACTGAAGAAATGTAGATTTCTTCAAGGTAGTTTAGTATTTTTGGGATTTGTAATCTTGAGAGATGGCATGAGGATGGATGATGATAAAGTGAAGGCGATTCTAGAATGGCCTCTTCCATGATCTATAATAGAAGTAAGGAGCTTTCATGGACTAGCTACCTTTTATAGAAAGTTCATCAGGAACTTTAGTAGTATAGTTGCCCCTATAATTGAGTGCACGAAGGGGAAAGAGTTTGTATGGACTATGACAACAACAAAGAGTTTTGAACTCTTGAAGAAGAAGGTGTTGAAAGCTCCTGTTCTAGTGTTACCAGATTTCAGTAAGGTGTTTGAGGTTGATTGTGATGCCTCATTTGTTGTAATTGGTGGTGTCTTAAGTCAAGAGGCCCGACCTATAGCATTTTTTAGTGAGAAGTTGAATGATGCAAGGAATAATTATTTTGCATATGATGTGGAATTTTATGCAATTATGCAAGCATTTCAACATTGGAGGCACTACTTAATCTCAAAGGAGTTTGTGTTGTTCACTGAACATGAAGCATTGAGGTATGTCAATTCTCAGAAAAAGTTAAATAGCAAGCATTCCAAATGGGTTTCATTTTTGCAATAGTATACATTTTTCGTGAAACACAAGTTAGGAAAATAGAATAAGGTTATTGTTGAATTGAGTAGGAGATTTTTTTTTTTTACCACTCTGGAGAATGAAGTGGTAGGGTTTGAAGAAATTAAATATCTGTATGAATCCGATGCAAATTTTGGGAAGATTGTGCAACAGTGTAAAAGTACGGTAGGGGGCGAGTCTTGTACTAATTTTGAAGAGTATTTTTTACATAATGGTTAATTGTTTAAGGGTAATCGAGTATGCATTCCCAATGGCTCTATTAGATATAACATAGTGAGAGAATTACATAGTAGGGGTTTGGATGGTCATTTTGGAGTAGCCAAAACTACCACTCTTGTAGAGGAGAAGTACTATTGTCCAAAAATTAAGAGAGATATAATCATGTTTATCTCTAGATGCAGAGTATGTCAAATGGCTACGGTCAATTCACAAAATATAGGATTGTATATGCCACTGCCAGTTCTACAAGACCATGGACCAATCTGAGTATGGATTTTGTTTTGGGGTTGCCCAAGACACAAAGGGGTAAGGATTCAGTTTTTGTTGTGGTAGACAAATTTTCAAAAATGGTGCATTTCATTGCTTGTCAAAAAAGTAATGATGCAACTAGGATTGTAGTCTTATTCTTTGATGAGATTTTGCGGTTGCATGGTGTTCCAAAGACTATTACTTTTGATCAAGATACTAAGTTCTTGAGTCACATTTGGAGGACGTTATGGAAAAATTTTAATACTAGGTTGCAGTTCAGTAGTGCTTACCACCCACAGATCGATGGGAAAACAGAGGTAGTGAACATAAGCTTGGGAAACCTCTTACGATGAATAGTTGGAGAAAAACCAAAACAATAGAATTTAGCCTTGTCACAAGACAAATTTACATACAACAATTTTGTGAATAGGTCAACAGGTAAATATCCTTTTCAAATTATTTATGGTCAAAATCCTAGAGGTGTATTAGATTTTGTTGAGTTACCAATTGGGTAACAAGTTAGTGATGATGCAGAAGCATTTGTTGAGCATATCCAAAAAGTGCAAGAGTTAGTAATGCTCACTACAAAGAGTCTGCTGATGCACAAAAAAGGGTGAAAGTGTTTGAATAGGGTGATATGGTCATGGTTCATATTAGGAAAGAAATATTTCCTAAGGGGACGTATAACAAACTGAAACTTAAGAAACTTGGGCCATGTAGGATTTTGAGGAAGATCAATGATAATGCCTATAAAGTGGAGGTGCCCTATGAATTTGATATTTCACCCATTTTTAATGTTTTTGATTTATTTCAGTATCCTGGTACTATTGAGGATGGTGAATTATAGGAGATTGTAAATTGGGTACGAAAAATTCCTAATAAGAAAAAATATAGAGTTGCATAGGTGCTCGATAAGAAGGTGATCACCACCAGACATGGGAGCTACAACAAATTCCTTGTTCAGTGGGAAGGATTACCATAGTAATATAACACTTGGGTTTCAGAGTTAGAGCTAAAGAAAATTGATAACCAGAAGCTACAAGATTTCAATTTAGCTGAACTCATAGGAGCTAAGTTTTTTTCACCAAAGGAGAATGATGCACCTTGTTGGAGCCATAACTTGTGAACCGTACGCCTGTTTGCCTTGAAATTTAACAGGTGGGAGTAGAGCCATAAACAAAATCATAATAAAGTATGGGTATCATATACTAAGAGTGGATGACATGATGGATGGATTAGCTAGAGCTAAATACTTCAGTAAAATTGATCTGCATAGTGGCTACTACCAGATCAAAATTTGAGAATGGGATGAATGGAAGACAACTTTTACGATAAAATATGGATTGTACAAGTGGATGGTGATGCCATTTGGGTTGTCTAATGTACCTAGTACATTTATGTGGTTGATGAAAAGAGTACTACGAGAATATAATGGTAAGTTTATGGTTGTGTATTTTGATGATATTTTAATTTATAGTAAAAGTGAAGAAGACCATTTGTTACACCTGAAATTAGTGTTAGATGTGCTCATGAAGGAGAAATTGTATGTCAACCTGAATAAATTTATATTTCTTCAAGATATTTTAGTGTTTTTGGGATTTGTAATCTCAAGATATGGCATGAGGATGGATGATGATAAAGTAAAGGTGATTCTGGAATGGCCTATTCCATGATCTATAACATAAGTAAGGAGCTTTCATGGACTAGCTACGTTTTACAGGAAGTTCATCAGGAACTTCAGTAGTATAGCTACCCCTATAACTAAGTGCACAAAGGGGAAATAGTTTGTATGGACTACAATTGCAATAGAGAGTTTTGAACTCTTGAAGAAGAAGGTGTCAGAAGCCCCCGTTCTTGTGTTACCAGATTTTAGTAATGTATTTGAGGTTGATTGTGATGCCTCATTTATTGGAATTGGTGGTGTCTTAAGTCAAGAGGGTCGACCTATAGCATTTTTTAGTGAGAATTTGAATGATGCAAGGAAGAATTATTCTACATATGATGTGGAATTTTATGCAATTATGTAAGCATTGCAACATTGGAGGCACTACTTAATCTCAAAGGAGTTTTTGTTGTTTACTGATCATGAAGCATTGAGGTATGTCAATTCTCAAATAAAGTTAAATAGCAAGCATGCCAAATGGATTTCATTTTTGCAACAGTATACATTTGTCCTTAAACACAAGTCAAGAAAATAGAATAAGGTTGTTGATGCATTGAGTAGGAGAGTCTTGGAGTTTACCACTATGGAGAATGAAGTGGTAGGATTTGAGGGGATTAAATATTTGTATGAATCTAATGTGGATTTTGGGAATATTGTGCAACAGTGCAAAAGTACGATAGGGGGCGAGTCCCATACTATTTTTGAAGAGTATTTTTTATAGAATGGTTATTTGTTTAATGGTAATCGATTATGCATTCCCAATGGCTCTATGAGAGAGAACATCTTGAGAGGATTACATAGTGGGGGTTACGCTGGTCATTTTGGAGTAGCCAAAACTACCACTCTTGTAGGGGAGAAGTACTATTAGCCAAAATTTAAGAGAGATATAATCAATTTTATCTCTAGATGCATAGTATGTCAAATGGCTAAGTGCCATGCACAAAATACAGGGTTGTATATTCCACTGCTAGTTCCTACAGAACCATGGATCGATTTGAGTATGGATTTCGTGTTGGGGTTCCCCAAGACACAGAGGGGTAAGGATTCAATTTTTGTTGTCGTAGACAAATTTTAAAAAATGGTGCATTTCATTGCTTGTCAAAAAAATAATGATGTAACTAGGCGTACAATCTTATTCTTTTATGAGATTGTGTGGTTGCATGGTGTTCCAAAGACTATTACTTCTGATCGGGATACTAAGTTCTTGAGTCACTTTTGGAGGACGTGGAAAATATTTAATACCAGGTTGTAGTTCAGTAGTGCTTACCACCCACATACCGATGGGCAAATAGAGGTAGTGAAAAGAAGCTTAGAAAACCTCTTATGATGCATAGTTGGAGAAAAACCAAAACAATGGGATTTAGCCTTGTCACAAGCTGAATTTATATGCAACAGTTCAATGAATAGGTCAACAGGTAAATATCATTTTAAAATTATTTATGGTCAAAATCCTAGAGGTGTATTAGATTTGGATGAGTTACCAATTGGGGAACAAGTTAGTTATGATGCAGAAGCATTTGTTGAGCATATCCAGAAAGTGCAAGAGTTAGTGAGGGAAAAATTGTAGAGTAGTAATGCTCACTAAAAGAGTCTACTGATGCACACAGAAGGGTGAAAATGTTTGAAGAGGGTGATATGGTCATGGTTCATCTTAGGAAAGAAATATTTCCTAAGGGGACATATAAAAACCTAAAACTTAAGAAAATTGGGCTATACAGGATTTTGAATAAGATCAATGATAATGCCTATAAAGTGGAGCTGCCCAATGAATTTGATATTTCACCCATTTTTAATCTTTCTGATTTATTTTAGTATCCTAGTATTTCCAAGGATGGTGAATTATAGGAGACATAAAATTGGGCACAACAAATTCCTAAGAAGAAAAAATATAGAGTTGCACAGGTGCTCGATAAGAAGGTGATCACCACCAAACATGGGAGCTACAACAAATTCTTGGTTCAGTGGGAAGGATTACCACAGTTAGATAACACTTGGGTTTTAGAGTTAGAGCTAAATAAAATTGATAACTAGAAGCTACAGGATTTCAATTCAGTTGAGCTCACAAGAGTTGAGTTCTTTTTCACTAGATGAGAATGATGCACCTTGTTGGAGCCATAACTTGTGAACCGTACACCCATTTGTCTTGAAATTTAATAGGTGGTAGTAGAGCCATAAACAAAATCACAATAAAGTATCATTATCCTATGTCGAGAGTGGATGATATAATGGATGGATTGGCTGGAGCTAAATAAATTGATCTGTAGAGTGGCTACTACCAGATCAGAATTCGAGAAGGGGATGAATGGAAAACAACTTTTAAGATAAAATATGGATTGTACGAGTGGATGGTGATGCCATTTGGGTTGTCTAATGCACCCAGTACATTTATGCAGTTGATGAACAGAGTACTATGGGAATATAATGGTAAGTTTATGGTTATGTATTTTGATGATATTTTGATTTATAGTAAAAGTGAAGAAGACCATTTTTTACACCTGAAATTAGTGTTAGACGTGCTCAGGAAGGAGAACTTGTATGTCAACCTGACGAAATGTAGATTTCTTCAAAATAGTTTAGTGTTTTTGGGATTTGTAATCTCTATATATGGTATGAGGATGGATGATGAGAAAGTGAAGACAATTCTAGAATGGCCTCTTCCATGATCTATAACAAAAGTAAGGAGCTTTCATGGACTAGCTACCTTTTATAGGAAGTTCATCAGGAACTTCAGTAGTATAGCTACCCCTATAACTGAGTGCATGAAGGGGAAAGAGTTTGTATGGACTACGACAACAACAGAGAGTTTTGAACTCTTAAATAAGGTGTCAGAAGCCCCTGTTCTAGTGTTAACAGATTTCAGTAAGGTGTTTGAGGTTGATTTTGATGCCTCATTTGTTGGAATTTGTGGTGTATTAAGTTAAGAGGGCCGACATGTAGCATTTTTAGTGAGAAGCTGAATGATGCAAGGAAGAATTATTCTACATATGATGTGGAATTTTATGCAATTGTGCAAGCATTGCAACATTGGAGGCACTACTTAATCTCAAAGGAGTTTGTGTTTTTTACTGATCATGAAGCATTGAGGTATGTCAATTCTCAGAAAAAGTTAAATAGCAGGCATGCCATATGGGTTTCATTTTTGCAATAGTATACATTTGTCCTAAAACACAATTCAGGAAAATAGTGTTGGCAATTTTAGGTTTGAGATCCTAGCTTCTTGTCTATGAGTTGTCATTGATGTCAAAATGAAATGACATTAATGTTAAGAGGATGTGTTGGCTTCAAAGGTGGAAGATTCCAAGAGAATATTTTTAAGAGAATCCCGAGATATTCCATTGGCAATGGTTTTTATTAAAACCAATGGAGGTTCTCTTTATTATTTATTTAATTATTATTTAAAACCCTTCAAGATTTTAATTAATTAATTATTTAATTAATTAAGGGAGAAATTATTTTTAATTTATTAAAAATACTTTAAGGGTTTTTGAACCCTTTAGAAAGCAAATTTTGATTAAATTCGTAATTACTTTTCTTTGCAGCCGACGTGTTCTAAAGTCCACGTATGGACTACAAATATGAGAAGGTTCCTAATGTTAAACTCTCTTGAAGAATCGAAGGCAATTAATTGGTTTGGCTGTGATCGAATGTTCTGTTTACGCTGCGAAAGAGGAGAGCTCGTGGTTTGAAAAGCTTTTGGAAAGCTTGACTGTTTATGTGGAAGGAAGTCCATCTTGGACTTCGTAAGCCTCTTGTGGGCTAGTGGTAGCGAAGGCTGCGTTTGGGCTTTGCGTAGGCGGAGGTCTACGTTTTGATCCCCATAGAGGGAGCTGTGCATGGATTAGTCACGTTTTTATTAAAACGTGTTTTGTACCGTGAATTTCGGATTCTTCAAGGGCAGCCATTATAAGGTGTGATTATTTTCTTGATATGATTTTTGGCATTGTTTAGCATTGTTTAAAATACATAGGAGAAATAAGGGGATATTTCTTTGGTTGTATTTTTGAGATTAGTCTTTTGATATGCTAAATTTAAAAATGGAGATATAAGGTGTAATTTTTGGTTGTTGTGTTTTTGGCTTCTTTGGTGGTTGTTTTTAAAGAAGAGAAGCTAAAAGGTGTATTAAGGAATGTTTTTATATATGCTCATTTAACTTGGTTCTAACTCTAACTTGGTTGGAAGTTTGAGGGTTGTGTGTGGTGACAGCTTTAAGGATCAATTTTCTTCTACTCCAAAAAGGTATGGGCACATTTTCCTTATGAGTATGATTGGTGTATGTTTTCTGAAATAAGGTTGGAGTGAAAAGGTTTTCAACTAGGTTTCCTTTGGTTGGGTGTAAACCTATTTTTTGGTTTGTTGAAGACTTCTTATGCATTTTTATCCTTGATGAGAGTTTTGGTGAATGCATAATTCTGGTTTGAGGTAGTGGAAGCATTGTGCACTAGGGTTTATGTTTGTGAGTCTTGCTACTTGCATTGAGTGGGTGGAACCCTTGGTTGGCTGTTTTGAGTTTGATGGTTGAGTTGATTCCATAGAGGTTGTTTGATCAAGTTATTTCTTTACTTGATTCATGATATTGGGCTTACTCCATTGAGTTGATTTGAGCAAGTTATTATTTGCATTTGGTGATATTGTGTTGGTGGATGTTTTGTTCAAATATATTTGGAGGGAAAAGGATTTTTAATTGTTTCCTTTTCTTGTGATGATTGGTTGAATGCTTCAAGGTTGATGTTGAGTTGAATGGTGTTGGTTGACTAAACCTTGTTTGATGAGCATTGTTGTTGAAACCCAAATTGATGGTGAAAAGAACATGAGTATCATTGTTATGTGATTCTTTGCATAGTTGGCAATTGTTGGGGTTTCATGTTCTTGAAAGAAAACATTCTATCCTATCCATTTCAGATGTTGAGTTGAGTTTTCAGATTTGAGATTGAGATTGAGCTGAGTTGATTTGAGTTGAGTTTTGAGATTGGTATTTGAGTATAGAACATATTGAGTCTCTAACAATTCTCTTTATGCTTCTATGAGTTTGAAAAATCACATTGGGTCTCTAACAATTCACTTTGTGATTTCCTACTAAGAAAGTTTTTCTTGGTGAGCTTTCTGAGTTTTTGGATAGGTTCCAGTGGGTACTTATGAGTAGTTTTGGACAGGTTCTAGTGGGGACTTGTGAGTAATTTTGGACAGGTATTGGTGGGGACTTGTGAGCAGTTTTGGACAGGTTCTGGTGGGGACTTGTGAGCAGATTTGGATAGGTCTTAGCAGAGGACTTGTGAGCTATGTTTGATAGTTCTATTAGAGAACTTGAGGATAGAGGTGCATTGGTTCTATGAGAAGAACCTGAGGATAGATTTGGCAAGTCTTTGAGAAGGCTTGTATGCAGAGAATTGATTTCTTCAAGAGTTGGACAGATCTGACAGATAGAGGAAGACTTGTACTAGACCGACTCACTATGTTTGGTACAGGTTGTTGAGCTATTATGGACGTGATCATAGAAGGCAAAGGTCTCTTAGGCTAAGCATTGATGACAGGAGGTCTTCGATGGAAAGGAGTTCCACGTGCTGACAAGAAGTAGAGGTAGTTGATCTTCTGAGGGATCATTTCTAGAGCAGAGGGGAAGGTATCTCCTTTGAGCAGAGGCTCATAAATTCATATTTTGGGAAGGTATATCCTTTGAGCATAGGCTCATAAATTTTGATTGGGGGAAGGTATCTCCTTGGGGCCGAGGCTCATAAACATTGTAATTGAGAAGGATTCCCAAAGAACTTTGAGATAACTTTTAGAGAAAAGTTTTGTGTACGTAGCCCAACATTTCTATGTGAACCACGTTAAAATTGGTGTCACTTTGTAGATGATATTGTGCATTGCTTTGATATTGCTTTGGGTATATTGCTTTACTGTTTTGAAGTATAAAGGAAAAAGTAAAAATAGGTCTTATACTGTTCATCCCCCCTCTCAGTATAAGCTTGTGTTCTTCAAATAGAATAAGTGTTGATGCATTGAGTAGGAGAGTCTTGTTGTTGACCACTATGGAGAATGAAGTGGTAGGATTTGAGGGGATTAAATATCTATATGAATCTGATGCGGATTTTTGGAATATTGTGCAATAGTGCAAAAGTGTGGTAGGGGGCGAGTCTCGTACTATTTTTGAAGAGTATTTTTTATAGAATAGTTACTTGTTTAAGGGTAATTGATTATGCATTCCCAATGGCTCTATGAGAGAGAACATCTTGAGAGAATTATATAGTGGGTTTGGCTGGTCATTTTGGAGTAGCCAAAACTAGTACTCTTATAGAGGAGAAGTACTATTGGCCAAAAATGAAGAGAGATATAATCAAGTTTTTCTCTAGATGCAGAGCATGTCAAATGGCTAAGGGCCATGCACAAAATACAGGGTTTTATATGCCACTGCCAGTTCCTATAGGACCATGGACCAATCTGAGTATGAATTTATGTTGGGGTTGCCCAAGACACGGAGGGGTAAGGATTCAGTTTTTGTTGTGGTAGACATATTTTCAAAAATGGTGCATTTCGTTGCTTGTCAAAAAACTAATGATGCAACTAGGACTACAGTCTTATTTTTTTATGAGATTGTACGGTTGCATGATGTTCCAAAGACTATTACTTCTAATCGGGATACTAAGTTCTTAAGTCACTTTTGGAGGACATTATGGAAAAATTTGAATACCAGGTTGCAGTTCATTAGTGCTTACCACCCACATACCGATGGGTAAATAGAGGTAGTGACTAGAATCTTGGGAAACCTCTTAAATGCATAGTTGGAGAAAAACCAAAACAATGGGATTTAGCCTTATCACAAGCTAAATTTACATACAATAGTTCAATGAACAGGTCAACAGGTAAATCTCCTTTTCAAATTACTTATGATAAAAATCCTATATGTGTATTAGATTTGGTTGAGTTACCAATTGAGTAACAAGTTAGTTATTATGTAGAAGCATTTTCTGAGCATATCTAGAAAGTGCAAGAGTCAGTGAGGAAAAAAATGTAGAGTAGTAATGCTCACTACAAAGAGTCTATTGATGCACATAGAAGGGTGAAAGTGTTTGAAGAGGGTGATATGGTCATGGTTCATCTTAGGAAATAAAAATTTCATAAGGGGATGTATAACAAACTGAAACTTAAGAAAATTGGGCCATGCAGGATTTTGAAGAAGATCAATGATAATGCTTATAAAGTGGAGTTGCTTGATGAATTTTATATTTCATCCATTTTAATGTTTCTGATTTATTTTAGTATCCTGGTACTGCTGAGGATGGTGAATTATAGGAGATAGTAAATTGGGTATGACAAATGCCTAAGAAGAAAAAATATAGAGTTGCACAGGTGCTCGATAAGAAGGTGATCACCACCAGACATGGGAGCTACAAAAAATTCCTGGTTCAGTGGGAAGGATTAACATAGTTAGATAACACTTGGGTTTCAGAGTCAGAGCTAAAGAAAATTGATAACCAGAAGCTATAGGATTTCAATTTAGCTAAACTCGCAGGAGCTGAGTTCTTTTTCACTAGAGGAGAATGATGCACCTTATCGGAGCCATAACTTGTGAACCATACGCCCATTTGCCTTGAAATTTAATAGGTGGTTCCACATGCACTTTTTGCATTAGGATGCTCATTGATCCTCTTGACCCCCCAAAAATCATGTTTTCGAGACCTAGCTCTGACATCTAGTGCCCCAAAATTAGCTTTTAGAATAGGTTCCCAAAATTTTTGGGTTTTTTTGGCTTTTAGAAGTTTATTATATTTTTTTATACCTTAAGTTGAGAACCAATATTTTTAATTAAGGTTCATTATTGTAATAGGGATGTGTGCACCGAATTTTGGCGCAATCCGAATCATTTCTATTTTTAGTAGTTTTTAGGAAAAATATCTATTTTTAGTAGTTTTTAGAAAAAAGACATTTTTAGGGTTTCTTTAGGGTTTCTTTGGTTTTCAATTGCTATATGATGGATTGTAATATTTTGTAGAAGTGGTGTGAATTTATGAATTATAAGAATATCAATTGGCAGTTTTATTCCATTATTGCATTTGTGTTATGTGATTGGAGTCCATTTTGTTGGTCTCTTGTAGCTGAGTTTACACCAATATCTCTCCACTTAAGACTCGTGTCCCCACTCATAAGACCTATCCTCCCTATCCTATATACTTGATATATATCCACTAGATACTATTGTACTCTACACTCTGTCATCTCCAAGTATCTATCTCAAATTTGCACTAAACACAATCCTTTGATCTAGCACAAATCTGATCAATCTTTGTATTTGGTCTAGAACAAACCTGTCCTAAAATCTGCACCAAAATCTATTCTCAAATTTGTACAAAACACAGTCCTTCGGTCTAGCATAAATATATCCTCAATCTTTGTTTTCAAGCCTTAACATAAATCTTGACTCAATCTCAAATTAATTCTGCTGGATCTACTCTAAACCTTAACTCAAGGTTTGAACAAATCAATCAATAAAATTTGCTCTCAATATTTCTCAAAGACTTGTCTCAAATATGCCTTGTAATCTTCTTTAAAATCTCACACTAATCTATCCACAAGTCCTCTACATAACTTGCTCAAATTTGCTCTACAAGTCCTCTTTAGAACTTTTCCAATTTTCTCAATAAGTCCTCTCAAGAACTTATCCAAATCTTCTGAATAATTGTATTGTAAGCTTCCACAAAATTTCACACCAAATCTGTCCACAAATATTCTCAAAGACTTGCCTCAAATCTGCTCAACAAGTCCACACAGAACTTGTCCAATCTCATAGACACATAAAGAGAATTTTTAAAGACTCAATGTGTTCTATACTTATGACAATGCTCAATTAATTTCAATCACTCTCTTATAAATATAAGGAGAATTGTTAGAGACTCAATATGCTTCAATTTCAACTCAATTCTCAATAACTTTCTCAAATCAATTCAGAATAGTTTGTTTTATGGAACTTGAACAATCACTTCACACATCCACTTGACTAGGCTCAACCAAACACTCAATGAAATAACCCTTCTCACAAAACCTAGTCCAAGCATATGATCACTCACTCAAAATATTTCCAAAAATACCCAACAACAAGTTTCACATAACAAATATACTCATTTCCTTTTTGAACTCTAGTTCAAGTTCTTTTCCCAAAAACTCACTTCAACAAAAATGCTTATAAAACAATCTTCACATAACAATGATACTCAAACCCTAGTTCAAGTTCTTCACACAACCAATGGCTTCAAAAACAATGCTTATAAAACAATCTTCACATAACAATGATACTCAAACCCTAGTTCAAGTTCTTCACACAACCAATGGTTTCAACAACAATGCATATAAAACAAGGATTTAACATAAACTCTTTATTCCAGAAAATCTTGAAGCATTAAGTCAACACATTCAATAGGAAACTCTAATCAAGTCCTTTTCACTCCAAACTTATTTTCTAAAAAACCAACAAATCAAATTAACTATGGAATAATGTGCTCATACCTTTTTCTTTATGATGAAGGAATCTTATAAATATGCCACAACCATAAACACTTCTTTGCCAAGCTCAAAGAAATTATTAGATGATAAACTTCATCAAAATACAATTTAAATATCAAGACACACATACACCTTATCACTTCATATTTAATAAACTATTCATCAATATTTTACAAAAATAATATACCACTTACACCTTATGATCTCCAAATAATATTCAATGCACTCTTCTTTTTAAAATAACTCAAAGAAATAAAATCCCTCTATCCTTTTAATACTTCAAGAAATCAATGTGAAAAAAACACTTTATTAAAATAAATATAACACCTTATTCCTCTAACTTATCAAAAATATTTTTTAACAAACAATCCTTGTAAGCAACCCTTTTAATTCCAAAATTTAGGCAACACACAAAAATAATAATAAAAATTTATTACCTTGCCTAGGAAGGTATTCGAACTCACAGTGTAGCCTCAAATAGTGCCCTAGTTGTGGCTCCAACTGCCAAGTGATATAGGTGCTCGCTTGGGGACTAAAGAACACCACATGCTCCAAAAGACTCCTTGTCTTGCCTAGCACAAAAAACATGTGCCTTTCCTTTGGAGCTTCCAAAACTAATGCAACCACAAAATATTGTCTTCGTGTTTTGGAATCAGGTCTCCTAGCCCCCATAGACTCTAACCATTGTCCTCTTGCCACTAGCCCATGCTTACTAGTTTGCACTTGGTACTTTGGCGTTGTTCCCCTTAAACTTTATTCGTTGATGCTAAAACACAAAAGTCTTATCCTGCATGAATTCAACACAATTGCACTCATTCATTAATCAAGAAAAAGGATAATATTTAATGCCTCTAAGGCATTGGTATATATATTTATTTCCCTCTTTCATGCATAACGTAGTTGCTCTAATTTCCTCCAATAAATTATACATCAGCACTTTTATTTCTCCTTGAACTTATTAATATATAAATTATTTAAATTCATTTGAATTTAAATTTTGTAAATTAATTATTTAAAACCCTTTGGTTTTATTAAGGCCATCTTTCATTGTCCAAATTGGTATAATTAATATTTATTTATAAAATTTAATATTTATTTTATGAAATAAGCTTCCTTGGGTTTTTATGGAAAACCTTTTAACTCATGCTTCCATACAATATTAAAAATATTTTGAAGCCCTTTTGTCTTTAACCTCTACATTGTTCCTCTTGACCTTTGACATCATTAGTAGCTTATTCCTGGATATCAATGACAACTTTGACAACTTTGTTTCTTGAAAAATTCCTTGACATTAATGATGACTTCATTCCTTGACATCAATGACAACTTGACTTAATTACTCAAAATTTCCAACATTATTATAATAAAATTTCTTAAATTTTTCTTTATAATTTATATAAAAATTATATTTTATTTTACTGGTTGAACGATGGGGTTTTGAAAGGGTCTCAAACCTTTTACAAAGAGATAAATCCCTAAAAACAAGGAACAAGGGACAACAAATAAATAGAGGTCTCACCTAAGAGAGCCTCAATAAAAATTATCACACAAAAATGCAGAGAAGCAAAGGGAAATTGGGGTATGCACAAGAGGCACCAAAGCAAAGAAGTCCCAGACAAGCACAAAAATCAAAATGAAAAATTTCTTGCCTATGCAAGGTAATCCCGATAGGGTCTCCCATCCTTAATAGGGTCTCCAAGTATGAATTTCTAGTGGAAACCAAGGAAGGCATCTCCATATCCTACTACCATTATTGTTGCACAAAAAAAATAAAATTTGAGTTCTTTCACTCTTTTTGGTCATCCAAGGAAACCCAAGAAGGATTTATTCAAAACCAGAGAAGCACATTGAAAAAAAAAAAGAGGTAGAGAAGCACACTAAAAACATAGATCCAACAACCAAACCCAAAGGTAAAAAGTTGTTCTCCTTGAAAAATCTTCTAAAAGCCTTATCAGCTTTCACAAAAAACCCAAGAAATACTCCTTCAAATCTTGACGGTAGAGAAAACCTCTACCCCTAGAAATGTTGCAATAAGTGTACACAATTTTTGCAGATTGCCCACCACATCTAAAAAACAAGGGGTCCACTTGACCACACGAGGAATTCCCATGACACTAGGACATAGAGATGAACACATACAAAGGATAAGCTCTCCCAAAAAGCAACCACACACCCCTAAGGTAAAATAAGGGGCCTTCTTGGCCCCTAGCAAACCTTCAAATAAACTGGGGTTCGAGGATGCACTCATCTACAAGGATTTCCCTCCCGTGGTAGGAGGACAAAGAAACATCCTTGCTAGAAGATAGGGGATCCTCTTAGTGCCTAGTAAAATAAAGGGTTCAAACCCACAAGGAGTTTCATCATCAATGGAAGGGGTGCACTAGCCAAGAAAGAACCTTCATGAAGAACCTGAAAATGCTTTAGGAAAAAACCCTTGAGGATTGAGCAAAAGAAAGGGGGTCTTTCTTGCCTAGGGAAAGGGGTGAGATAGGGCCACCAAAAGAACCTCCAACACAGCTCATGACATCCGTCCTACATAAAACTAGGAAGATGCAATCTAGCAGAGACAAATGGAGGATAGGAGGAAAATTATGAGTGTCGTCAATCACACCATTTAATCATTATAATTGTTAGTCCAAGGCGGTGTCTAATGGTTGTATACGATAGCAAAAGTAGGCAGCCTAAAGATCAACTCATTCAGGAAATAGGCTTTATTGATGAGACAAGTCAGTTTTGGGGGTTTTCTAGTGTCACTTCTAATCCTATGGACTGAATTAGAATCCTAATTACATTTACTAAAGTAAATTTGCAGAAATGGAAATATTGCAGCAAAATGAAACTAATTACTCTTGTAGAATCTAAAACAACAGGAATGAAACCTATTTATTCTTGTAGAATGAAAATGATAGAAATAAAAGCTTTGCAAAAATTAAATCCTAATTATATTAGCAGAATGGAAATAACAAAAATGAAAATAATTGTAGATCTGAAGTACACAAGTTGCTAATTGATCAACATGATGGAATTGTTGGAAATCTGGAAATAACTACTAAAAATAGGGTAAAATCACAAGTGTTGTCAAATTCCAAAACCTATGCTACATACATTTACTACACACCATAGATATTACATGCATGCATCTACAAACACACAGCTAATAACATGAAATGGAAATTGCCAGGTTTCTGCTATTCTACTGCAGTAAGAAATGAACAGAAAAACCTGTCAAAAGTTGATCCTTCTCCTGGGCCTGGAAGTGGCCCTTGCTCCCTGATCTAGAAGAAGGCAAGAAGACTGCTCTTAACTACCTAGCACTCACACATTCACTCATAATACTTAGATGGATGACAAAACTGCACCTTTATTGATTATGGAATGACATTACATCAATGCAAGAGAAATCTCGTTGAACTACTGCTCTATTACAACTAAAAACTATGAAAACATATCCCTATCTCAATATCTATCTACGCATATCTATATGCTCAACAAATATGGGAGCTTGTTTATTTATACTACTCTATTACATATGTTGATTTGTTATGTTGCTATTTTTCAGAGATTCAACAACTGTTCTTGAGTTGTCTTCCTGAAATATAGGAAATTGTTCTTCCGCAGCATATCCATTTTCCTTTTTTGGTGCAATCCATTGGGAGAAATATGTTGGAATGGGTGATAAAACCTCTCATACAGTTGTATCCACATTTATCTCACAATGTTCTACCTTTCTAACCGTTTTGTTGATAGTTTTTTACCAAAACTGGTCCTTCTCCATTCATTCTAGAGGTGCTTCGGAATATCAGGTATTATAAAAGTTTTGATGCTTATCCTTGTGTTAATTTATTAGGACGATGGATTTTATCAGCTAGGTACTCTTCTTCAGTCCTTAGAGGACTAATTCCATAGGTTTTACATGTTGGAGCTGACCAATTCCAAGCCATACTATTTATGCACAGCTAGATGGAATTTGTATGGTCAAATTTTGTTTTTTGCACAATCAGACCAATTTGAATGAGTTTTGGAACCTTTTTGCAACTTGAACTAGTTAGGAGGCAAGGAAAAAAAATTAAATGATCCCAGAATGGAATACACATCAACATACATTATTACATATTCAAATAAATGTTTATTTTCTAGGTAAATCAGCTAAAACAATGCAGAAAATGGTCAAAATAGATACTATGCTTCTGAACATTCAAACATGTAAATATTAATACATAATGCATTCCATCATCAAAATTAGCACAAAAACATAACATAAGGTCTATCAAATAGTTTATGAAATATCAAAAATGATCTATGAATGAGGAAATTTCTAGCCTCATCATTTTTCCCAACCTATTGTAATGCATGTCCTCATGCATTCTGTGCAGCCACAACAACACAAAGATCTATGTCCAAATTTCCTTCTTGATAACTCATTTTTCACCCTGGAAGCTGATAGTATCCTTTGATTATCTCTATTTTCTTAAGCCACTCTTGAAACTGCTCATCTGGATGGGGATCATTATCAAATAAATATGGAACAGGGGTTATAATAGTTGGCAACCTATATCTCAAACCTATCCAATGAAATTTTAGTTTGTGGATGACTTGCACTATACCCTCTACTCTTCTCTTGGACCACAAAAAGATATTGGGCAAGATAGGTTCCCTTTTTTGAAGTGATATTGATAACTCTCCCCACCTGCTCTTACAAGTTGATAGAGCATTACTAAAATATTGGTTATAAAAGGCTTGAAAACTCATTACACAATCAGTAATATTGCTTATATAAACTTATCTAATTCTTTTCTCCCTCATCATAGTGAAATTATGGTCTATGGAGGTCCTATAATTGGCATGGGAAGGTATTATTAGCAGATCAGCTTTCAACTCCATTTCTTTGCTTAATTTTTTCTCCTCCTCCTAATGCATCTGATTTTGCAATGTAGATATGAAAGTTGTCAACTACATATCTCCTACCAACGGAGATATTTTTTCTTCAAGATCAAACTATAAAACCTTGTTGGTATTCTACATTGGACTAAACATTCTTCAATTTGTCACATATCTTGTATTTATTCTTGTAATTTAGTTGTCTCCATTTTGGGCATCTAGCTTTTGTTTCAAAGGTTTACGAGATGAAATTTGTGCCTCCATATGTTGACACTATAGAATCCAATGTGTTATATATTTATTATACTTTAGTAGTGTAACTATCTATGGGGTTCTTATGATTGGTTGCATTTTAGAGGTAAGTCCACTTGTATGTCAATTTCTGCTATATCAACAGGGAGTAAATCTACTTGCACCCCAATTTCTATTGTTTTAGTTTGAGGTGAACCAGATGTAATCGATTCAAAAAAAACTTGAGGGGAATGCACATTTACCTTTTCCTATACTTCCTCTTGTTCATTGGCATCCACTTTTTCTTATGATGTTTGTGTTTCCTCATGTTCTGGAGAAGCCTTTGAATCTTCATGTTATGTCATACTTACATCCTTCTGGAATATTTGTGTTGCTACCTCTTATGTTTCTACTCCTCTGATGGGTGATCCCCCTTCAGGTAGGGCTGCCTCCCTATATTCCTCTACTAATTCCAATAGAATTTTTGCCAAATCATCTTCAAAATCATATTTTGTAGGTTGTTGTTCTAGAGTTGACAACCTAGCCTTTAATTCATCTACCTCCTACTCCAAATCAACAAAACGTTTATCCTTTTCTTTGATAGAGACTTCATGTTGTTCAATCCAACCCATATGTGTCCTAATAACACTTCTAGCAGCATGCAACTATTCTTGTATATCTTCTTTCTCGTCCTCTCCTATGGGCTCTTCTTCAGAATCAGAATAATCAACAAATGAGATATTCATTGTAGGTATTGTTGTATCTATGTTTGTAATTGTTGTGCCTACCTTTGCATCCTCTATGCCTATATATGCCTCTTTTGTACTTATCTCTACAATATTATCTACAAGCACTTCGTCCTGCAACATAACTTCAGAAGATGTATCAATATCTTTTTCTTGCTATGCACTTATTTTTTGGGACTATGATACTACCTCTTCATCCTCTACCTCCTCCATTACTTTATGTTTTTGAAGTCTAGAGGACTTTCTCAACCCCATAGTAGATTATTTATGTTTGATATTTTTAGGATATTTTGGAATAAATTTTGATAATTCTGGAGTAGAGTCTTCTACGAGTGTCTCCTTATCCATATGCTCTTCCCTGATTGAACTCCCAAGCAGCTCAAGGGACTATGTTGGAAAAACAGTTACATTTTTAGAAAATGTGACCTTTCTTATTTTTCTTACAGAACCAGCCTTAGATTATTTCTCTCTTTGCTTCCTGGTCCTAGAAGATGGAGGTCCTTGTGGTGAAGAGGAAATTTCATTTTTAGAGGATTATGTTTCAATTTCAGGGCTTTTAGGGCTCTTATATTTTGTTTCTTCTTCAGATTCAAGGCTTTCAACCTCCAACTCATTCCATATAGAGAAAAACATAACATAAGGTCTATCAAATAGTTTATGAAATATCCAAAAATGGTCTATGAATGAGGTAATTTATGGCCTCATCATTTTCCCCCAACCTATTGTATTATGTTAGTACCCTACTATTAAAATAAAGCACACTCACACAAAATATTGAAAAATAACTCACATACATCAAATAACTCAATATCACTATGCAAAAATTAATTACAAAAATGAAACAATCTCACAGTAACATTGAATCATAGGCCTCTTCAAGGGGGCAACCTCCTTCAATATTTCATTAGCTTGAAAAAGGATAATCTCGTACATGGCTTCATATCTTTTTAAAGGAAAACTTCATGCAACCCTACCTAAATGCTCAAGAGGTGGCTTACATGCAAAATACCACTTGAGCTAGAATCTTCCACCAAATGGTGGTTACAATCTTGATAAAAATAGTTACATGAAATGGTACCACTTGGTGAGGTATCTTACTACATCGGTTACAATATTGATAAAAATGGTTACATGATATGGTACCACTTGGCAAGGTACCTTTATTTCCACCTACATTACTAAGTATTGCATAATAACATTAAAATGGGATCCCCATATTGGAAGTGGGTTATTACATAGGTAAATGAGAATTACAGCATGGTGTTAGGATATGATCCTAACATGTCCTTCCCCATCGAAAAGCTTTGTCCTCAAAGCTAAAATTGAGGAAACTGGTGTTGGAGTTGATGGAGAGACTCCCACATAACATCTTCTGGCTAGAGCCCATGCCACTGGACAAGAAATTCTATGATGGTATGATTGCAGAGAGTGAGGGTGTGGCAATCTAGTAACTATTCTGGTTCAAGTAATATGGACCCTTCCTCATCCAATTCTGGTAATGATGATTGAACCTATACTTGTGTGCCCACAACTTTCTTAAGAGGCAAAACATAGAAAATAGGATGGATCTTGGAGGTGGGTGAAAGAGCCAATTTGTAAGTAGTGGAACCAATCTATTGTAGGACTTGGTAAGGCCCATAAAATTTTACAGCAAGTTTTTGGCACCGATGGATTTGGAGGGATGATTGTTTGTATGACTGCAAGCAAAGGAAAACCATATCACCCACATCAAAGCTACGATGGGATTGATGTTGGTTGGCCTCTTGTCACATCCGATTTTGGGCCATGTCCAAATTATGCTTCAATTAGTGAAGGACATCGATCTGCTAGCGAAGAGTAATATCGACTGCATGGACCTTGGACCTGCCTGGAATGTATGAATAAGGCGTGGGTGGAGGGTGCCCATAAACATCCTCAAAAGGAGTGAGTTTGGTAGTTGTATGATAGGACGTGTTGTACCACCACTAGGCCAAAGGAATCCACTTCACCCATTGAGAAGGATGATCTAATGCAAAGCAACGAATATAGGTCTCCAAAAATTTGTTGACAATCTCAGTTTGACCATCTGTTTATGGATGATATGCTGAACTCATTTTGAGCTTTGTTCCTTGCAACTTAAACAACCATTTCCAAAAATTACTACTGAAGGTTTGGTCTCGATCGGACATAATGAAGGTGGGCATACCATGAAGGTGAAAAATGAAATCGAGGAATATTTGGGTAATGGTGGAGGCTGTGTAAGTATGGGCAAGGGGACAAAAATGAGCATACTTTGAAAGGTGATCCACTACCACGAGAATAATAGACTTACCACCCGATTTAGGTAACCCTTCAATAAAATCCATAGAAATATCAGTCCAAACCTAATTTGCAATGGGCAAGGTTTGAAGAGTACCCGAAGAATGAATTGTTTCACCTTTCATCCGTTGGCAGGTATCACAAGCTACCACGAAGTCATGCATGTATTGTTTCATCCCTTTCCATAAGAATGTGTGCTTGAGGTGTTCATACATTTTAGAATGATCTACAAAGGGAGTAGTGTGTAGTTCCTTCATGAAGAGGTTGCGCAGTGGCGAGGCATGGGGAATAACAAGGTTTTGGTGATAATGCAAATCTTGGCCATCACAATTATAGCCTAGGGATGAAGTCGAATCAACTTGAAGTGAAGCCATCAAAGCTTGCAGGTCTGCATCTTGAAGTACCTCATGTCATAAGGAATATATCCATTTGGAGACAGGTGTGGAGATAGCACATATCATACTGAGGGCCTCAAATTGGTGAGAGAGAGCATCAGCCACAAGATTTTCCTTGCCCTTATTATAGGTGATATCATAATCATAGCCCATGAGTTTAGAAACCTATTTTTGTTGTTCTGGGGTAGC
The DNA here is from genome assembly GCA_028583015.1 of Wollemia nobilis. Taxonomy (NCBI): domain Eukaryota; kingdom Viridiplantae; phylum Streptophyta; class Pinopsida; order Araucariales; family Araucariaceae; genus Wollemia; species Wollemia nobilis. The sequence continues at coordinate 3,094,413 of JAQPPZ010010331.1, read as the reverse complement.
AACCCATTGTTCTAAGAAATTTTTGAGACTTTGATGGTCTATTTTAATGGAGAAATAACACTTAATGAGATATGGTCTCCAATGGACGACAACACGTAAGATGGCCAACATCTCCTTGGCATATCTAGATTTTTCCAAATTACACTCAGAGAGTGCCTTACTAGTGAAGGCCAAGGGTCTCCCTTCTTGCATCAATACTACCCCAATACCATAATCGGAAGCGTCACTTTCAATGACGAATGGTTTAGAGAAATATGGCATGGCTAGAATAGGTGTGGTGGTCATGGCATGCTTTAATTCAAGAAAGGCTTGATTAGTGGGTCCTGTCCAAGTGAAAGAGTCCTTATTTAACCTATATGTGAGGGGAGCTACTATTTTACCATAATTACGAACAAATTTCCTATAATAACCTGTAAATCCTAAGAATCCTCGAAGTCCTTTGAGAGTGCGTGGTTTTGCCCAATCCTGAAAAAAACCTAAATCTTCTTAAGGTCAACCTTGACACCATCTTTGGAAACAATGTGTCCTAAATACTCCACTTTAGTCAGACCAAAGGAGCACTTAGACCACTTAGAAAAAATTTGATGTTGGGCCAATAACTGTAATGTTTGATCCACATGGGTAAGGTGATCTTCCCATGAGCAGCTATAAACCAATATATCATTAAAGAAAACTAGGATGAACTTCCACATGAAGGGATGAAAGATGTTGTTCATAAGGCTTTGACATGTGTGATGCGTTGTCATTAAGCACATCATTAAATCTCAAAGATCTTATCAATCCGGGGTGGTGTCCAAGGCTGTCTACGATAGAAGGCTAGGGCAGAGTACAATTCAGGCATTCAGATTTCAAGCATTTATTGGTGAAGCAGATTTTGGTTTAGCCTTTTGGTGTCACACTAAACCTAGTCTACAGAATGGAAACTAAAATAAATTACAGGAATTGAAAACTAAATCTAAATTGCAGAATTTAACAATTAACTACAATTGCATGAATTGAAATTGCTAAATTGAAATCTAATCTACTTTTGCAGAATTGAAATCTAGTTACTCTTGCATAATTGAAATGATGCTTGTAAATGAAACTTATTCTAAAACACCTGTCAATGCCCTTCCACAAAAGGTCGTCAAGCTTCTGCTACAGGAATTGACAGCAAAATGAAATATGTTGAAAATGGAAAGTTGCTAAAATAGAAAGCAGGGAAAACATGGAAAGCAAAGGAAAAATGCTTAATATAATTTTCTAGCTGACATACACACAAATGTTGTACACAAACATAATAGAAAACATAAATCACATAATACAAAATAAAAACAAGAAAATGAAATCTGGCAAGCAATCTATTAATTCTACTATAACAAAATTATAGATTAAAACCTGCCATAAAATCCCTCCTTCTAGATCTGAAAGTGGGCCCATACTTCCTGATCTAGAAGGAGGTGAAAAGCACTCCTTAACTAATTAACACTCGGAACAGAAAATGATAAAATAGCTGCACTTTTATTGATGACAGAACATGCTGAAAACTGTTACAAAAAATTGTTGTACAATCCTAATTGCTGCTATTGAAAACTCTCCTCTATTCTAATTCCTAACTGCCCAACCAAGGAGGGATCTGTGTTATTTATATAAATATTTACAATATATCCCATGCTCAAATCAGCCTATGTGCTGCTCTACAGTGATTTGCCAATAATTTTGGATCTGAAATAAATGCAAATCTGGACAGTTTGTGTTGCAGTAGTAGTCATTGGCCCTTAGAAAGCATCTTCAGTGGTGGGAGTACGTGGGAGAAGTCTAGAAATATCTCACACATATTTCTTCACTTCATAATATGCCATTTCTATCTTGCAAACAACTTCCTATTATGCTGCAATTATTTCTGTGTTTATCCTAGAAGAGGATCAAAATTGATCTTTTCCATGAATGGTGGCTTTGGATGGCAAGGACGGAAAAATCAGATGGGAGATATTTTCCCTTAACCTTCTCAACCTTCTTTCCCTTTTTCCACCGTCAAAAATAGTCAAAAATTCAAAAAGCACTTTTCTATTCTCATTTCGAAGATAAGTGGCTCATTTCGAAGAGACTGTATTTCTCATTTCGAAGATGTCTTGTTCATTTCGAAGATCTTCAGAATGAACAACTGTGTGCTCTTCAAATTATTTTAGCTGCATTTCTCAGGTGGATTAGCCCTCAGGATCAGATTGCAATAGCCTTCATTCCTCTCCATGTGTGAATTCCATGCCTTGCCATTCATTGGTAGCTTGCTAGAATTTACATGGTAAATTACTGCATTTTCTAGTTCTGCTGCACAGTTGTAAAATATTGGCATTTCTTGCAAATTCAAACAAATTAGAACATGGAAAAATTATTCAAATATCAACATGAAGGAGTACATCAAGTTGCTACTGAATTTATACACTTCATTCACCAAGTAACCATGTTGAAATAGTGCAACATGCTGCACAATTGCCCCTGCTCTGTTATACCCTATTGCTGCCTATTTAGACCATGTGGGAATGCTTCTAAATAGGTCAGATGTCTTCTGTAGTCCTTCTGAACTCATTCCATCCATATCCTCATGCTTTGCTTGACAACTTCAAGGTGTTCCTATAAAGTGACAGCTTGCTGATTTTTATATGGCTATTTTTTTCAGATTTTTAGATTTATGACAGTCCTAAACTTTTGGCTTCAATGTGGATTTGAAACAAGTTGAAGGGCAGGAAAACATTCAAAAACCATTGAGAAGTTAATGGATATCAGCATACCACATTTGGTTAATTGAAATGCATGTTCTTACTTGCTACTTAATCAAGCAAAATCAATCACAAAATGCTGAAAATAGTCAAAAATAGAGATATAGTATTCCTAACATAAAATCATGCAAACACTTAACAAATAGTATATTTTAGTCAACTATTTGGCAATTAACTTATCATATGGTAGTCAAACATTGTGCAATAATGAGGCACTTTTGGGCCTCATCATCCCCCCCAACTTGAACTGATGCATGCCCTCATGCATCTTAGTAGGCCATAGTAATATGCAGGTTTTATTCTTGTGAACAACATCCTTTGCTACCTACTAACTGAGAAATTCCTCCTTGTTGCACTATATCAAGTATTTTGCAATTAAGCACATGTATGATTCTTTTTCTATCTTTCTACAAGTTTTAGTGTTGCAAGGTACCTCTTAAAGGCTTGATATCATGTGATTCATCTTGCAATAGTCTTATTGTGGAACCATATTTGGCAGATGCACTACTACTGATGGAATTTTCTGTTCTTAACAACATTTCAGCCTGAATGCTTATTTTTGTTGTTTGCATATTTTGAACAAAATTGATAAAATTTTTGGATTTGAAATGCTTGAGGGATGTACTTACTTGTGGTAGAGCCTTATAAACCTCAATATTTGATGTACCCTACTCTTTTTGCTATTCTGTAGCATTTTCAACAATTTTGGTACAGTTTTTGCTCATTCCAAAGATATCCTACTCATTCCGAAGAGACTGTATTTCTCATTCCGAAGATGTCTGCTCATTCCGAAGAGACTGTATTTCTCATTCTGAAGATGTCTGCTCATTCTAAAGAGACTGTATTTCTCATTTTAAAGATGTCTGCTCATTTTGAAGAGACTGTATTTCTCATTCCGAAGATGTCTGCTCATTTCGAAGAGACTGTATTTCTCATTTCGAAGATGTTCATTCAAAAAAAATGTAGAAATGACCTCTTATGCAAAATTTAGCTACAGATTCTATTGTGGGCCCATCTCTAGAGTGTATAAGCCTTCCATAACATCAAAAATCCCTTCTTCATCCTTTTGTTTAGATGCTATTCTTTGTTTTGTATGTTGTTGTTTTATTCTAGTAGTACTAAAATAGAACCTTCAGGTGCATTTTGTTGATTATCCTCCTTCAATTTATCAGACAATTGTGAGATATAAACTTGCAGTTCTCCTTCTAAAATTTGCCCTACAAATTGAAATAGAATTGCTGCCATGTCTGTCCCAAAATCAGGTTTTTGCATAGTTTTGGAATTTCCATGCAATTAAGGGCATAAGGGGGTGTTTCTTGACATCTTGAACATGTTCCTTTTTCAACTTGTCAATATTGTATGAATAGTTTATGCCAAATACCGACTATCATACACTAAATGCTAAATGTTTACTATGAATTAAATGCAAGAAACACATACCTTACTATCCTAAAAATTGGTCATGCACCTTACAATCTGCTTTTGATGATTGTTAGCAGAGGCTATCTGAAAACATAAACAAACATAACACATGTGCAGTGTGAGATTTGTACAATGGTGGAACAATGATGGGTAGATCAACAAGGCAATGCATGCCTAAAAATCGGTTTTCATGCAAGCCAACTCAGTAGCGCCTCCAAGAAGGTTTTCACTACTGAATTATTCATTTTTTTTATTTTTTTATTTCATCATTTTTTTTCATTTTTTTTTCATCTCCTTTTTTTTCATTTTTTTTTCATCAAAAGAGGCTGCCATTTCTGGTTTTCAACCAACTTCTGTCCTCTTTTTTTTTTTTTCAAGTGCTTCAATGAGAGAGAACATCTCTCACTCTTATTTGGATAAGACCAATCCTTATTCTACAAAAACATGTCAATTGTTGTATGAAAACACCATCTCTTTCTGTTGAAACCTGCAACATTGATGCAACCTTCCTTTCTAGATGAGCAGTAAGAATCTTCTTACATCATAATTGCCTCCTTATTGCTGGAAATGAAGTATTGGCTCCATTGTTCCTCTTCCTTGCTGAAATTGATGCTTGTCCTCATGTATCCCCATTTTGTGGGACATGCCTTTGCTGCAATTTTTTCTCTCTTTTTTTTCTTTTTTTTTTCAATTTTTCTTGTCTTGCTTGTACCCAAAAAGGAAGTTCACAAACAAGACTATTCTTCTTTTTGCTTTTCTTGTATTTTTTTTTTTTGTCAAACTTTTTATCATCACTCTGAATCTGATATTGAAGAGAAATTCTCTTCCATTATGTGTACATCCAATGGAATCTCCTTCAAGAACTCCTCCTTAGTTAATGGTGCATGGTATACCCGAAGGCAATATCCATTCACCACTAACATCCTCCATGAATTACCAATGGAAGAAAGAAGCACTGCTCCATATCTGAAAACTTCTTCAATCAAGTGTTGTCAATGCCTCCTAGTCTGCAAAATCTTGTCAATCTGTACTTGAAACAATTAAATACCAATTCCCAAAAGATGTTAAGTTCTTACATCAAGATAAAATATTGATATACCCTTGTAATTCCATGTAAAGGGATTGAAATATTGTTTCAAAATAGCAACAATTTTACTTTTTGTTTATAAGTCAACCAACTAATAATGTTCAAGAATTTTCTTGGCTGCACTTCAATTTGTTTCATTCCTAGGAGGACATAATTTACCCCTTTGTAATTTCTTACTAAGGAGTTCAATGGAAGTAAATTTTCTATGTGCAATTTTTCTAGTTTTTCTCCTTTATCCAAGGCTAATTTCTGTGTGTTTAGACTAAAGGTTTTCTGTGTATCTCCATTGATTTTTATCTCTTCAAGCTCAGGTAAGTTCTTGTTTGAGCACAATTGGATGTTGCTACAGTCAATAACATTTCTTGCATTTTTTTTGTTTTTTTACCAGATTTAGCTACATAGATAGGGGATGCCTATCTTGTATTATTCAGACTGATCATAGGTTGGGCTAAAAAAAAGAAATATTTTTGGTTTGCACAATAAGACAAGAAGTGTACAACTTTAGCAGATCAACTACTTGTTAGGTAGGATCACCTCTAATGAGATCAACTATTGTCTGTGTAGGCTAAGAATTGCTAGGTTGCGGTTTAGCATGGTAAAATCCTAACAATATTTAAGTAATAATGGAAAACTCTAGGATCATCATTAAGTTGTAAACTCCTATTTTGATTGTGCAAAAGTTTTTGTGATTTTTTTTTTTAATAGATTCAGCTTACATAGACAGGGGTTGCCTGTCTTGTATTATTCATATTGGCCACAGGTTGGGCTGAAGGTGGTGGTTGATTTACTTGCCCTATTTGTTGTTGTTGGGATCTCTCTTTGAGAAGAATTCAGACTAGGCAACAGATTTTGCATCTCTAAGTTATGGAAGTAAATGGCATTCATCAATGATATGTCCCTGTGAACAAATGCTACAGGTAGCTGATATGGCTATTTTGTTCAAGGGATAGTCTTGTATATCTACCATGATATCTTTCCAACACCTAGTACAAATTTGTTTATACTACCCCGATGATATGGATATAAAAATGGTAGTACTAGCAGATGGCTCCTCTAAGAGATCTTATGTTTCTTGATAATGAGGATGATGAATTCTTTCAATTTTTATCAAGAATTTCAAACATAAGCAATTTAACCCCCAAGTGTGAAGATCACCTCCCTGTGGTTGCTTGTTTTCTAAATGGACTGAAATGCAACTATCAATAATTATTATTTATACCAGCTATTACATTCAGATTTAACTCTGAACTTCATAACTTAGCACAATAATAATTATTTGACTACTTTTACCCTCTAACAACACCATGTTCCCCAAAAATGATGCCAAAATGATGCGTTGTCGTTAAGCACATCATTAAATCTCAAAGATCTTATCAATCCGAGGTGGTGTCCAAGGTTGTCTACGATAGAAGGCTAGGGCAGAGTACAATTCAGGCATTCATATTTCAAGCATTTATTGGTGAAGCAGATTTTGGTTTAGCCTTTTGGTGTCACACTAAACCTAGTCTACAGAATGGAAACTAAAATAAATTACAGGAATTGAAAACTAAATCTAAATTGCAGAATTTAACAATTAACTACAATTGCATGAATTGAAATTGCTAAATTGAAATCTAATCTACTTTTGTAGAATTGAAATCTAGTTACTCTTGCATAATTGAAATGATGCTTGTAAATGAAACTTATTCTAAAACACCTGTCAATGCCCTGCCACAAAAGGTCGTCAAGCTTCTCTACAGGAATTGACAACAAAATGAAATATGCTAAAAATGGAAAGTTGCTAAAATAGAAAGCAGGGAAAACATGGAAAGCAAAGGAAAAATGCTTAATATAATTTGTCAGCTGACATACACACAAATGTTGTACACAAACATAATAGAAAACATAAATCACATAATACAAAATAAAAACAAGAAAATGAAATCTGGCAAGCAATCTATTAATTCTGCTATAGCAAAATTACAGATTAAAACCTGCCATAAAATCCCTCCTTCTAGATCTGAAAGTGGGCCCATACTTCTTGATCTAGAAGGAGGTGAAAAGCACTCCTTAACTAATTAACACTCAGAATAGAAAATGATAAAATAGCTGCACTTTTATTGATGATAGAACATGCTGAAAACTGTTACAAAAAATTGTTGTACAGTCCTAATTGCTGCTATTGAAAACTCTCCTCTATTCTAATTCCTAACTGCCCAACCAAGGAGGGAGCTATGTTATTTATATAAATATTTACAATATATCCCATGCTCAAATCAGCCTATGTGTTGCTCTACAATGATTTGCCAATAATTTTGGATCTAAAATAAATGCAAATCTGGACAGTTTGTGTTGCAGTAGTAGTCATTGGCCCTTAGAAAGCATCTTCAGTGGTGGGAGTACATGGGAGAAGTCTAGAAATATCTCACACATATTTCTTCACTTCAGAATATGCCATTTCTATCTTGCAAACAACTTCCTATTATGCTGCAATTATTTCTGTGTTTATCCTAGAAGAGGATCAAAATTGATCTTTTCCATGAATGGTGGCTTTGGATGGCAAGGACGGCAAAATCAGATGGGAGATATTTTCCCTTAACCTTCTCAACCTTCTTTCCATTTTTCCACCATCAAAAATAGTCAAAAATTCAAAAAGCACTTTTCTGTTCTCATTTCAAAGATAAGTGGCTCATTCCGAAGAGACTGTATTTCTCATTCCGAAGATGTCTTGTTCATTTCGAAGATCTTCGAAATGAACAACTGTGTGCTCTTCAAATTATTTTAGCTACATTTCTCAGGTGGATTAGCCCTCAGGATCAGATTGCAATAGCCTTCATTCCTCTCCATGTGTGAATTCCATGCCTTGCCATTCATTGGTAGCTTGTTGGAATTTACATGGTAAATTACTGCATTTTCCAGTTCTACTGCACAGTTGTAAAATATTGGCATTTCTTGCAAATTCAAACAAATTAGAACATGGAAAAATTATTCAAATATCAACATGAAGGAGTACATCAAGTTGCTACTGAATTTATACACTTCATTCACCAAGTAACCATGCTGAAATAGTGCAACAATGTTGCACAATTGCCCCTGCTCTGTTATACCCTATTGCTGCCTATTTAGACCATGTGGGAATGCTTCTAAATAGGTCAGATGTCTTCTGTAGTCCTTCTGAACTCATTCCATCCATATCCTCATGCTTTGCTTGACAACTTCAAGGTGTTCCTATAAAGTGACAACTTGCTGATTTTTATATGGCTATTTTTTTCAGATTTTTAGATTTATGACAGTCCTAAACTTTTGGCTTCAATGTGGATTTGAAACAAGTTGAAGGGCAGGAAAACATTCAAAAACCATTGAGAAGTTAATGGATATCAGCATACCACATTTGGTTAATTGAAATGCATGTTCTTACTTGCTACTTAATCAAGCAAAATCAATCACAAAATGCTGAAAATAGTCAAAAACAGAGATATAGTATTCCTAACATAAAATCATGCAAACACTTAACAAATAGTATATTTTAGTCAACTATTTGGCAATTAACTTATCATATGGTAGTCAAACATTGTGCAATAATGAGGCACTTTTGGGCCTCATCAATGTGGATGGTGCATTTGTCAATCCAAATGGCATTACCAAGAACTCATAGTGACCTTCATGAGTACGAAAAGCAATTTTTGGAATATCCTCGTCCTTGAGCCTGATTTGATGGTACCCCGAAAGAAGCTCCAACTTGGAGAAGTACATAGCTCCATGTAATTCATACAACAATGCATCCACTATCAGAATGGGAGATTTATCATTAATGGTGATCTTATTAAGCTCACGGTAGTCTATGAACAATCACCACGAGCCATATTTCTTGTAAACTAGCAAAACTAGAGAAGAAGAGGGACTGGTACTGGGTCTTATGACACCTGCCTTGAGTAATTCCTATACCATATTCTCGATTTATGACTTGAGAGCATGAGGATATTTGTACGGTCTAATTTTTGGTGGTGCACTACTCAGAAGTAGTGAAATAACATGGTCATGAGAGCGATGAGGTGGTAGTGTAGTTGGTTCTGAAAATATGCCATTGTGCTTGGTTAGAACAAGCTACAAATCTACTGGAAGTGGATCTGTTGTAGAAGTGGGTGGCTGAATTGAAAATATTTATGCAATGACCCCATGGGAGGATTTTTTCAACTTCTCCATGTGATTGGAATTAATAATTTGTGTAGGGCCATCCTTGATACCCTTGAGGGTATATGTTTGTCCATTTTGTGAAAATTGCAGCCATAGTTCTACAAGGTTGCATGAGAAAGTGCCCAAGGTGCTCATCCATTGAGATCCTAACACAACATCACATCCTCCTAATTTAAGGGTGAACATATCTTGCTTGAGTTCATAATCCCCTATCTAAATTTTAACATTTCGACATTTACCTTTACAAGGTAAGGTGCCTCCATTGGCCATCATGACTTCAAAAGAATTGCATAAGTGTATATAGTAGTTGGTACATCTGGCCACCTAAGGATCAATAAAGTTGTGCGTACTACCTCAATCAATAAGAATTGTGAGACATTAGCCTTTGAAATAACCCACAACTTTCACGGTTTGTGGGGTGGTAATCCCGACAAGAGCATGGACTAAATTTTTTGTTTGTGTTTCTAATGGTTCCTCTTCCTGTGGAGTTGGTGCCTTAGTTGTATCACTCTCCTCATCACTATGGTCACTATTTTTTGGTTCCTCCACATCTATTAAAAACAATCTCTTATTTGCACATCTATGCCCCTTCGTAAAATTTTCATCATAATTATAACATAACCCTTGGGCACGACACACATCCATTTCCTCTATAGTCAGCCACTTGGGAGCAAGAGGTTTATTATCAGTATGGTTTTGGACCCGAGGAGGGAAAGAAGGTCGGTTATGCAAAAATCATGGTGTCTGCCTTTGAGCTGAGAGTTTAGATTCGGCCAATCGAGCTAAACTGATAGCCTCCATCATGGTGTGGGGTTTGAACATCTTGAATTAATCCTGGAGATCATATTGTAACCTACTAACAAAACAACTCATAAAAAATCCCTCATTTAAACCCTTAGTTTTATTGGCCAATTTCTCAAATTGGGTCTGGTAATCACAAACACAGGTGGTTTGTTTCAGCTTTGTCAGTGCACCTGTAAAGTCATCATAATCATTAGGGACAAATCGGGTGAGTAGTTGGGACTCAAAGTCCTCCCAGGATAGATCAAGGTTAGCAACCCATAGCCATTGGAACTAGTGTAAGGCCTAAAATTCAAGTTTGAACGAAGCCATCCGAACCCGATGATAGATAGGGACATTATGGAGTCATAAGAACTGATCAACCCAACATAACTACCCATTGATATCCTTTCCACTAAACTTAGGGAAGTCTAATTTAGGCATTCTAAAGGTTGGATCCTGATCAAAGTAATTGTAATCTGGTGTTCGTCGACCTCATTCAAAGTTTTCAGCATGGTGTTCAGTTTTGGTACTACCGTGCAATTTGGTCTCCATCTCTGTGAGTTGTTCTTCTAAATAGATTCTAGTGTTATCCTAATCTAGTCGAAGCTCTCGAATATTTGTGCCTATGTTCTTGTTTGCAGAGGTCAAGTCAGCAATGGATTTTTGCAGGTCAGCCAATAATGTGCCCAAGTCTAAATCCTTTGTTGTTGTCCTCGAGTGTTGCTTGCCATTGCGGTCCCTCTTGTGTTGATTTAATAAAAAATAGACCTCAAATTTTTAGGAGTTACTATTTTTAGTAAGCGTCCAAAATTCAATTTGGGAAATGATTTGCAACACTAATTTTAGGATAGGGTCCACTTCGGTGGTTGTTTTATCTAAGCGCTCAATGAGGAGATATACTAAATTTCTTGACTTTTTGTGATCTCATGTTGGTTGCAAGTCGATGTCAAGGTAATTTCTTCCACTTGTACTTAAAATTTCACCAATGAGTCCTTAAGGGTCGTTTGTGTAGAATAACAAGTAGATTCTATTCCCAAAAATTTGGATCAATTTGATGGACCGATGAAAAGTTATGGCCTTAGCAAGAAAAATCAAAATTTTTTATTTTTAGAATTTTGGTGCAAAATTTGACCAGGAGCTGCCAAGGACAATTTTGTCTGGAATAGAGTGTAAAATTTTTTGCTAAATTTTTGAGTCAATCTGAGCTTTGTGTGAAGATATATCCATGTTTTAAGCCTTATACAAAATCATCTCATAACCCACTAACAAAACTCATAAAAAATCCTTCACGATATTTTAAAACCCCTGGCACAGGGTTTCTAACCTACACAACTACTATATTTTTTTTTATATTTTCTGATTTTCTATGAAAAAAATGACTGTATTTTTTGGATTTTTTTTTATAAAGGAAAAATAGAAATAAAAAACACTGAGGAAAATTATACCTAACAGGTGGAATGACTGGCAAGAATCGTCTTAGTTGTAGTAGAAATTGGCCCTGGAAAGCACCCTGATACCACTTGTTAGGAACCTACTATTAAATAAAGCGCACACACAAAATACTGGAAAATAACTCACATACATCAAATAACTCAATATCACTATGTAGAAATTAATTACAAAAATGAAACAATCTCACAATAACACTAAATCGTGGGCCTCTTTAAGGGGGCAACCTCCTTCAATATTTCATTAGCTTGCAAAAGGATAATCTCATACATGGCTTCATATCGTTTTAAAGGAAAAATTCATGCAACCCAACCTAAATTCTCAAGAGGTGGCTTACATGCAAAATGCCACTTGAGCTAGAATATTCCACCAAATGGCAGTTACAATCTTTGATAAAAATGGTTACATTAAATGGTGCCACTTGATGAGGTATCTTACTACATCGGTTACAATATTGATAAAAATAGTTACATGAGATGGTACCACTTGGCGAGGTACCTTTATTGCCACCTACATTACTAAGTATTGCATAATAACATTAAAATGGGATCCCCATGTTGGAAGTGGGTTATTACATAGGTAAATGAGAATTACAACATGGTGTTAGGATAGGATCCTAACATAAAGCATGTCCTCATGCATTTTGTGCAGCCACAACAACATAGAGATATGTGTCTATATTTCGTTCTTGATAACTCAGTTTTCACCCTTGAACTTGATAGTATCCTCTGATTATCTGTATTTGCTTGAGCCACTCCTAGAACTACTCATCTGGCTAGGGATAATTATCAAAGAAATATGAAATAGGGGTTATAACAGTTGGTAACCTATATCTCAAACCTATCCAATGACATTTTAGTTTGTGGATGACCTGCACTATGCTCTCTGCTCTTATCCTAGACCACAACAAGTTGTTGGGTGAGATAGGTTCTCTTTTCTGAAGTGATATTGACAACTCTTCCCACCTGCTCTTATAATCTGATAGAGCATTACTAAAAAACTGGTTACAAAAAGCCTAAAAACTCATTACACAATTAGTAACATTGCTTATATAAACTTCTTTGATTCTTTGCTCCCTCATCAAAGTGAAATGTTGGTTTATGAAGGTCCTATAATTGGCATGGGAAGGTCTTATTAGCAGTTCAACTTTCAACTCCATTTATTTTCTTGCATTTTTATCCTCCTCCTAATGCATATGATTTTGCAATGTAGATATGAAAGCTCTCAAGTGGATATCTCCTACCAGCAGAGATATTTATCCTTCAATATAAAACTATAAAACCTTGCTGGTCTTCTACATTGGACTAAACATTGTGCAATTTGGCACATACCTAGTATATGTTCCTATAATTTAGTTATGTCTACATTTTGGGCATCCAGATTCAGTTTCAAAGGTTTCAGAGATGAAATTTGTGCCTCCATTTGTTGACACTGTAGCATCCAATGTGCTATATCTTCATTATACTTTAGTAGTGTAACTGTCTACGGGTGTCTTATGATTGGTTGCATTTTTGGAGGTAAGTTCACTTGTATGTCAATTTTTGTTATGTCAAGAGGGAGTAAATCTACTTGCACCCCAATTTCTGTTGTTTTAATTTGAGATGAATTAGATGTAGTCAATTCAAAATAAACTTGAGGGGAATGCACATTTACTTATTCTTATACTTCCTCTTGTTCACTGGCATCCACTGTTGCTTGTGATGTTTGTGTTTCCTCATGTTCTGGAGAAGCCTTTGAATCTTCATGTTCTGTCATGCTTACATCCTTCTAGAATATTTGTGTTGATGTCTCTTCTATTTCTACTCCTCTGATGGGGGATTTCCCTTCAGGTATGACTGCCTCCCTATGTTCCTCTTCTAACTCCAACAAAATTCTGGCCAACTCATATTTAGAATCAGATTCTATAGGTTGTTGCTCCAGAGTTGGAAACCTAGCCTTTAATTCATCTACCTCCTACTGCAAATCAACAATAAGTTTATCATTTTATTTGATAGAGGCTTCATGTTATTCAATCCAACCCATCTGTGTTCTAATGAAACTTCTAGCAGCATGCAATTATTCTTGTATATATTCTTTCTCTTCCTCTACTATGGTCTCTTCTTCAAAATCAGAATAATCAACAAGTGAGATATTCATTGTAGGCATTGTTGTATATATTTTTGTAATTGTTGTGCCTATATTTGCATCCTTTATGTCTATATATGCTTCTTTTGTACTTATATCTACAATATTATCTAAAAGCACTTCATCCTGCAACATAACTTCAGCAGATGTATCAATGTCTTTTTCCTGCTTTGCACTTATTTGCTGGGACAATGATACTACCTCTTCATCCTCTACCTCCTCCATTACTTTCTGTTTTCGAAGTCTAGAGGACCTTCGCAACCCCATAGTAGATTGTTTATGTTTGACATTTTTGGGATATTCTAGAACAAATTTTGATAATCCTTGAGCATAATATGCTCTAGGTATCTCCTTCTCCATCTGCTCTTCCCTGCTTGAACTCCCAAGTGGCTCAGTGGACTATGTTGGAAAAATAATTACATTTTTAGAAAATGTGACCTACCTTCTTTTTCTTACAAAACTAACCTTAGATTGTTTCTATCTTTGCTTCCTAGTCCTAGAATATGGAGGTCCTTGTGGTGAAGAGGGAATTTCATTTTCAGAGGATTTAGTTTCAATTTCAAGGCTTTTAGGGCTCTTATCTTCTATTTCTTCTTTAGATTCAACGCTTTCAACCTCCAACTCATTCCATGCAGAGAAAAACCTATCAAAAATTCTAGGGTTTCCTCTAAAATGATGTTTACAAATTAGCTTAATGAGCCCATGGTGTTTAGGAGTCCCTTTCCCTGCTTGGTATCATTTGACCATATTTGGTAACTCCTGGTATAAATATAGAGGAATATTTATTCTGAATTCTGGTTTTTAACCACCATGTCTTAAATGGTTTAAAATTCTAATAGGGTGTCTAGACAGAACAAAAAATTGCCCATAACAAGTCATAAATTTGATTACCCAGACTTCTACATTCTCCAAAGGATGCTATAAACTAGTTCTTTTTACCCCTTTGCAGATATTATTGTTCATTAAAAACTCAATTGGTTTATCCCCTTCTTCCTTAAACTGGTTAACTATTTTAGTTAGGGCATTTTCATCAACTTTTAAAATCTGTAACCCTTGTAGAGGTAATTCGGTAATGTGGCTTAGGATTTTTGGTGTTACCTAGATTGTCATGCCATTGATGTGAGACTGGTTGTCCCTGAGAGTGTCCATCGAATTTACGTAGAAATGGCATCAATCCTTCTTCTGTAAAGATATGTAGCGACCCAGGATCTCCATGTAGACAATGTATGTTTTTTGGTTCAATTTTATTCTTATTTCCCCCATTTTCAATTTTCTATGTTTTGTTTTCTCTCAGCCTCCTAGAGTAGGTTGTTTTCAGGTTTGGATCAAACAATTTGCAATTGCGAGGGCTATAATATTTTTGGCTATGGAATTTAATTTTTCTCAGCACATGAACCAACTTCAAAACATGTTAGAGTGTTTGAAAAATTAAATCCCCTTTTACTTGTCACATGGCAGACTCCTATTCCCTATAGGAATGTGATTTATCTTTTTCTGTTGCTTGTGATTAAATGGTTATAGCTTGCTGAGCTGGTAGTTAATCGTTTGCTTCATTGTGTACAATGTGTAGAGTTTCCTTCTACCAAAGTGCCTTGTTGTGTGTGCCAATGATTTCACATATCGCGAAGCACACAGTGGTTCCCCACAATCTCTTTCCCACTTGCAACTTGGAATGTGTGCCCTGATTTGTTATTTCCAACTCTAAAAAGGAAAATAAAAAAATACTCTTATGCCACATGGCATTTTGTCCTTTGCCCCTGCTCATTCTGGAGTTTATTTTTCATTCTTAAGTGTGACACTATTTCATTTCGAAGGTAAAAAATCCTTCCTTATTTCGGAGCACAAACCCTCTTCATTCTTAAGCTATTTTTTTAGAAGCAACAGTCTCTTTCCGGAGCTTCCATAATTTTGAAGCTAATCAGTATTCTCATTTCATATAATCACATTATTCCATAGCTCTTTCCGAGACAAGATGCAATTTTCCAACTTTATCTGTTTTCTTCATCCCCTTAAAACAACCTCAAATTTTTTATCTCCCATTGACCATATGGATATCTTTTGGATCAAACCTTATGAATGCTTTATGTACTAATTAGTGACTTTACACACTACATACTAACTATCTATAATGTCTAAAATGTAAAGAGCACATAGCTAATTTAACCACTTATTTGCATTTGTACAGATGGTTGTTTCTGCTGACTACCAGTTGGCTCTTCTATTGAATAAGACAGGTGCAGTTCTAAGAACAGAGAAAACAATTATTGTGAACAAATGGGACAATGACAGTGAATATGATAAGGAAAACATTCCAGAAAACCGGTTTTCATGCAAGCCAATTCAAAAGTACCTCCTAGGAGGTTTTCACTTTCTGAATTATTCATTTTTTTCATTCATCATTTTTCTTTCATTTCATTTTTTACTTTTTTTCTTTTTTTTTAATTCTGCTGAATTTATTGTGGAAGAAGTGGTTTCTTCCAACATGCGTACATCCAATTGCTCCACTTGCTTTATAAACTCATCCTTAGTTAGTGATTTATGATATATTCAAAGACGATGCCCATTAACCACTAATTTTCTATGTGAATCATCAATGGATGCAAGGCGAACAACTACATTTTCAAATACTTCTTCAATATGATATGGTCCAAGCCACCTAGTCTACAACTTCCCAGGAAAGTCTTCATAATGAGATTCAAACAACAAAGCCCAATCACCTTGTTGAAATTTTTGTTGTTGAATGTTATTGTCATGTCGCAACTTTCGTTGTTCTTGAATCATTTTAGTCTGGTGCAATGCATCCATTCATAGTTCATCCAATGCATTGAGTTGCAAAATTTGGTCTGTTTGTGCCTATGACAAATCAATACCAACTTCCAAAGCAATTTGAAGTGTTAGTAATTCAAATTCAATAGGCAAAAGAGGTGTTTTACCATAAACCAATTCATAAGGTGTAAATCCAGTGGTAGATTTCTAGGTAGTGTTGTAAGACCAAACTGGTTTAGGTAGTTTATCCATCCAATTTCTCCTATGGGAAGCTACTGTTTTGGTTAAGATTCATTCCAGTTCCTAACTTGTTACTTCAACCTGTCCATTTTCTTGAGGGTGATAAGGTGAGGATTTCCTATGCTTTACTTCATATAGTTTAGTAAAGGCTTCAACAACCTTTGATGTGAATTGAGGTCCCTGATCTATAGTGATAGAATGTGGGGCTCCAAAATGCAGAAGAATTTCATACAAAAAATCAAAAACTTTTTCTTTCTATGCATGCTTAAAATCCCATACTTCTACCCATTTAGTCACATAATCAATACATACCAAAATGTGCACCTTCCCTTGAGAAGGTGGGTCAATAGGTCCTACAAAGTCTAGCCCCTACCTCTTAAATGGATCTATACATACTTGAGGTTGCAATGAAATTTCACTAGTATAGGTAGGCTTTCCCATTCTTTGGCATGCATCACAATGTCTAACATATTTATTTACATCCTTATGTAGGGATGGACAGTAGTAGCCAACACCCAAGATTTTTTGAATTGTACTCTGTATTGAATAGTGCCCTCCAGATGGTTCATCATGACACACACGAAGAATTTCATACACTTCATCCTTGTGGATGCACCTGCATAGAACATGGTCAGGATTGCATTTAAAGAGTAGACCTCATATCCATTTAAAGGAAGCACTTTACTTGATTAACTGTTTCTTTTATTTAGGAGTGGAATGAAAAGGAATTTTTCCTGTAACTAATTAATTAGCTATATTTGCAAACCATGGAGATTGTACAAAAATAGCAAACAATTTTTCATCAGGAAAATTATCTTCAATCAATTCCCTTGTGTTTGTGTTTGGCAATCTTGACATAAAATTTTCTACTACATTAGCCTTCCCTGGTTTATTAACTATGGTGATATCAAATTCCTACAATAGTATTAACCAGTGGATAATTCTTGCACTAACCAGAGGTTTATTCATCAACTATTTAATAGAAGCATGATCTGTGTGGATGAATACCTGATATCCTGTGATATAGTATCAGAACTTATTGATAGTATATACCACAGCTAAGAATTCCTTCTCAGTATTGGTGTAGTTCTTTTCAGCTCCTGTCAAATTTTTACTAATGTAGTAAATGGCATAATGTTCTCCATTTTTTATTTGTCCTAATGCAGCTCCAATAGCAGTATTGGAAGCATCAGTCTAAATATGGAATGGCAATTTCCAATTAGATCCTCTCAACACAGGGGGAGTTGTTAATTTTTCTTTCAATGCTTCAAAATACTTTTGACATTCAGTAGACCGGGTAAATTCATAATCCTTAGTCAATAATGCAAACATTGGATTGGATATGGTACTGAAATTCGCAATAAATTTACGGTAGAAACCAATATGTCCCAAGAAACTCCTTACATTATTTTAAATTTTTGGAGGAAGGTTTTTGATGACTTCCACCTTCTTGGGTTCAACCTTAATCCCATAAGAGGAAATAAGATGATCAAGTACAATCCCTTCCTCCATCATTAGAAAACATTTTTCATGATTTAAAGACAAATGGTATGTTTCACAACGTGTTAAAACTTTTTCAAGTTGTTCTAAGGTATAATCAAAAGTTTCTCCACACACTATGAAATCATCCATATAGATTTCCACACTTTCATTTGTCAAATCAAAGAATATTACCAAAATAGCTTTTTGAAAAGTTTTTGGAGCATTACATAAGCCAAAATGCAAGACCCTATAAGCAAATGTTCCCCAAGGGCATGTAAAAGTAGTTTTCTCTTCGTCTTCAGGTGCAACTTGTATCTAATTATATCCACTGAAACCGTCAAGAAAACAAAAATATTTATTGCCAGCAAGGGTGTCTAACACTTGGTCTATGAAATGTAATGGGAAATGGTCCTTATGTGTGACCTTTTTCAACTCTATATAGTCTACACATACTCTAATTTTTCCATTTTTATTTGGAACAATAACCAATGGAGAAACCCACTGACTGTCTGAAATTGGATAAATGAATCCTACATCTAATAGTTTTTCAAAATATTATTTGAAAATATCTTTTAGAGCAAGATTCAAACGTCTTTGAGGTTGTCTCACAGGCTTAACATCTTCAGTGTATACCCTATGTGTATACACATCAGGTTGAATTCTGGTCATATCCTTGTAACTCCAAGAAAAAACCTGAACATGTTTTTGTAGGACAACAAATAACTTTGCTTCTTGTTCATCATTCAACCATCTATTAATATTCAAAATTTTACCTAGATATACTTCTATTTGTTTAATCCTTGGATGAATGGAGTTGACTGATCCATACTTGTTGATAAAATAATTTAATGGACAGTGATGTGGTTGCAAAGTATGAAATACTCTGGATTCTATTTCAAAAGTAACACCTGATGGAATCATTCCTTGCATAGGACATGTGAGAGAAGTAATAAGATGTTGATGCCATCCATGTGGTAGTGTGAAAGGGATTTCTTGTATTGGAATGGATAACATATGTTCTAAGGTTTGTTCTTCATCATTCCATAGCAAGCGATGAACAAGGACTTGATCATCTTTAAGTCCCTCTTCCTGTAATGTCTCAACTAGGATAGTTTCATCCTCCAATATTTCTCTTTCTTGTAAGTTGATTTCATCAATATGTTCCTTTACTATTATTATGGCCAGAGTGGAAACAATTTCTTCTTGTTCTTCATCAGATTCAGGAAAACATATCTATCCAGAATATTTAGTTGAAGGTTGGGCAGGTGGATAAAGGGAAATATTTTTGAGATCAATACCATTTGAGATAGTCATTTTTCTAGATCTGTAGTCTATAAAAACAACTGCAGTAGCAAGCCAAGGTCATACTAGAATGATGGGATAGCCATTATCTGAGTTTCTAGGTTGTAATACCAAAAAAACTATAGGATATTTCCAAGAAGAAACTTCTATGGAAATATCTTCTAATATCCCTTCTAGTTTTGCAACTAACCTATCAGCCATTTCTAAAATTATAGTTGTAGGACTGATATTACTGAGCTATAGTTTTTGCATTGTGTCTTTAGTCATTACATTAATTACATCTCCAAGATCAATCAAAATATTTGGAATCTGTATTACCCCAATAGTGATTGTGACAACTGGACTCCCTGGTTACTATATTTTGGAGGAATAAGTTTCCTAGATAGCACGTCAGCTAATTTCTCTTCTACTTGCACAGTTTTAGGAAAGGCCTTTTTTTTTTGCCAGGTTTCTAGATACACAACTCCTGAATGATTTTCTTGATTAATGACACATCCTTTATTACTTGCAACAAAGGAAGAGATATAATCATTTTCTTTAGTTATGTAACTATTTATGGTTCAGGGATAGTTACAGTATTATCAAACCTTTTTGGATATTGTACCATTCCTGCAGGGGTACATCTTTCACCTACACATTTTTTTTATTTTTCTTTATCCCTTTCCAAAGTTGTTGACAATTGTTCAGGGTTGGAAGATTCTTGTTTTCTATCAATTTATTCAATGGTATGTTTATGAGGATTGATGTTTGATCCCTCATATGACCCCTCTAGTAGTTCCTAGATAGGTTTGCATAGTTTATTTCTTGCAAATTAATAATTGTAAGTGAGTCTCCTTCTCACATGCATTTGTGGGCACTAGTTATCTTCTAGTTATCATTTAGAGTGTTAGTTAGTAAGTGTGAAATCAAAGTAGGAAGTGTGTACTTCAAGATAGCTAAAATGGATCTTCTAGTTAGCATTATTCCTTTTATCATAACTTAGAAGTTACGTGCATTCTCCTTTGCACTTTTGTAGCTTATGGTTAAGCATATTGGATCAAATCCATGATTTGATGGGTTTGGTTATGTATTTTGGGCCATTAGTGCCTATATAATGAGTTTGTAAATAATATGAAGTTAGTTGGATTTTCAATCCTTTTCATTGGTATCAGAGCCTAGTTCAAGTTTACACTAGGGCTTGTGAGGTGAGAGGATAGGAGATAGAATTGTTTTTCTTATGAGAAACTTGTTTTCATTGAGGACTCGGCTCAAGCTCAAGGGGAGCTTGAAAACCATTCATAGAAGGAAGTTCCATAGGCGTCAAAATCCTCATTCCAACTTTCTCTGTATGCTCAAGAAGTATAGAAGTTTACCCCGATTTCTTTCTTACAAAAATCCCTTGGCAGGGTTGGATTTATCCTAGGGTGAAATGCGAATTAGGGAGCCTTTTGTTCCTGATGTTCCTGCTATTTTGGAGTCTTAAAGATCAAGAATCATCAAACTAGGTCATGTGTCGACTTAGATCTAGTTTCCTTTCAAACGTTGGTCGTGTGTCGATTGGATCTTGAAAGGAGAGCTACTGAAGGAGTCTTGGGATAATCAAGAGAAATTATCAATTTTTTTTTATTTGAAGGTAATTTGCCTTCAAAAATTGCTCCTATTTGTAACAATTCTAGTTTTCTATGTTTTTAAATTAACCCTCCTGGTTAATTTTTAAAAATTTCATAGTTTTTGTTAAAAAGCTGATATTTTAATTGATATATATATATATATATATATATATATATATATATATATATATATTTATATATTAATTAAAATTTGATTGTTAAAAAAAAAAAAATTGGCATAGTTTGCCTTTCGGCCACCAGGGCCGAATACGGCACGTGAAGTGCCTTGCCCGATGACTGTCTCGGTCGACGTGCCCATTCGGCTCACCAATACATCGACCCAGGCATCGTTGTCAACCTGACAGCGTTCGACCGACATGTTGACCCTACTACGTAGGGCGCAGGACTGCTGTCTAGTTCTGACAGTGTGTTGTCATCTTGACAGTGTTGTTAGCCGGACAGCGTGCGGCCACACATTGAACCTGTTGCATAGGGCGCAGGCCTGCTATCTGGTTCTGACAGCATGCTGTCATTTTGACAGTGCTGTCAGCATAACAGCGTCTGACCGTCACGTTTAACCTGTTGTGTAGGGTGCAAGCCACTGTCTAGTTTTGACAATGATCTATCATCCTGACAGCGCTATCAATCGGACAACGTGCAGTCGACAGGTTAGCTTTCTATACACGATGTTGTCAGCCAGACAGCATGCGATAGGCAGAGGAGCATGCTACACAAGCTATTGGCCAATTACCTGCCAGCAGGGTATATCCTGCGCCATCCCACATAGGATAGACAGGATTTGCTTGCGTTAGGAGGCAGTAGACCCATGAGTTGGGTTTATTTGGTGTTTTCTCAGGCATTTCAAGCCTCTGTCCTACTCAAGAATTGTGTGCACAGGACAAGAGGTCCTTGGATATGCACACATCTCAAACTACACCTGGCTTTGGAAATTTATGCCTCGGGAAACGTGCTAGTGAAGTTCAGAAATCCATGCATAGCCAGTGGAGTTCTATTTATCGTGGGTAAATTGTAATTTTTTAAAAAATTTACTATTCTAAGGTTGCATGTAATTTTATTTTTTATTAATTTAATTTGTAATAGCTTAATTAAATTAATTAATCTTTGATTAATTATAATTTAATTTTAATTAAGTTATTTTTAAATTAATAAAATATAAATTGTAAACCTTAGGTTAGTTTAAATTTTTCAATTTTTTTTAGCCTTAGGAGTATTTTTCAGGGCACACCATTGTAACAAGGAACCTTCAAATTTTCCTTGATTTTTTTCAGTGTTTTTCCCTTTTACTCCTGGCTTATACCCGGTTTCACATGGCTTTTGACTTGGCTGCCCAAGTGGCAAAACTTGCACATGTTGTAAATGCTTTAGCAGATAAAGCTAATGATACTACCATGGTAGAAGTTCTTGGTAACCTTGCAATGAAGGTAAATGATATTTCTCTCCATAATGCTTCAACTTCTGCTAATGATTCTCGCCTGAGATTTCATTGTGAAGTGCCACTTTATGATGGATCCCAGAACCCTAGAGTCTTGAATAGTTGGATTCTTGACATGATTTCTTGGTGTTCTTACACTCAACTTGTAGATGAGGATATGGTTCCATATGCTAAACTCAAATTTTTTGGTTTAGCTAAAGTACTTGTTGAAATAAAAAGAGGTCATGATGAACTCACCTCATGGATGAGCTTGTAGATTGTCTCAAGACCAATTTTTATCCTTCCAATTATTCTAAGGAATTGGTCATTAAATGGTTTCGATTTCGACAAAGTACTAATATGACTGTGCAGGAATATATCTTTCAATTCAATAGGTACATGATACTTTTGAATGTGGAGGAAGATATTAAAGATTTGATTCTCAAATTTCAAAGTGGTTTTTTGGAACATTTGTACAGGGAAATTATGTTTGTTTCTATGGACACATTGGATTCAATTTTCAACCAAGCGCAACTTGTGGAGGACAATTTTAAGGCGCATTCACAGGCATTCCGCACACCTGTTACTCAAGTGGTTGCAAACTTATCAAAAGAGAATAATTCTTTCTCACAAAAGAAGAATTTTGCTCAAAAGAAGAATATTTCTTCTTCATCTCCTTCTTCTCCTTCCCCTTCTACTTCTACTCCCTCTTCTTCTTCTTCTTCCAAACCTTCTTCTTCTTCTTCTAAAAAGTTTTGTAACTATTGTAAGAAGAAAGGTCATGAAAAAGCTGATTGTTTTAAGCTTAAAAAGAAGATTTTAGTCATTACTACTCAAGAGGAGGATGCTTCCAAAGGCCCCCTTGAGTCAGTAGGAGAAAGTAGAGTATATAAAGAATTGCGAGGTAAGCTCAATGAGGTTACCTTAGTGAATTTAAGTTCATCTGAGAGCGCTCGTGATGCTTTGTTCATCACTCAAGCTCATTTGCTCCATAATTTTGCAACAGATTTTATAGTGGATAATGGCTCGCAGAAAAATCTAATTGCGAGGTCCATTGTTGAGTGTTTGAAGTTACCTATGGAGCCTCATCCTCAACCTTATTCTTTGGGTTGGAAGGATAGTGGAAGGGGCTCAGAAATCACTCACACTTGCACATTAAAATTTGCACTTGGCCCACATTTCATAGATCAAGTCACTTGTGATGTGACTCCTATGGATTTTTGTGGGATTTTTCTTGAACAACCTTTTCAGTATGATAGGAGAGTTGTTTATGATGCTTTCAAAAGAACCTACACACTTCAAAAATATGGTCAGGTATTTCTCATTAAAAGCACCAACACTCCTAACATCATTCTAAGTTCCAAGCAAATAAAAAGAGTAATTAAAAAAGGTGGTGATGTTGCTCTAATTTTCATTCACTTTCAAAACACTCCTACATCCACATCCATTCCAAAGAAACACTCTTCAATGGATAAAATATTGCAAAATTACTCGCACATATTTCAGGAGCCAAAGTCTCTTCCTCCAATTCGCATAATTAATCACAACATTGAAATCATTCTTGGTTCTTCACTACGTAATGCTCCCATGTATAGACAATCTATTTTGCAAAATGAAGAAATAAAAAGGCAAATAGAAGATTTATTGTCTAAGGGTTTCATTAAGGAAAGTACTTCTACTTGTGCTTCACCTATTTTGTTGGTTCTTAAAAAAGATGGCACTTGGAGATTGTGCATTGATTTTCATGCTTTGAACATAATTTCTATAAATAATAGCTATCCACTACCCCGCATTGATGATTTATTAGATCAGCTCCAAGGAGCTAAGTTCTTTTCAAAAATAGATCTCAAAAGTGGATATCATCAAGTTCGTATCCAAGCTGAGGATACATGGAAGACATATTTTAAGACGAATATGAGCCTCTTTGAATGGTTGGTCATGCCCTTCAGTCTTACTAATGCTCCTGCAACCTTCATGAGGTCGACGAATGATGTATTTCGTGATGTACTTGACAAATTTGTAATAATATATCTTGATGATATATTGATATTCTCAAAAACTTGGGAGGAACACCTTAGACATATCCATCATACACTTGATCTTCTTGCGAAGAATCAATTATATGCCAATTCTTCCAAGTGTTCTTTTGGCAATACTTTAGTTTCTTACCTTGGTTATGTGATTAGTGAAAATGGAATTCAGGTAGATCCCACAAAAGTTGATGTTTTACTTAAGTGGTCCCCTCCTACAACTCTCACTGAGTTAAGGAGTTTCCTAGGACTTGCAAATTTTTATCGCAAGTTCATTCCTCAATATTCCACCCTTGCAGCTCCATTGCATTATCTCACTAAGTCTAAAGTTCCATTTCATTGGGAGAAAATCCAAGAGATTGCCTTTGAGAAACTCAAAAAAAAACTTTGTACAACATCTGTGTTAACTTTACCTGACCTCTCTCAACCTTTTGATATTGAAACGGATGCCTCTGAAGTTGCCTTAGGAGTTGTGCTCAAATAGAATGGTCATCCAGTTCCTTATCATTCAAAAACTTTTTCTATTGCTAAGTTGAACTATTCTACATACGACAAGGAGTTGTATGCATTAGTTCAAGCTATCAAGTACTGGAGACACTATCTTTTGGGAAAAGATACAGTAGTACACACTGATCATATGCCTCTTAATTTTTTACAATCTCAAAGTAAAATTGAAGAATCAAGACATATGAAGTGGGCCTCTTACCTCCAACAATTTCACTTGGTGATCAAATACAAAAAGGGGAAGAGTAATACTATTGCTGATTATTTGAGTAGGCCTCCTGCGGCTCTTGCCTTAACAGTTATGTCCACTTCACACTTGGGATTTCAGACTTGGCCTAATCAGTATTCACAGGATCCTGATTTTGGGAAAATATTTGAGCAAGTGAGTAAGCCTTCTTCTTCCAATTTGCGTCCTTTCCAAGATTTCTACATCAAAGAAGGACTTCTTTACAAATTGGACAAGGTTTGTGTTCCTTGTGATCCTAGAGTATCACTTCTTAAGGAATCTCATTCTACACTTTATGGTGGTCACTTTGGGAAGCACAAAACACTTCATCACTTGCAAAGATTTTTTTACTGGCCTAAAATGCAGAAGGATGTGTTGAGATTTCTCAAATAGTGTGCAGTTTGTTGTCACTCAAAACCAGCTAACAGGAAGTTTGGCTTAGGCACTAATGGCCCAAAATACATAACCAAACCCATCAAATCATGAAAAGGATTGAAAATCCAACTAACTTCATATTATTTACAAACTCATTATATAGGCACTAATGGCCCAAAATCCACCATTATTGAGGGGTCATATGAGGGATCAAACATCAATCCTCATCGTATGTGGAACAGGATCAAGTAATACCTTTCCTGAGTGTAATTAGATATTACTACAGTCAAGGGCATGAACTACAGTAGTTTCTTCAGGTCCAGCTCCATATATAGGAATTGTCTATCTGGTATTATTTGGGTTAGCCATAGGTTAAGCTGGAAGTGGAGGTTGTGGTTGCATTATTTCCTAAAATTTTTGATTAAGAGCAAGCATTAGGTTTGAGTTTGTCCTTGATACCTTTGTTGCCCTTGATATGATGGGTATTGCTACCCCCATCTTTTCCCATATTGTTGATTTTGTGTCCAAGGTGGATTAACTGGTGGATTTGTCCATCTAGAGTGTGACCAATCTTGAGGAGTTGACCATGATTGATTCTAAGGTTGTGAGGGTGGTTCTGCATACCCCCATGGCATATTCCAAGGATTTTGTCCCTATCATGTAGGAAAACTAGGGGCATTTTGATAATGTGAAAAATTGCCTCCTTGTCTTTGTCCAAAAACATTAACCTCTTCAGTCTGGGTTTCCAAAACGTTTTTGAGTTGAGGCAGCAGATGGTATTTATCAATTATATGTCCCCTTGAATAAATATCACAAGTGGTTGAGATAGAAGTTTTTCTTAAGGGACAATATTCTAAAGCATGCTTGTTTCTACATCTTGGGCAATAGATAGCCAAGGGTGGTGTAGAATCAAATTTTATATTTCTCTCCCGTAATATGGAATTCAACTGGACAAGAATGTCAGTTTTCATGTTACCATTTCTTCCATTAAATATTTGATATCATTACTATTAGAATTCCGCTTCTTTCTTCTTTTCCTAGTGCAAGAATAATTTTTGCATAAACCCACAATTTCATTAATGTCAAGGTGGTTTACATCTCCTTTTCCCATTAAATCTAATACTTCTCTGGAATCATCCTGCAAACCTCTTAATAATACGATATTTAACAAATCTGATTCTACAAGACCACATCTCTTTTGAATATAGGTAAATCTATCATTATAGTCCTCCAAATTCTCATCCTCCTCTTGTCTAATCCAAAACAATTCATCCTTTCTATTCTGCACTCTACAATACTCCTGATATTTATCCAAAAATATAGTTTCCATTTGTTCCAAAGTGAAAATTGAATCAAGTTCAAGACTCATAAACCATCGTAAAGCTACATATTTAAGTGTATATGGAAACAATTTCAAATTTTTATTGTTATTTACATAGTCATAAGTCTGACACAGAACCTTAAATTCAAACAAGAATTGGTCAGGATCCTTAGAGACAATTCCCCTAAAGGTTGGCAATACAGAAGGTGATATTGTTTTCATAGGAGTATTCTGAGTAGGATTCAGCCGAATAGGATATTCAAAAGTCCTAGTAGGGTTTTCACCTTGAATTATAACACCCTTATCATGTTCTTCTGCCATAGTGTCTCCCTCACTTTTGAATTCTGCAATTTGTTCAGATGGACTAGGTCTAAAGGGATGTCTGGAAGTAAGTGCTTCTAAGAGTTCTTCTTCCAAAGGTCCCAAAATTTTGGCTGATGAAGAACACGATTCTCGTTTAAGTCTTTCAAGGATTTCATACACAGACATGTCTTCACCTGATCGTGAAGAATGTCTTTCAGGAAAAGAACCAGTTCTGATAAACCTCCCTCTTTCATATCTTGGCCTATGCATTCATGCTTATTTGCTAAATAAATTGAAGTACAAGTTTCCAAGAACTATTACTTGTATCAAGAAAACAATTATCGGTCTGCTTTACTTCTCCTAACAACACCTTGGTTCCCTGACAATGACACTAAAAATGATGAGTGTCATCAATCACACCATTTAATCATTATAATTGTCAGTCTATGGCAGTGTCCAATGGCTATATACGATAGCAGAAGTAGGTAGCATGAAGATCAATTCATTCAGGAAATAGGATTTATTGATGAGATAAGTCAGTTTTAGGGGTTTTTTGGTGTCACTTCTAATCCTATGGACTGAATTAGAATCCTAATTACATTTTTTGAAGTAAATTTGCAGAAATGGAAAGATTGCAACAAAATGAAACTAATTACTCTTGCAAAATCTGAAACAACAGGAATGAAACCTATTTATGCTTGTAGAATGAAAATGACAGAAATAACAACTTTGCAGAAAGTAAATCCTAATTATATTAGCAGAATGGAAATAACAAAAATGAAAAGAATTGCAGATCTGAAGTACACAAGTTGCTAATTGATCAACATGATGGAATTGTTGGAAATCTGGAAATAACTACTAAAAATAGGGTAAAATCACAAGTGCTGTCAAATTCCAAAACCTATGCTACATACATTTACTACACACCATAGATATTACATGCATGCATCTACAAACACACAACTAATAACATGAAATGGAAATTATCAGGTTTCTACTATTCTACTACAGTAAGAAATGAATAGAAAAACCTGTAAAAGTTGATCCTTCTCCTAGGCCTAGAAGTGGCCCTTGCTCCTTGATCTAGAAGAAGGCAAGAATATTGCTCTTAACTACCTAGCACTCACACATTCACTTATAATACTTAGATGGATGACAAAACTGCACCTTTATTGATTATGGAATGACATTACAACAATGTAGGAGAAATCCTGTTGAACTACTACTCTGTTATAGCTGAAAACTATGAAAACATCTCCCTATCTCAATATCTATCTATGCATATCTATATGCTCAACCAATATGGGAGCTTGGTTATTTATACTACTCTATTACATATGCTGATTTGTTCTATTGCTACTTTTCAGGGATTCAACAACTGTGCTAGAGTTGTCTTCCTGAAATGCAGGAAATTGTTCTTCTGCAGCATATCCATTTTACTTGTTGAATGCAATCCATTAGGATAAATATGTTGGAAGGTGTGAAAAAATCCCTCATACATCTGTATCCACCTTTATATCACCATTTTCCACCTTTCTAACCGTTCTGTTGATAGTTTTGACCAAAACTGGTCCTGCTCCACTCATTCCAGAGCTGCTTCGAAATATCAGGCAGTGTAATATTTTTGACGCTTATCCATGCATTAATTGCTCAAGACGATGAGTTTGACCAGCTAGGTAGTCTTCTTTAGTCCTCATAAGACTAATTCCATAGGTTTTATGTGCTGGAGCTGACCAATTCCAAGCCATGCTATTTATGCACAACTAGCTGGAATTTGTATGGTCAAATTTTGTTTTTTGCACAGACAGACTAGTTTGAACAGGTTTTGTTACCTTTTTGCAACTTGAACTAGTTAGAAGGTAAGAAAAACAAATGAAATGATCCCAGAACGGAATACACATCAACATAAATTGTTTTTTTTTTTGAAAAATTTGAAAATCTTGTATTAAAACAAAGAGCAAGTACAAGAGGGAGCAAGAACAACCCAACCAAGAACCCAGAGACACAAGACCTCAGCAGAGAGAGAGAGGGCAGCACAAACCAACACTAAGCACTAGAGACAAACAAGGCGCGAAATCGCGACATGTCGCGAAATCGCGACATGTCGCGAAATCACGACATGTCATGAAATCGCGACATGTCGCGATGTCGCGACATGTCGCGATGTCGCGACAGACAAGCCGGCCGAGGTCACAACCGCACAACTGGCCGCGAAAACGCGACATGTCGCGAAACATCAACATAAATTGTTACATATTCAAATAAATGTTTATTTGCTAAGTAAATCAACTAAAATAGTGCAGAAAATGGTCAAAACAGATACTATGCTTCTGAAAATTCAAACATGTAAATATTAATACATAATGCATTCCATCATCAAAATTAGCACAAAAAAACATAACATAAAGTCTGTCAAATAGTTTATGAAATATCCAAAAATGGTCTATGAATGAGGCAATTTATGACCTCATCAGAAAAGAGGAGCGGAAGAACTCAGATCCAACCTAAAAAAACTCGGACCCAACCTTGTCAAAACAACAAGACCAACACAAAAGAAACATGGCAGAAGAGGGTCTCTCCAAACATATCCGATCCAACAACACCATCTCAACCATCCTCTCTCCCTCATTCACACTCCCATTGCTCCCATTCAATCTCCCACCACGACACCATCACTCCAATTATATAAAATATTAAATAATATCTAATAAAATTATAAAATTAAAAACATTATTTTTTATTTAATTTTTCAATAAATAAATAATAATAACACCCTAAATATATTGACATAAATGTCATAGATGCATGTTTGACTGCATTTATATAACACAATATATCATAACCAACAGAGTTTTGATCATGCAAAAGTGTAGCATGTTTATTAAATAAACTCAGTTTGTTTATGCACTACAAATCTTGAAGGCGCATCTATAATATAATTGGAGCACCAAGTCAAAACATTCCAATTCCATAGTAAAAATGAACAAAGGAACTAAAAGAATCACTTTATTAAAAAAATATATAATATTGTAGGGTTTGTTTTTGGTTTTTAAGTTTAAACTTTAGTAGAAAAAATCACTTCTTTTAAAAAAAACTTGGTTTTATATTAAAATTTTATTTTTTATTAAATATGAAAAATAGAGAAAAATTAAATTTAAATTATTATATAAAAGATGGAGACCCTTTTAAAAACCTTTAAATAGATAGACACATTCACATGAAAGATACATATACAATGTGTCCATCCAATTTTGCTTGCAATTGGGGGAAGTAAACATCCATGTCCTTAAGAGCTTAGAAGCCTTAAATTTTTTATTGAAGATTGAGTTTTAGCTTCAATTTGCTCTGTTTTAGATAGGAATTTTGTTGTTTCATATTGATTTCAATTGCATTTTTACATTGGGGTATGAGTGTGAATTTGTTGTGTTTTAAAGTGTTTTCTGTTTTGGACTGTTAGTAGAATGGCGAAGGGGGCTCCCTTCAGTCCACTTAAAGGTCGTGTTCTCCCTTGAAGCAGCTGCTGACTCATTCATTCACTTGCTGAATCTCTTCATATAACAGTGGAGATGAAGTGAGATTATGTAGATGTGTGAATGATGCAGGAGCCGATTTCCGGAAGAGGCTGCCATTACTTGGACTGAAGGGGTTCCCTTCACAATTTGGATTTAGTTTAACATGTTTATCATTTGAGAAAACAATAGCTCACCCCTGGTTGACTTTGTAAATATTAATGAATGAACAAAAGATGCCTGTTTTTGATTATCTATGCATCGGTTCTGACCCGGCAGGTTAATTAACAGCTGAGATCTTACATGTTAGTATGAATATTTGAAGAGAATATGAATCTGAATGATTTTTCCATGTTTGGAAAGTAATAATAAATACTGTTGGGGAAGATGTTAGTTTTTGTTAGTTCCATTACTTAGGTCTTGCTATGTTCTGATTCTAAATGTAATGTTTTGGAGAAGACCTGGATTTCCATAAATAGCTCTTACTATGTAAAGAAGATTTCGAGGGTTATATCTGTATTCATGTATATCTTAATATAACATGTTTGCCCCTTTTTTCATAATGTCTGTCTTTCAGTTAAGGGGAACCTGAGAGGGTGTCAAACTCTGGGATAATATCACTTTTTTCAATTTATACTTTTAAGATGGAAAATTAAATTTGGAATTAGTTTCATGCTCTGAATGTTGCTAATATTGTTAAGGAAATAGATCTGCAAAATGAAAATATATTAGGCTCAAATATTTTATTGCTTTTAACTTAGTGTGTAATTCATTAGGATGGGTTCTAACCTTTTGATATTTGTGATGGTACAATCTGGGTGAAATTCTGTCTATCTGCCCATTTTCTTTACAGTTTTTATTACTTTACAATTACTTTTAAAATTGGGTTTCTAGTTTTGAACTCAAGGTTAGAGAGACTAATGATTTTTTGTTATTTTTGTTTTTAAAATCCTAGACAGATACATCTTGTGAATTTCTTTGAACGAATATATATATAAAATTTAACAGCCATTTGTTTTATTAAAAATTCTGTCAATCCACATTCATCTTTTGTGAATATTAATGTTTTGATTGGCTGAGTTGTAGAGCAGCTATATGTGTATATAAAGTTTTGATTTGTAACTGGTCCAACATGTTCACGTACTATACTAATAAGGTTATCAGCCTTTGATGATTGAGTGAAGTTCTATTATTGAGTTGTTTTATAAACTCAACTACCATCTCTTTAATCTTCAAATGATAGGTAGGAGAATTTCCTTCCATAGGTTTTGGTTTCTAATTGCTCTTAATAAAATTGGAGCTATATTTTCTTTCTTTCCCCCGTTCTTTCTGTTGAATTTTTGCAGTGTGCAGTAGAGTTCCAGGAGGAAAAGCAGAATCCATGGAGATCAAAGTGATATTGATTTTTGCACAACATTTTTCTTCAGAAAAGTGGTAGTATTAGTTATTGTTATTTCAGGAAAATGTTTGCTTTTGATTTGCGGGGAATGTCATTATACACAGCTATATGTATTGTATGGTAGAGTTTCAATGGCAGGAGAGTGGTCACCGTGTGGAAAGTTATCTTACCTTGATTGTAGTGTACAGTTTCCATAGAATGTAAATGTAATTCGGCCTTTGGCCTTTTATAAACACTGTAGATTGGAGGGGACAGAAAATGTATGACGAACATCTTAGATTTTGCAAATTTGATGCATCATGTGCCTTTATATGAGAACAAATCGTATAATTCTGCTAGCCCTAATGTTTCGAGACAACTTCGCTAAAAGAAATTCTGTGCAAAAACATATATGGATATAGGTTTTGTTAGAAATGATATATGGAACGAAGTGATTTGATTTTAAGACTATGGAACAATTAGATTTTAATGTTGCGGGACTGTTAAGGTTGAAATAGTTACATTAACCATTGTTGTATGGACACTGGACACACTATGCAAAAGAACATGCTTGAATGTCTTAGTTTGCTGTTTCATTGATAAACAGGTTGAGTTTGCCAAATAATAAGACTAATAAATCAGTTGGATCCCTATGAAATTATTAGATACTGTTTTAAGAAGTTGCACAAACTAATGTGAAATAAGAACTATTTAATAATATTAAGCTGTTTATCTCTTCTAAACTAGCTCAGAGCATCGTATTTAAAAAAAAAAAAAACATATACAAGCTATGCAATTAAAAAGGCTAATGTAATCCTATTCAGGACAAATCCCAATGCTAAGCATGCAATAGCGTCACATCACTACTAAGAATAAGTCTTGAGGACTAGGTAGATTGGTAAGTGTTTGTCTGGTTAAACATTTATGAAGAAGACATCAGGTTTAAATTTCATGGGTAGAATGTTTGGTGTGGTTAAACATTTATGAAGACATCAAGTTTAAACTTCATGGGCAAAATGTTTGGTGTGGTAGTTAAAATATATATATAAAAACAGAATTATGTGTTTTGTTTATGTGTTTGTGTGTTATGTTGCTATATAATCTATCTTTGCAATTCATCTATTTGCAGATTAAAGTGGGTTTTTATTTATTGTTTTTCTATGTGGTGGCATGAAGATGTCTAAGCAGCTAGAAAAAGTTGTTTAAATTGACCCCCTCTCTACCGCTGCATCATTATGGTATCAGAGCCATAAGATCGATGGGATCATGTATGATTCAGGAGCTTTGTGAGCAGGAGCTCACAATTGTTTTGCTACCTGGTGAGTATGATGCAGGAGCATCCAACTATCAACCAAATTAAACAGTTGAATTTTTTTTTATGGAAGATTGAATAAGGATAAGTATGTAGTATGCAACTGCCTTTTGAGACAGCTAGATCATTTGTGTTTTTAGAAAAAAACTGGATTTAAAAAAAAAAAAAAGTATTTTTGAAAAAAAACCAAAAAACAAAAAAGAGATGGTTAAGAATGCCTGGCTTTCATTGATAGTTTAATTAGCATGCATAGCTAAGAAGTCATTGTTTTTTATATTTATAAATAAGAAGCTGATGTGAGAGTGAGAGGTGAGCAGGGGGCTCCAAAGAGGTTGGCACTTTGTGTAGTGCTTGCAGAAGGTTTTTAAAACCTTAGAGAAATAAATTAGCACTCTGTGTAG
Organism: Wollemia nobilis; assembly: GCA_028583015.1. NCBI lineage: Eukaryota > Viridiplantae > Streptophyta > Pinopsida > Araucariales > Araucariaceae > Wollemia > Wollemia nobilis. The sequence goes on along the minus strand of JAQPPZ010010331.1, from coordinate 3,060,449 downwards.
TGTTTGCAGGAGGTTTTTCATGTAAAACATCATAGGGAGGAATTGACACTTTGTGTAGTGCTTGTAGGAGGTTTTTCATGTAAAACCTCAAAGGGAGGAATTGACACTTTGTGTAGTGTTTGCAGGAGGTTTGTCATTTTAAACCTCGGAAGAAGAATATTGGTACTCTGAGTGCTTGAAGATATGTGGTGCTCTATGGAGATCAATTATGTAATGTTAATGTGGCCATTGAAATATAATAAAGTAGTATTTTGTGTGTTTCATGTGTTATACAGTTCATTAATAGGGTTCTCTTTTAATTGTCTTTATGTGTGGTGGTATGAAAATGGCTAAACAACTAGGATAAGTTGTTATTTAATCAACCCCTTCTCCGTCGCTGCATCAAGTAGTCTGATGTGAATCCTCTTAGTGTGGGCCAGACCGATGATGACGGGGGTGTGCCAGACCTAGTGGCAACCAGATCGATGATGATGGGGGTGTGCCAGACTGATGATGATGATACTAATCCCTAGCGACTGATGGTTCCCTCCACGTCGTGCCAGACCGATGATACTAATCCCAAGAAACCGATGGTTCCCTTCACGTCGCCTCAACAATAACAGAGCGGAATAGGTTTCAATGGTCTCCTTCATGTCACATCAACAATAACAAAACAAAATAAGTTTGGTAAACACAGCCCCTATGATTTGAACCATAATTAATTACTAAAAATAATATGATTGTGACTAGCTCAAAAATTCTACTAAGAATAAATCCCAATGCAGAGCAGGCCCACGCCCACGGCCTTATAAACACTGCTTAAATGTTAAAATTGTTAAATAGGGAGTAACAAATACCAAATATAAATTCAACAACAAATATGTGAAATATGTGATATATGAATGTGATGTAAATAACAATATTTATAATATTATGGTAATATATGAGAGGGAAATGAGAAGCTTTTCATTTAAAAACATAAATATATGTAAAAACATAAATGTTGCATGTCTCACCATTAAACAAAAATATATATTTTTTAATTGAAAACCGTTAACTTATATTAATAATGATCAGAGTTTACAAAGACAAGTCTGAAGGCGAGAAACAAACACAACTATAAAATACTAAAAGATATAATTATCACTAACGACAAAACGCGACAAAATGTGGCCATAAGACAACAACAAATATAAAATACAAAATATTACAACCTTTTTCTACATGATATGTGATAACATCTGATAAAGGAGACTGTGCCATGATAAAAAGATCTCCAGAATCTGCAACATCTACCGTCAATAGAGAGAAACATCTGCAAAACATAGTATTAAGAATGTGATATAATCATATTATACATATATATAAACCGATTTAAATAGTATTGGAGCATAAGCACCTGATGGTAACTATCCATATTGTGGTGACATTCTTGTAACCGAGGAAAGAAGACATCATCTTTAGCTCTAAATTTGGATTTGAAACCAGTAAACACGAACCACCAGAAACAACACCTTAAATTTTGTGAGTATAAAATAAAACAAATCTATCATAGGACCTACATTCAAATGTAATGTGAGATTAAAATAATACACTAAACACCTAAATAGTTATTGTAGAATCCAACGCTAGCAAAATATTCAAAAACCATTTTAAAGTACCACATGAAAGTTTTGGGTTCCCAAAGTGATCTAAAAATGCCTGAACCACATATGTGCCCACTCCATTGCAATCTACGCATCCATAACTTTCCAACGATGCATAAAAGAGCTCAAACGGACACCCGAAAATTCCAGGTATAACCCAACAAGCTCATATCTCTCTTGTAACATCAGAATCTTTGAAACCTTATCCTTGTCAGAAGACGTGTTTTTTTCGTTTTCCCTTTTCCCATATCAATCAAATGTAACCATGTGTTGCTTGTTTCGAGCATGTGACAAAAAAAACGTGATCCAGTGCTCTATGTGCATAGCAAGGGGAACATTAATACATGATGTGTTGGCAAGTTCGTATTATTGCAGTGTAACATTGTCTCTATTCTGATCATTATAAACCTCTCGTGATAGTACTAGCAAGGGGAACATTAATACATGATGTGTTGGCAAGTTTGTATTGTTGGAGTGTAACATTGTCTCTATAGTACAAGGGAATCGTCCGTTTGAGTGTAACTGTGATCCAATAGAGAATTTTTATAATGGCCGTATAGGAATTTTTATAATTTTTAATTTTGAATAAAGATAAAGTTAATTAAATTAAATTTATTTATTCTTAAATAAAATATTAAAATAAAATATTTTTTTATAGTAGTTTTACATTAACCTCTCTTTAACAAAATACATGATAAACATTCTATTTAACAAACAAATAATATATTTTAACTTTATTTTTATTTTATAAATTTATGGCAATTTGAAAATTCGTTAATCATGTTTAAAAGTGAGAATTATTTTTGTATTTTAACGATAGATTCTTACATTTTAATATATTTTATTAACAAAAATAACAAAATTATCGAGAGGAGACTTAGGTTCCAATCCTACGCGTGCCCATGCATAGTTAGTAGTATGATCCGACTCCTCTGCGTGTTGCACCTAATTAATGATGGTGATTTGTTTCCTGCTTGTCCGGCGGTCCCCTTTCATGCCATGTGTTGAACCAGACTGACAAAGACAGTGCGAACCCTGCCCATCTCATGTCGCGTCGGGTTACCATTAACAAGACGGTGGATGTGTTGAAAGCCTTCGCTGATAGTTTGAACCCTTCCAGGCTGTTACTAAAAATTATGATGGTAACCAATTCATCTATGTAACCAAAAAAACAAAAATAACAAAATAAACTAGCTGAAGAAAAGTAAAGATAAAGAGAATATGTTGAAATTCACTTATAACAAAAGAAAATTGAAAATAAAAAATATATAATATTAAAATTTACTTATATTAAAATTAATTTAATTATTTTTTAATTATATAACTAATAGTTTATAAATACATTAGAAGTCATGCACCAAAAGAGGTCCATGATATTATTGTTTTCTAAAAAGATATTAGTTTTGAAGTTTTTTTTTTTTTGGTTTTTTAATATATAAGAAATTTTGAAAGGTGGAGCTCTGAAAGAGAATTAGGGCATCAATTGGGTAGATGAAGTGTTTTTTGGTTGCTGCAAAATTGAAGACAAGATTGTTGCTCTATGAGGGCCCAATGAAGACACCTCTAAATCCTCTTTTAGAGAGACAATTCTTTTGTAGATTTGTTGAAGGAAAAATCTTTAGCAAACTGAAAAAGCACAAAAAATTGCATTAAAATGTTCTTTAGGACTTCTGAAAAAATATCAATATCTCAAAGAGTCAATGGATGCTTTCCACAGACATAATCAAGGCCAAAGGATGTCATTGAGCAAATGATGGTAGAAGAATCAATCTTATATAGAACCAATCATGATTTAATTTGTAAATTCATAGGTATCTTCCCTACCCTAATTTTTTTGTATTAATGGGTTTGACAAAACTAGGAGCCTCTTGGTGGTTATTCTTTGTGGTTGATTAGTAACGAATATATTATTGTAAGTTTGTTGTCACTTGCTAATAGAAATAGGGCTTTCAAATTGAAAAAGAGGAATCATGGTCTGACAAGATTATTTGTGCAGCCCTAGAGAGTGGAATTTGATCCTCGAATTGAACCTATTGTTGTCTCGATTTGGATCCATTTGTATGCACTTCCAATGGAGTTTTGGAGTGAACAGATATTGGAAATCATTGAGAATTCCTTTGGAAGATATTTGTTCATTTCTAGAGATACAAGGAAGGAAACATAGTTGTTTATGCTAGATTATGCATGGAAATGGATCTCAACCAAGATTTGTTGGTAGAGATTGAACTCAAACTTGCAAGACTATCTTGGATTTAGCAACTAGATTATGAGGTGTTGCCCTTTAGGTGTAGATTTTACCATAAATATGGGTGTTTGGCTTGATATTGCACAAATAATATGAACACAAAAATGCAGGCTCCTCTAGGAATGTTAAATATTCCTAAGGAGGGTAAGTCAATAGTCAATAAAAATAACTAATATTTATTAGGGCAGAGAAGCATAGGGAAATGGTTTTGAATAGCCCAAAAGAAGGATAAGACAAAATAAAAAATATGGAAAAGAGTAAAACCAACTTAAACCCTCAAATAGGTATGAAATCTTCAAGACACTAGTGGACCACGAAGAAGAATTATTCATGGAATGAGTGGATGGGAATAATGAAAACAATCACAATCATGTTCAAGCCCCTCTTTCACCTCCTCATATCATAGAGCAGGTAATTGAGTGCAGTGAGTTACCACAATCAAATATTGTAGGGGCATTGATAGTGCATAACCAAGAGCAACTGATAATTAAGGATAACATCATGGGTATAGTAGAAAAGAACAGAGAAAATCCAAGTCTGGGGATAACTTAGCTGAAAAAGAAAACAAAATATCAACTCTCAAGGGGTGGGTAGAAAATCAAATAAGGAATTGATAGTAGTTCCAGGAGATAAACCGATCACTAGGGGATTGGTGAGGCCAATAGAATCTTACTGTTCTCAAGTTAACCAATGATTATATAATCATGGAATGTTAGGGGTTTAAATAGTAGAACCCATCAACCTATTGTTCTAAGACTCTTAGAAAAAAGTAAAATATTTTTTTTGCTTTTCTAGGAGACAAAAATATCATTGGATTTTATGTGTAAAACAATTAATAGACTTTGGAGGGGTACTACTCATATGGAGGTGGTTACCGAAGGGGCCTCAAAGTATACAGTTACATTTTAGAACTCTCTTGAATGGATGACAATAGAACATATAGCTTGGGCAAGTGTCCTCACATCACATTTTATAAATAATGTGATAGTTGAGCAGGTTTTAATCATAAATTTTTATGGGGATCAAAACCTAGATGATCAAATTCGTAAATGGAAAATGATGCACAATATAAGAGTCTTGAGGAGGAATTAGACTAGATTGTTGTTGGGGATATTAATATGAAATTATCATCTAGATATTAGGAAGGGGGAACTCTAGTTTTGGATCCAAGGGATTGACTTATGATTTCCCAAGTCCATGTATTACACTTGGTGGATATTAAATGTCCCGAAACCAACTATACTTGGACTAATAAGAGGAGGGAGTCACATAGTAGGAAGGTGAAGTTAGACCATTTTTGGTTTTAGAGGAGGCATTTATGAAATGGAATATAAAATTTTAGATTTTGGAGGGTCCAAGTTTGGAAAACTTTCTCATTTTGTTGGAAGAGGGGATCAAGATAGGGCAGCATCACAAGCCATTGAAATTTCAAAACTTTTGGTTGCAAAAAAATGAACTTTGAAAGAAAAATCTATAATGGTGGGAAGAGGGACACCCGACATATGGGACAATAATATTTAGATTCCACAAGCACCTTCATTATGTTAAAGATCAAATAAAATAATGGAGATGAGCTAACAAGATAGACTTCCAAGTCCAAAGAGATCCATTGGTGACCATATGGGATGAGGTTCAAAAATACTTTAGGGAACAAACAACTACAAAGAAATTCAAAGAAGAGGATGATACATTGTGTAAAGTAAATGAGGACATTGACAACCAATAGGAGATCTATTGGAAATAGAGAGCAAGAACCACTTGGTTATTAGAAGGTGATAAAAATACCAAATATTTCCATAAGGATGCTTGTTCTAGGAGATAGACAAACAAGATGGAAGCTCTTTAGGATGAAAACATGCACTCCTTTGACACAATCCTAGGTATGCATTTATATTCAATGAATTATTTTGCTAATTTTTTTAGGGAAAGTATGGTTAAAAATGAAATAGCTCAACATTTTCTTGTTGTCATACCCTCTATTATCAATAAATAAGAAAATTGGTCCTTACTTAAACCTGTTGATAGATAGGAACTGAAGAAAATAGTCTTTGGAATGAGTACCAAAAAAACACTAGGTCCAGATGGCTTTCCAATTAAGTTTTTTTAGGCATTTTGGAACATCTTGGAGGAGGATGTAGTGGCTATTATAAAGGAGACCAAAGATAATAAAAGAATTCGTAAAGCATTAAATCATACATTCATTGCCGTAATTTCGAAATGGGAGGAGGGAGTGCATATTTTAGATTATAGACCCATTTCCTTATGTAATATCATATGTAAAATAATCACAAAGGTAATTATGGAGCGGCTAAAACCTCTTCCACATAGTATTATCTCCTTGGAGCAAGTGATTTTTGTAGAGATCAAGAAAATATTGGATGGTGTGGTTCTAGCTCATGAGGAAATCCATTCAATGGAAAAATTTGGCAATAGGAGAATGTTCATAAAATTGGATATGTCAAAGGCTTATTATAGGGTGGAGTGGAGCTTCTTGTCAAGGATGATGGTAGCCTTCATTTTATTTTAGGATTGGATAGAATGGTTCATTAGTTGTGTTTCTACTATGACATGCTCAATGTTAATTAGGGGCCTTCCCTCACAACCGTTTGGATATACTTGAGGCCTTCATCAAGGACATTCGTGTTCCCCTTATCAATTTTTCATATTGGTTGAAGCTTAGGTAGACTCATCTTGAGAAGAAGACAACAAAGTTTTCTAATAGGTATCAAGGTGGGTGAGGAATATTTGACTCGCCTACAGTTTTTGGATGACATAGGATTGGTGGGAGTTCCCAACTTTAGGGAATCAATAATTATTAGAGATACTCTTAATGTTTACCTTAGGGACACAAACCATATCATCAATGACAAAAAATCCAAAATGGTCCTTTTCAATATTTATCGAAGACTTTAGGATAGAATTTTAGAGATCTTGGGATTCATGAGGACTTCTCTCCTAGTGGTATATTTGGATGTCCCTTTGCATTTTAAAAAACTAAAAATATATATGTAGAGGAATATTTTAGATTGTATCAAAGAAAAATATAATCATTGGTCTCAAAAATGGTTAAGCTATGTGGTTAGATTAAAAATTTTACAGTCAGTAATTCAGGCCATGCCAATTTTTAAATTTTCTATTCTTGTTGCCACACATACCATATGAAAAGAGTTGGACAAGATGGCTAGAAAATTTTTATGTGAAGGAATAAAAGGAGAGAGGAAATGGGCCTTAGTAGGTTAGGAGAAAGAAAGCCAACCCATGGTAAGTGGAGGTTTAAGACTAAGGATATTATATTTAAATAATAAATCTTTGGCTATAAAGCTTTACTGAAGGTAGATTTCTCAACCAACTTCTTTATTTCGTAGAGTTTTAACTAGTAAATATTTGGGATAGTTGAACCCAAATGAGTTGAGTTATTTCCCTTTGGATGGTAATGAGTTCTTACTATGGTAGGTTATAAATTTAGGATCTTCGATAGTGAAATATGGATTATTTTAGAAAGTGAGGAGATGGGAGAAGGCATAATTTTGGATAAATTCATGGGATCAATACCCACCTATCATTGTTGAATTCCTAGAACTACAACCAGTAAAAAACCATGGAAAGTAGGGGTTGGATCTAGATTGAAAGTTGTTTCAAATCAAGTAAGCTAGGGGATTATAAGTTTAAGCAGTTTAATAATTTGGATGAGTGGTGAATTCCTATCCCTCTGGAATTGAAACCCATCATGTATAAAATCTTGGAAAAAATATTTCTCACAGGTAGCGATGAGGAGGATGAATTAGCTTGGGGCTATGGGAGCCTTGGAGTACACATAGTGGAGGATGAATATGATATTATTCTTAGAGAACCTTATCTTCATGCATATTAGGTTGAGGATTGGAGAAATATTTGGAAGTCCAAGGGTTGGCCAAAAGTAAACTTCTTTGCCTAGCAGTTCATGCACAATGGAATTCTTACTTTTGATAATCTAAGATGTAGAGGAATCACTGGTCCATGTCAATGTGTTTTATTATACAAGAGTGAGAAAATATTTGATCACTTGATGTTTAAGTACCCATTCATATGCTAGATATAGAAGTGATAGTTTTTATCTAATAGAATTTGAGCCAATGCTAATTTGAATTGGATAAATATTTGGAAAATATGGAAGAGGGGTATATTTAAATATAAAGTTCTTTGTATCAGTTGGAATCTTGGATTAAAATTCATTTGGTGGCAATTGTGGTTGGAGATAAATGACAAAGTTTTTATAGAAATATTTGGATCTTTAGATGGCGTTTGGTAGGTCATTTGGAGAAAAGTCATAAAAATTGTGGTAATGTATGCTAAAGAGGAAAATTAGGCTGATATAGGGATGATGGATAAGGAAGTTGAAGTGCAAGAGGGGTAGGATAGAGCTAGTTGGAAACCACCCCCAAAATTTTGGATTAAAATTAATACTGATGGAGCTACAAAAGGCAATTCGAGTAGAGCTAGAATTTGAGTCATTTATAGGAATCGTGTTGGTACAATGCTCTATTTGGAACTATGAATCCCAGGAAGGGTCACAAACAATGAAGTAGAAGTCATAGCTATCAAATATTTTAGATTTTGAGGTTTATTACTTAAAATAATCAAACTTACAAAAATAAAATAAAGTACCAAACTAATATATATGATAATGGAAATATTTTGTAAGTATGAAATACTCAAATAGCTCACATAGCTACTCCTAAATAAGCCATAAATAAAGACTCACGAAAATGAAGTTGTAGCATTGAAAGAACCAAGTAATGTTATTACAATTGTATCTCTTACATATCCACATTACCATGTGTAGATAATATAATGTAACTCTTCATATGAAGCTCCCTTGGTCTTCCCACTTCTAGACTATTCAACTTCCTATTCTATGGACTCATATACACATGGATAAATGTGCACATTTACATTATTAAATAATATGCATCCATATGCTTTTATTACAACACATAAAGTAAATCCTAATATAAGACATGTATCAAATAATGTAATATATTCTAAAAACCCCCTGTATTATATTATTTGGTTATTGAAAACTTGTGTTCAATATGAGTATTCAGTATCCTCCTGAAACTTGTGCTCTCCTTCATTTTCTTCTTTGTATGTATCTTAATTAAGAAAATTATTAGTATCATCATAAAACACAACTGATAGAGCTTTGAATTCATGCTCTTCTATAACTTCCTCTAATTCTTGTATCTCTTGGACTAGATTACCCTTTTGATTTTCTTCTCTATATTGTAGTTGAAGAGGATTATACTATCACTAAAATTATGGTTGAGGTGGTCTATATTGATTTGGATATTGCCTTTGTTGAGGCAACCTATTTGGTTGATTCATTTGATTCCCTTGGAATTGATTCCTTGGATTAAATATACAATAACTTGTACTATGACCTCTTCTCTTACAAATCTGATAGTATCGATCATTCCATTTAGGTTTATCCTTTGAAATAGAAGCAATGTTTCCTTTCTAATTATATTTCAAGACTAATGCACTATTAGTCATTTCATCCTTAACTAAATTGATCACTTCATGTTCTTGTAGTATATTAACCAATTCATCAAATAATGTATCTTTACCTAGAATTTGTAAAGATGTAACCAAGTGTTTATAACTTTCAAGAAGTGCTCTCAAAATTACTTGAACAAAAAATTTGTCTTCCACTGTTTCTCCTAGGGTTAATAACTTTCCCTTTATATCTGCTACTCTCCTTAGAAATAATTCTATACTTTCTCCATTGTTAACTTTTAGAGAATGTTCGAAAATCAGCTTGGAAATAACATCTAACAATGTGGTAGAGATATTAAGAATAACATAACCTTGGAGATTCGACTAGTTTTTGAGCTCTGGCGATTTGGCGGGAAACTTTCTGAACTGTCGTCGGCCGAGGCTCTAGGGTTTCTGGTGGGAAGATTCTACCAGGGACTCAGGTGGTTTGTTGTTGTTTTTCGCTGACGGCTCTTTCGTTGCCCCGGGAGGGCCCAATGGGGTCTCCTCCAGGATTTCTCGATGGGAAGAAGACCTCTTATGCCGAGATATTAAGAGAAAACCCTGCGTCTTCCTCCGATGAAGCTCAGCGGAGTGCTTACCATTCGCTATCCAGGAATGCGGGCAAGGGTTCTCCTGTGCACATAGTCAATGGATGTCTCCCGCAATCCGCTTCCAGACCGAAGATTGTCATAGAACCAAAGTTGGTCGAGGACACGATCAACTACCGTGCTACTCATGACCTGATTTGCAAATTCATGGGTATCCGACCCACCCTGCACTTTTTGCACACCCGGGTGAGACAAAACTGGAGCCTATCGGTGAGTACTCCTTATGGCCCATAAGCAATGGGTATTTTATTATTAGTTTTTCCTCCTTAGCGGATAGAAACAGAGCATTTGAATCAGAAAAGAGGAGCCATGGCCCGGCAGGGTTATTTGTCCAACCGTGGAGAGCGGGCTTCGACCCTCGCATTGAGCCCACGGCTGTCCCGGTTTGGATCCGACTGTATGCTCTCCCGATGGAGTTTTGGGGTGAGCAGATTCTTGAATTGATAGGTAACTCTCTAGGTAGATATTTGGGAGTTTCCAAAGATACCATAGAAGGAAACACTGCTGTTTATGCTAGAATTTGTGTAGAACTGGATATTAGCCAGCCGCTACCAGCTGAGATGGAACTGGAGTTAGCAGGACAATCCTGGATACAGCAGTTAGACTATGAAGCCCTACCTTTCCGATGTAGAGTTTGCCATAAGCATGGCCATTTGGCTAGGTTCTGCCCAAATATCTTGAGCACCAAAGCGGATGTTCCACAGGGAATGCCAAATCGCCCCCGAGAGGGTAAGCCCACTCCGGTCAAGGAACCACCCATCATTCCCCTTGGTTCTGATGCCCAGAAAGATGGCTTTGAACAGCAGAAGAGAAGAAGAAACAAAAAGAGAAATGGCAAGGAGCAAGCTCAACCCAAGCCAACCAACCGGTATGAAATCTTCAAATCTCTTGTGGATCAAGAAGACCAAATTATGGAAGGAGCAGATGGGAACCTTGAGGATAATATCATCCATTCTCATGCTCCTCCCTCACCAACCCCTGTCCTAGAACAGGTGATTGACTCCTCTGAGATTTTGCAGCTAGAAAACCCAGGGGCATTGGTAATCCACTCCCCAACACAGCCAGCTATTAAGGATGTCACCATGGGAAATGCAGAAAAGATCAGAGAAAGACCAGCTCTAGGGATTACCCAGGTGGAGAAGAGGTCGAAAAATAGTAATTCCCAAGGGGCGGGCAGGAAATCCAATAAGGATCTAATTGCAGTGCAAGGAGATAAGCTAATCAATGGAGGATTGGCGAGAACAATTGATTCTTATTGCTCCCAAGGTTTCCAATGATTATTCAATCTTGGAATGTGAGGGGTTTAAACAGTAGAACCCATCAATCTGTTGTTCAAAGACTTTTAGAGAGAAGTAAAACAGACTTTCTGCTCATTCAGGAGACAAAAATGTCTTTAGACCTTATGAGTAAAACTGTCAGTCGAATCTGGAGGGGTGCTGGCCATATGGCTGTGGCTGCTCTAGGTGCCTCGGGAGGGATTGCTACTCTTTGGAACCCTTTGGCGTGGATAGCAATAGAACATATAGCTTGGAGGGGTGTCCTCACATCTCTTTTTAGGAACATTGTTACAACTGAACAAGTCTTAATTACAAACTTCTATGGGGCTCAGAACATCGATGGTCAGCGGTTTCAATGGAAAGCTGTTCAAAACATGAGGTCCTCCCGGGAAGATTTTGATTGGATTATTGCTGGGGACTTCAATGCCAAATTATCTGCCAGGGATCAGGAAGGTGGCATCCCAGTTTTGGATACAGGGGACCGGCTTTTAATTGCCCAAGTCCAGGCCTTTAACCTTGTTGATATCAAAGGCCCTGGTACAAACTTTACCTGGACTAATAAGAGAAGAGAGCCATACAACAGGAGGGTTAAGCTTGACCGGTTTCTGGTCTCGGAGGAAGCTTTTGTTAGATGGAATATCAAATTTCAGATTTTGGAGGGCCCAATCTCAGATCACTCTCCCATTTTGCTGGAGGGAGGGACTATGTCAGGGCAATATTACAAACCATTTAAATTTGAAAATTTTTGGTTGCAAAAAGAGGACCTCCGAAGGAAAATTCCACAGCTGGTGGGAAGAAGGTCGTCTCCCTTTTGGGACAGCTATGTTCAAATTTCATAAACAACTTCTTTTTGTTAAGAGTAAACTAAAACAGTGGAGGCAAACTAAAAAATCTGATTTCCAGCTCCAACGGGCTCCCTTGTTGACCGGATGGAACGAGGTGCAAAAACAATTCAGGGAAGGAATCATTTCTGAGCATCTTAAATCCGAGGATGATGCTTTACGCAAAGCGGTTGAGGACATTGATAATCAAGAAGAGATCTACTGGAAACAGAGAGCAAGAAACACATGGTTATTAGAAGGAGACAGAAATACAAAATTTTTCCATCGCTCTACCCGTGCTAGAAGACAATTGAATAACATGGAACTCCTTCAAGACGAGAATGGAAACTCTTTTGACACTCTCCCCGGTATGCACTCCCACTCAATGGAGTATTTCTCAAACCTCTTTAAGGAAAGTATGGAGCATGATGTGGAAGCCCAAAATGAAGTCATTGATGGCATTCCCTCTATTATCTCTCATGAAGAGAATCAGGCCCTTCTTAAGCCCATTGATCGTGATGAACTCAAGAAGGTGGTCTTTGGGATGTGCACTGGAAAATCGCCTGGTCCTGATGGCTTCCCTATTGAGTTTTTTCAGGCCTTCTGGGATACCCTGGAGGAGGATGTGCTGGCTGTCATTGAGGAGTCCCGAACTAATAAAAGAATGCTCAAGGCTCTAAATCACACCTTTATTACCTTAATTCCAAAAGGAGAGGGGGGGGCTCACATTTCTGATTTCAGACCTATTGCCTTATGCAATGTGATTTACAAAATAATCACTAAAATTATGGCTGAAAGACTAAAACCTCTTCTTCAGAATATAATCTCCTCAGAGCAAGGGGGTTTTGTTGAAGGGAGACAGATCTTGGATGGAGTGATCTTGGCTCAGGAGGCTATCCATACTATGCACAATTCAGGTAACAAAGGAATGTTCATCAAACTGGATATGTCTAAGGCTTATGACAGAGTAGAGTGGGGCTTCTTGGTCAAGATGTTGGCAGCCTTTGGTTTTTCTCAAGACTGGATTGCCTGGGTCATGAGCTGTATCTCTACGCCTTCATACTCTGTTTTAATTAAGGGGCTTCCCTCGCCACCTTTTGGAGCCTCTCGGGGTCTTCGCCAAGGAGACCCTTGCTCTCCTTATCTCTTTCTCATCTTGGTTGAAGGATTAGGCAGACTCCTCCTGAGAAGAAGACTTCAAGGACAGATAACAGGAATTAAAATCGGGGCTAAAGTTTTGACTCATTTACAGTTTGTGGATGATACTGGATTGGTGGGAGTGGCCAGCCTCAGGGAAGCAAGAGGAATCAGAGATTCTCTAAACGTCTACCTCCGGGCCTCTAATCAAGTCATCAATGAAACAAAATCCAAAGTGGTCTTCTTTAATCTTGATCAAAGGTCACAAGACAGAGTTATTGAGATCTTGGGATTCACTAGGACCTCTCTTCCTGTAGTTTACCTGGGGGTTCCTCTGCATTTCAAAAAACTGAAAGCTGATTTCTGGAAGGACCTTTTGGATGGCATCAAAGAGAGAATGAATCACTGGTCTCATAGATGGTTAAGCTATGGGGGCCGACCGACTTTCCCGTAGTCTGTTATTCAGTGCCATGCCAATTTATAAATTCTCTATCCTGGCTGCCCCTCCTTCAATTTGGAAAGATCTGGACAAAGTGGCTAGAAGTTTTCTTTGGGAAGGTGCCAAAGGAGAGAGGAAATGGGCCTTGGTTGGATGGGATAAGGTCACCCAGCCCAAGGAAAAAGGTGGGCTGGGATTAAGAAGCTCCAAGTTTAACAATCAGGCTTTGGCTGGTAAACTGTATTGGAGGTGGATTTCCCAGCCAACGTCCCTCTTCAGAGAATCCTCTCTAGTAAATACTTGGGTCTTGTTCACCCCAATGACTTGGGCCGCTTTCCTTTGGAGGGTAATGGATCATTAGTGTGGCAGGCTCTCAAGCTTGGATCTCGCATTATCAAAGATCAATTGTTCTGGAAAGTTGGGAGAGGGGAGAAGGCCCGGTTCTCGGACTGATTCTTGGGATCAGAATCCTCCCATTCTTGCTGTGTTTCCTGAATTGCATCCGTTAAAATCAGCTCTAGAAGATAAGGGATGGATCCATATTGAGAGCTACTTCAATACCAACCAATTGGGGGAGTATAAGATTCAAAAGTTCAAGCGGTCGGGTGAATGGCCTATTCCAATCCCCCTGGAGCAGTGCTCCAACTCGGGAAAAATCTTGTCAGAATGGTTTCTTACTGGGAGAGATGAGGAGGATGAGCTTTCCTGGGGCTTTGGGAACCTTGGGGTTTATACTGTGAAGGAGGGCTATGATTCGATCCTTCCAGAGCCCCCCCCACACTCTTTTCCAGTTCAAGAATGGAGGAAGATTTGGCATCCCAAGGGCTGGCCGAAAGTGAACTTCTTTGCCTGGCAGCTGATGCACAATGGAATCCTGACCTTTGACAATCTCATAATCAGAGGCATCATTGGTCCTTCCAAGTGTGTTTTATGCTATAGGAATGAGGAAACTGCTGATCATCTTCTGTTTGATTGTCCTTTCACACAACAGATTTGGCATCGTTGGTTCTCCCATTTTAAACTTCAGGCTATTGGAGACTTGTCTCGGACCAATTTATGGGAAAGCTGGAAGAGAGGTAGATTTACATCTAAAGCTCTTCGAATTGGTTGGGAGCTTGGTTTCCTTTTTATTTGGTGGCAGGTGTGGTTGGAAAGAAATGCTCGTATTTTCCGTGAAACCTTCTCTTCGGTGGATGGGATATGGCAGGTCATCTGGAGCAAAGTAGTGGAAACCGTTGCCATCTATGCTGAGGAGGAAAATCAGCCTGCTTCTAAGCCTCCGGAAGAGAGAGCTGCTGATCTTGAGAGACAGGTAAGAAGTTGTTGGAAACCTCCCCTAGAAGGCCGGATCAAAATCAACACTGATGGAGCTGCAAAAGGCAATCCGGGCAATGCTGGAAGTGGAGTAATCTGCCGTGATCATGTTGGGGCTGTGCTCTATTGGGAATTGCAAGGTCTGGGATATGCCACAAACAATGAAGCCGAGGCCTTTGCTATTAAATCTGCTTCCATCTGGGCCGTCAAGCAAGGTCATAGAAAGATAATCATTGAGTCTGATTCCCAAATCCCGGTTGGCGCTCTTGATTGCATGAGGAACTTTGCCTTAAAAGCTTGGAGGCTACGGATCTTGGTCTCCCAAATTAAAGAGCTTTGGAAGGAATTAGAGGATGTGATACCTGTTTATGCTAGTAGAACTCTTAATAAAGCGGCTGATTTCCTTGCTAAGATGGGTGCTGAGAGGGAGGTTGGGATGCATCTGCATAGTGATATGCCTGTGGAGGATGCAGAGATTAGACAAGGCCTTGAACAAATTTTGAAATAATGTGCAGTGTTTTTTATGCTAAGGAAATTTTTTGTCGCGATATCGCGACCTGTAGTGCTGTCGCGGCCTCAAGCCGGAAGCTGTCGCGATATCGCGACAGGTTGAGCCTCCGCGGCCTTTGGTGGGTTTCTGTCGCGATATCGCGACATGTCGCGCTATCGCGACATGTCGCGCTATCGCGACATGTCGCGCTATCGCGGTCCTTGTTGAGATCCTGTCGCGATTTCGCACCTCTTTTGAAGTTGAAGAGCAAAGTTGAAATTTCGTCGCGATATCGAGACAGGTTGGAGAGTGGGAAGTCGCAAGGTAATCTTGTCGCGATATCGCGACACGTTTGGCACTTAAGCGGCTGGGAGGAAAATTGTCGCGATATCGCGACCTGTAGCGCCGTCGCGGCCTCGAGCTGGAAGTTGTCACGATTTCGCGACAGGTTGAGCCTTTGCGGCCTTTGGCGGGTTTCTGTCGCGATATCGCGACATGTCGCGCTATCGCGGCTCTTGTTGAGATTATGTCACGATTTCGTGCCTCTTTTGAAGATGAAGAGCAAAGTTGATAATTCGTCGCGATATCGCGACAGTTTGGTAAACTGGAAGTCGCAAGGTATTTTTGTCGCGATATCGCGACACGTTTGGCACTTAAGCGGTTGGGAGGATAATTGTCGCGATATCGCGACCCTTTTGTGGCATGAGAGTCGTTTAGAAACTTCGTCGCGATTTCGTGACTCCTTTTGCGTGCGGCTGCCGAGGGCCCTTCCTGTCGCGATATCGCGACATGTCGCGATTTCGCGACATGTCGCGTTATCGCGACTGTTGGCACCGACGCGGTCGAGACGGGGGTGACTGCCACGATTTCGTGACATGTCGCGATTTCGCGACATGTCGCCTTTTCGCGCCCTGTTGTTTTCTTTGCCCTGTGGTTGTTAGTGCTGCCTTTGTGCTTTGCACTTGTTGTGTTGCTCTTTGCTCTGGGTCGGGATGTGTTCTCTCCCGTTTGTAATTGTTCTTTGTATTAATACAAGTTTTCATTTTTTTCAAAAAAAAAAAACATTTAGAGAATGTTGTTGTGTTTAAATATTTTGAATAGTAGCTTTGTTCTTTCCTTCAAATATTTTGGCTAAAGTGTTCCATGCATCTGTAGATGTTCCTATTGAACTAATATATGGCTGAATTTCATCTGTAATTGCAAAAGTTATTATCATTATAGCTTTTGCTTCATCTTCTTCATATTTTTGAATTTCTCTTGCATCTTCAGTAGGTTTAGTTTTTTTCCCTTTAACTATATCCTAAACATTTTCTACTATCAACATAGATCTTACTTTGTTTTTTCATGATCTATAATTAGGACCTTTAAGTAACTAAGATTCTGAGAGAAATAGTTTATGTGATGTCATGATTAACCTTAAACCTCCAAGCTTTGAAGTATAGAAAAATATATTTGTAATTATTATAAATTCAATTTATTGTAGAAATCCTTATTACTCTTGTAGACACTAAAATCATGTAAATCAGATAAGACTGCCAAGGTGCCACTCTTATCGACACCATATGGCCCCATTGGGCAACCCTCAGGGGTTAATTAGGGGTCCTAACCACTTTTGGGAAGGTTTACCCCACTTTTGGGAGGTTTTGGGCCATGTAGCCATGGTCGTCCCACCCTAGGATGACCATAGTTCATGGTCGTCCCACCCAGGGATGGCCACAAGCAACCATCCCTGGGTGGGATGGCCATGGTCCAGACCCCCCAAAAATTCAAAGGTGGGACAAATGGCAATCAATTTCTACCATTTATCCCACCCAATCACTCATGACAGATTGGGAGACTATCATGGCCATTAGGGACTACAAATTGGAGGCCCAAATGGGAAGCCTCTTCCACCCTATGCATGGCAAAGGTGTTGACAAGTGGCGACACCTGCCTTGCATGCCCAAACTTGCCCCTTTGCCCCTTTTCCCTCTTGGGCTATAAATTGGAGTGTTTTCACTTAATTTCAGAGAGAGACTTTTGCAATTATTGACCATGAAGTGCTACCGATATTTGCCCTCACCTTTTGCCCTCGTATTTGCCCTTGGAAACCTCATCAATCGAAGGTATTTTCAAGGCATCCCCAAATATGCTCATCCTTTTCAAAACCTATCAATTCCTGTGAGTTAATTTACCAAATTTTATGACAACACCCCTAGGAGGATTCTAGACCAGATCCAAGTGGAATTGGTGGCAAAAACCACCCTATTTTGTGGCCATCCCCACCAGGGATGGTTAACAGTCCCAGTTGGAACTCTCAGGGATGGCCATGAATTGGCCCACAATTTTGATCCAATTTTAGTATAGATCAATTTAATAGCATTATATTAGCATCATATTCAATTTTGGTGAAGTTTGGAGTGGTTTTGATGGTTTTTGTGATTATAGTCCTAGTTGGCCCTCTCAGGGATGGCCATAGGTTCTGCTCATAATCTCACTTCAATTTCTACTCAGATCTTTACAAAATCATATTATATACATCATACTAAGTTTTCATGTCATTTGGAGTAGTTTAGATATGTCGATTGCACTTTTTACATTCAATATTGCATGCATTTCATAGATTTTATCATCATACGCATATGCTATTAACATATTTCAATTCCTTGTGTGTAGGTACAGATATTCTAGTGCATGAGGGAGGAGCTAAAGAGTAGAAGAAATATAGCTCAAAGTAGCGGCAACGCAAGCCCGCTTCGCAATCGTGAGTGCGAGAGGAACATTGAAAGCATGCCATAAGTTCATGGAGGGATTGGATCCTTCAAACTTTGTAACTTGAAATGTATCAAATTGAAAGCCCTCAAGGGGATGTATTGTAACCTCTTATTTGAAAAATTAATAAATACAAAGAGAACCCCCCTTTTTCTTAACTTATTTGTCATTTATTTGCTTACTTTATCGTCTCTTTTGCATGCTTTATTAGAACATTAGATGCATTTCAATTTCATTTGTTAGGTGCACCATTTTTCATGCTCTTCAGTGGTGATCATGGTGGGACCCTTGTCCCTTTTCATTTTTACTATTTTTAACCTTGATTTTGCACTTTGGATATTGTAGGTTCTGGCCGTTTTGAGCTGAAATGACCCCTAAATTCCTAATTGGAACTCTCAGGGATGACCATAGCAACCATCCCACCTAGGGATGGCCCCAAAATTTGCAGCCATCCCACCCAGGGATGACCACAAAATAGGGGGTTTTTGCTCAAATTTCTAGAAACAACTTCCTGGACAGACAAGGTAAGTACCTAAACCTTCAATTTGCATTAAGGTTATTCAGAAAAGGGTAAATTGAAGTTTTTCATGTCTTTCTTAGTTGATTGAAAGCTAGATTTCCCCTTTCTTAAATTCTAAAATAACAAACTAAAGAAAAATAGGAAAAAGAATAATCTTAGATATGCATTTGAATGGTTTGCCTACGTGTGACCTACCTAAGGGTTAGGTTTTCATATAGGCTAAATATTTTGTAGGTTCCTTATTTATTTATGCATCTAATTCTGAAAGTAAAATGCTTCTTATGCATTTAGTGAAAAGTCATTGAATGCTACTTTGTTTACTTTCATTAATTATAAAAGGAACCACACACACCACGTCACTTTTAAACGTTAGTGAGTTGGAATTCATCCCCAACCACTAATAGAGTTCAACGACGGTGGGTTTCATCTCCACCCATTGGCTCAAATCCTACGAACCCTATTTTTGGCCAAAGCTAGCTCCAAGAACCATCTTAGCCATGGAAAATAGCATGCATTCCTCTTCGGAGAGGTGTATCACTACCCATGGTCAATATGGGTGAGGACTGGTAGGACCTGTGCTCCCTGATCGGGTATGGGCTTCATCTCCATACTTTGGTTGGTTCACGTGATCAGAATTTCATTGTCAGTTTTCGAGCTATGAGTATATAGGTGAAATCCCTTAAACAATTGAGAATTACATCAACAACATTCAAACACATGAAAAGAGATTCTTTACAAAACAACAAATCAAAAATACACTAAACAGTTTAGGAACACATATCAATATTTAAAAGAGATAAACATTTGTATTCTTGTGTGTTTCTATTTTTGTGTGTTTGAATCATTAAAATTTGTAAAGGAGATAATCACGTAGGGGTTTAGAAAAAGTAGTCATGGTATATACCCGTAGCCAAGCCCACTTAAGGGCTGACATTGCGGGGAGTAGGCAAGGAGATAGAATACATCTCCGATTTGACCCCAAGGACATGGTTATACCTCCTTGGTAGCCTCCTACTCTCCCAAGTCCTAGAGTGTCAGATAAGGGACCTAGCCTACAAGGGACCCCTACATGGGGCATCCCTACAGGTCATAGTCCCAATCAGGGAAATTACTTCCCAAGTATGGACACATCAAATGCCTTCTTTCAAGAAATGCAACCATGCAATGAGGCACCTAAACATAGAGCAATACCACACATTCGTGTGTCTGCTCAGTCCACCTCGCACACTTGTGTGCAGGATCAAGACTATACACCAAGGGTAGGGCTAAATGATCATATTACACTCTCAAATCACCCTTCTCCAAAGTACAAATATCAATATGAGTATGATACTCATCGCATGGGGTGAGCCAATTCTATCCCTACCTTCCTCATTGATGAAGGAAAATACAAGGAAAGTCTTGACTATCCTCAACATAATTATTCCATGCAAGCACGATGTGCCTCTACACCAGCAGAATACCAAGAACATATGTTTAGGAGTGAACCTCAAGTAAATGTGACTTCTCTCAATCAAGGGAAACTCGTAGTAGACCTCATAAATCCTCTTGAATATGATAGGTATCAGGGCAATAGTGCTAGGGCACATAGGCCTCACACAATTAAGTAGATAAACCAACTAGTCAAAAGGTATGTTGATCATCAAGCTAAGTTTAATCAACTTTGGTTAGATAAACAATGCTTGGATCTCTTAGATCATCAACATTATTTAGAAAGACAAAGACTTGAATAGCAGATTCAAGAAACCTTGCACAATGGGGTTCCTACCCCAAGCATGCATAGATAGGAGGCTCATCAGAGGCAACCCACTTTCCATAAAAATAGGTCTCCTAGGCCTAATCAAATGTTGCCACCTTGACCTCCTAGGCCTGATCAGAATTTACCTACTAGGCCTAACATAGATCACCTTCAGCAGGCATTAGTTCCTCCTTGTAGGCCCATTCAAGAAACACCTTATGGGGCTTATGATGATTTGGAACAAGATGAGGAATACCTAGAAGCACCTTTTGGAGGTATGGTTGATGATAATCAACCACCTCAACATATGCTTAACATTCCTCACCCCCTTCCATGGGTCCAAAATAAAGAAGAGGAGATTAAATCCTCTGATGTGTATCGAGCATTGCTTGAGCACATGGAAACTATAGAGAGTAAGATAGCTATGATTGGACTTCAAAATCCCACCTTGCACCAATTGCATAGTCAACCACTGCATCCATCTATACCTTCCCCTCCATACCCTGAGCATTTTAAAATACCCAAATTGGATAGATTTAAGGGGGAGGAAGATGCACAAGAGCACATCACTAGGTTCATGAACCAATGCTTCAATATCTAGGAGAATGATGCATTACTCTTGAGAATATTTTTAATTACCCTCTCTGGCCCAACCATTGAGTGGTTTAATCAACTTCCAAGGCACAACGTCTATACCTTTGAATAATTTGTAGATACATTCTTGGAATATTTCACCTTCAATACCAAGAGAAAGGTGACCTTAACTAACCTTACAAGGTTAAAACAATATGAATATGAGTCTATCACAGACTATGGTAATAGGTGGTGAATGCTTCTAGCTAAGCTACCCTACCTATTTCTAGTGTTCGAGTTGACTCAGATGTTTTCAAAGAGTTATCTAAAACCAATATCATTATTGTTACAACTCCAATAGTATCCCACTCTTGAATATGCTCTAGCATAGGCTAGAACCATAGAAGAGATTAAGATTCAAGAGGGAGAAATCTCAAAACCTCATAAGGAGTGGACTAAGAATCCAAAGGGTAATCTGACACCATCAAAGTCGGTAATAATCAATCAAGTTGCCATCAATATCCTAGGGCTTGCACAAACAATGCCTCCTCAAAAGGTAAATTATCAGGCCCAACCTCCTCCTGCAAGTTACAATAATAATACCCAAGTGAATCAGGGGTAAATTTAGCATCGTCACCCTAGGTGATAGTATACACCCTTCACTGAATCAATGGACTCCCTATTCGATCATCTGTGGGCTGCCAAAGTGATTACTTTACCAGAAATCAAGCCTATAGACCCAAGTATAGGAAAACAAAAGCCTATGGGATGTCGAGAAGATCTATTTTGTAGATATCATAGGCAGATTGGGCATGACTTACCTACGTGCTACGGTTTCAAAAACCTAGTGCAGGATATGATCGAGAGGAATGACCTTCAAGTGGATAATCCTCTCACCACAAGAAACCAATAAATGGGTATTTTCAAAGACCCATTACCCACTCATGAGGTACAAGAAGCTCCTACCAAACAAATGAATGAGGTCAAGGTAGCACCCCCTCAACAAGGGTTCATCGAGATGGTTAGTATTATGACTAGGAATAGATGCTACCCAAGTCAAGTTGCACCACCTGCAGCTTCAAGCGATATTCCATCAACATCATAGCCTCCACCACCTCTAATGCAAAGCCTTCCACCTCATCCAATGGTGATAATAAAAAGTAAGCTTTCTCAAAGCTTACAAACAACATCGACTAGACTTTCCATATACGAGCTTATTCAACAATCTCCACCTCATAGAGAAGCTCTTATGGATATTCTTAAGTCGATTGATCTACAACCCCATGAGTCTAACTCCTTTATCAATTTTGTGGGGCATGTGCAGTAGTGTAAGGAACCAGTGATCACATTCCATGAGCATGAACTCAAACCGATAGCGAGTGATGTAGTTGATCCTCCTCTACACATCATTGCATGTGTGAATGGAACACCATATAAGAGAGTTTTAATTGACATTGGTTCATCAAGTAACATAATAACCACTAGTGCTCTCAAACATCTAGGACTTCTAGCATCCCATGTTGTTGCATCCACCTACACCCTCCGAGCATTCAATGATACGATATGCTCCATAGTCAGCACTATAGTCCTACCCATTTAGGTGGGATGCAAAACTATACCAACATTATGTCATGTTTTGGAGGGTGCAATGGCCTACAACATATTTTTAGGTAGACCTTGGATCCAGGACATGAAGTGTGTCCCCTCCATCACTCACCAATGTCTAAAGTATACTTATGAAGGGTAGGTACACATCATCTCTGTAGACCTTGAGCCCTTTAAGTACTACAACTTGGTGCAACAAATCCCCGAGTCGACCTTACCATCGACTCATGTGGACTTCCAACTGAACACATCTATTCAGGGTCCACTTCCATCACCATCACCTTCCATTACCCCATTACCATCTTCCTCCATACCATCATCATCATTGGCAACTTCAGAAACACCTTCGTCATCGTCATTTCCACATTTCTATAGAGGAACATGTCGAAGAGGCCAATTGATGAGATCCCTCCCATAATTTCCACCATCTCTATGAAAGAGATTCCTAGTCTAGCAGATGAGGAACCATATCATGAGGTACACATTGAGTCATCTCAAGCCTCACTTCCATCTCCTCCACCTTCATCATCCTAGGTTACAATCCATTTAGCTAATACAGGTTTAGGAGAATACCTAGTGAGGAACATCACAATAGTTCCAGCCATTGAGATGGTGCAAGATATGGGATGACCTCGTCTCCCCATAGGTAGCATCGTACCTCTAGGTATACCACCCAATCAAATAAATTTTATATATGGGGGTATTGAATATGGAACATTACCAATTCCTCAATAAGAAGAAGATGAGGAACCTTTCTCTGAGGATATAAATTACATGTCAAATCCCGACTACGCCTTGTGATATCTACATCACTACCATTGGCATGGCTATGGTCTAGGGTTATATGAACAAGGTACTCATGTTCCTTGCCAACCACAATATCAATTACCATATGATAAATCTGGTTTGGGACACAACAAGCTGGTACCTTTAGATGTCCTCATAGAGAGTTTAGAATGCCTAGGTCTAAACTATAGGGATGAGCTTGCATGTGATCCCTATGCTAATCCAAATCATGTCTACTCATTGGGAGATTACTTTCCTATAAATATGATAGATCAAGGGTTATCTCATGATTTCACCCAATCTCATGAAGTGGGTGAAGGTTCACATACCCTTCCATATGATAGTGAGGAAGAGGATCAAGGTCCTCCTCATGAATGGACATTGGATGATGAGTTATATTATGGTATAGCACCCATAAATTACCCTAGTTCATATGAGGAATATGAGCAGGTCATCCCATTGGATGATGAAGAAGAATTCTATCTATGTATGTTCCTAGTGCAACATCCCATCTGGTGATAGCTTTTACCACTCGAAGAGCAAGCTCATCACCTTCCACCACCACCACAACCACCCCCATGAGTCGTGAGACAACCTATTGTCTCTAGATCCAATGGCCCATCCATTAGAAATCATCCATCCATCAACATGATTTCCATAGATCTTATTGCACCATTGCATGATCGAATGACCCATCAAAGCCACTACACCTTGACTTGGGGGTAATCAACTTTGATCGGGAGATTCTCCACCTATCAGTTGTCATCCAACTTCCTCAACCACCATCCAGTCATCACCTACACTATTTTCATAACATATTTTGGATAGGCTAGACAATATTGAGTTACAAGTGAGTCACCAAAACAATGATTTACAATAGATCTTGAATCGACTCACAAGCATCGAGTTACGGTTGAGTCATCTAAAACCTCAACCCCTGGATTGTTAGGACCAACTTCCTATATAGTCCACTATAAATTCTCAATAGAACCTAGGGTAGAGGCAACAATGCCATCAACCTCACACATTTATGCCTTTTTCATAACCCTTAGCATCGATCTTCAATCGATTGTATGAGGTACAAGCAATCATGCTTCCTAAGATTCATCCATTGAAACCTAATAAGCATAGATCAAATTTGCATAAGTAAAACACATATTGTGTTTACCATCAACAAATGGGTCATGACATCTAGACATGTTACCCCTTTAGAGAGTTAGTTTAGGATATGATCGAGAGGTAAGAACTTTATATAGGAGTCTTCCAAGACCCCTTGCTTGCACATGAAGTAAACACAACACTTGCTTATCAAGTTGAACAACCTAATGAGGTGCACACTAATCTACCTCTCCAAGAGTTTGTGGGAATGATCAGTGTTGTAATAAAGAAATAGGAATATCAAAATCTATAGATAGGGGGTCCATAGATAAGGGGTCCATCCAAAGGTGTCTACAATCCCTTTGGTCACCCTAAAATGCTCCAAAGGTGTCTATGACCCCTTTGGTCACCCTAAAATGCTCCAAAGGTGTCTATAAACCCTTTGGTCAATGTCTATGATCCCTTTGGTCACCCTAAAATGCTCCAAAGGTGTCTACAATCCCTTTGGTCATCCTAAAATGCTCCAAAGGTGTCTATGACCCCTTTGGTCACCCTAAAATGCTCCAAAGTTGTCTACAACCCCTTTGGTCACCCTAAAATGCTCCAAAGTGGTCTATGAACCCTTTGGTCACCCTAAAATGCTCCAAAGGTGTCTACGATCCCTTTGGTCACCCTAAAATGCTCCAAAGGTGTCTACAAACCCTTTGGTCAACCTAAAATGCTCCAAAGGTGTCTACGAACCCTTTGGTCACCCTAAAATGCTCCAAAGGTGGTCTACGACCCCTTTGGTCACCCTAAAATTCTCCAAAGGTGTCTACAACCCCTTTGGTCACCCTAAAATGCTCCAAAGGTGTCTACGATCCCTTTGGTCAACCTAAAATGCTCCAAAGTGGTCTATGACCCCTTTGGTCACCCTAAAATGCTCCAAAGGTGTCTATGACCCCTTTGGTCACCCTAAAATGCTCCCAAAGGTGGTCTACAAATCCTTTGGTCACCCTAAAATCCTCCAAAGTGGTCTACGAACCCTTTGGTCACCCTAAAATGCTCCAAAGGTGTCTATGAACCCTTTGGTCACCCTAAAATGCTCCAAAGGTGTCTATGAACCCTTTGGTCATCCTAAAATGCTCCAAAGGTATCTATGAATCCTTTGGTCACCCTAAAAATCCCCAAAGGTATCTATAAACCCTTTGGTCACCCCAAAAGCCCCAAAGGTATCTATAAACCCTTTGGTCACCCAAAAGCCCCAATGGCATCCATTAAGCCCATTGGTCAAATGTATATACATATATATATCAAAATCCAAAAACATCATTAAAATATCAAAAATACAAAAATATTGCATTGCATTACATTTCATATCATTGCATTATAACACTCACTTGCATTAGGCATACCCATCATTGCATTTTGCATTTTAGAGTTGATCATACATGTCTAGCACCAAGTATGTACACTAGGCATCTTTCAAAATCAACTTTATCAATAGTCATTATTCATACATGTTTACATTATATTTATCATTTCCATCCACATTCCATACTATGTGTCTGTTTCCCTTCACTTAGCCATTGTTCATAAGGCATATTTAGGGTTTTTGGTCACTCAGCCATCTCTAGTTTTCTTTTCAGATTTTGTAGAAAGCTATCATGATTTTTAGAAGGTAGAATCCTGCTTAGATTGTACCTTGTATATGTCAAAATCCCAACACATTTTCACATTAATAAATCCAAGTATTGCACAAGGAAATATGAAACCTACAAAGTGGTCCATGTTACCTTAAGCAAAAATTTTACCTCGCTCATCCCCCTATGCGAATGGTTCAAAAATGCTGAGAATTGACAAAAGGACAAGTTCCTCCTTACCCAAAACAATCAAAATCCCTTGCTTCATGCCAAATTGGGGCAAGTATCCAAAAAATAAAAATAAATAGTGGTTGTTACCACTTAACAATATTCAAAAGAAAAAGTGGTTTTCACCATTAGCAAAATCAAAAAGTAAAATAAATAGTGGTTCTCACCACTACCAAAATCCCTTGCTCACCAAAACAAAAATGAGCAAATCCCTAGAGCAATTCAAAGATAAAAGAAAAGAAGGGAGTATTGAACTTGAATCCCTAGAATTCTCAACATTTGACAACCATAAGGTGATCCTCATTACAGGTTGGGTGGCATCAAGCCTTCCTGGCAATGGTGGTATCCTTACGCATGATGATATGTCTATCACATAAGCAACTTGCTTTTGTACAGACCAATGTTTGCATGCGGATGAGCTAGCTTTTGGTAGCCTGTATTGCCTAGTGGTCTAATCCAACTACGTACAAAACTCAGGATAATGATACTCATAGGGTGATCTTCAGTACAGATGGGCTGCATCAATCCTGTTTGGCACTAGGGTAACTTTATGCGTTATCATAGCAATGAACTCACATGCACACACAGGGATATTGAATATCTTGGTCATCCTAGCAGATTTATACTTTGCCAAAAATTCTTGCATGGTTAATATACAACTTTTGATTAGGTAACTAGAGTGTTTGAGTCTCATGAAAATCCCAAACACATCATATAACATTATATTATTCATTTCATTTCATATCATGCTATCACATGTTTGTTACTTTACATTTACACAAGCCATTACATAGTGTCATGATAACGTTAAAATGAATAGATGAATTTTGTACAGTCTATGGTGCTAGCATCTAGTGTGTCAAATAGTATTCATAATCCATCATACATATTAATAAATCATCCATTTCATTATGCATACACACATATACATATCATCAAATCACATCATATTACAATACATGCATACATGATAAGCATCCATCAAAGCATCAATAAAGCAAATATAAGCATTGCATACATCTCATAAAGTAGTAAGGAAACACATGATGATAATATAAAAACTCATATATATATATATATATATATTGGAACCAAAAGATACATCATAATCCAAAAACTTCTTGTAGGCTACAATAAAGTGGGTCCTCATACCTCACGCTCCCAAAATCCAAAAAGAACCATAGAGTCTCAAAAGCCATGGTCATGTAGGATCGACACTATGACTCTCACCCCCACCCTTAATCAGTGTTCATTGAGAACTCCCAGATCTACTACTCCCTACCCTGTCTAACCTCCGTGTAGAGCTAAGAGTCCCCATCCTCATAGAAGATTATCCTGTACCACTCCTTCGACTCTGGTGTGACCCACTAGTAGAAGGATGGGTTGGTAAGTGCCCCCTAAGGTGCACTATCTCATCCTCCAAATCTTGGGTGTATGCTCGCTCCTCTCGATAATGAGCCTAGAAGTCCCCCACTAAGGCCTAGAGCTATGTCACCTCCTCCCGTAGCCTAGTCATCTCACCACTACTAGATCCCCCATGGCTAGGGCTCTATGCTCTAACCTATGCCTAAAGAGTAGCTATCTCTACTACCTACCTATCAATCTCAGCCTATGCACTCTATACCTATGCCTGTAGGAGAGCTCTCTCCTCTACATGCTCCCATATACCTCTGATCAACTCACCTTGTAGCTCAGTAATAGTAGCATCTCATGCTACCAATTGTACCTACACTCCCTACTCATCAAATTAATCCTCACCAAAGTCATCCTGTGGATCCCCTACATCAATGAGATCTATCCACTCATCCTCTACTTGGTGATGCACATGTCACTCACCTACCTCCTCATCTGGAGCCTCATCATGACCCTCATCTGGAGCATCCCTATGAGCCTCCTCCATCACCATAGTTGTATCACCTCCTAGTGGCCCCTCCCCTCACCACTAGTGCATCACCCACCAAGATTCATACTCTATTGTAGTCCCGACATCATCTAGATCAAAAATATCCACTATAGGATCTACCTCCTCTCCCACTACCTCAATTATAGGCCAACCAAGTGTCCTCTCATCCCCATGATATTGGTAGATCACTGGCTCACTAGGCAACCCCTGGCATAGCCCAAACTACCACAAGACTCGAGCATATAGAAAGTACTCCCACTCAGTCCCATGTCACCCAACTAACCATCTCCCTCACCTCACCTGATAAAGTTGTGCCTCAGCCTCAAGCCATGCTGGACAATCCCTGTAGGATCTCCAAGTCACCTCCTCTACCCTAAGTCATGCAAAGGACTGTGCATAATGGTCAATCATACCTGCAAAGTGATGGCTCTAACCTATCTCCTGGTCTCACTACCATAGAATCCCATAACCTATCTCCCTATCTATAAGTATGCTCATGTCATCCAAGGTAGTCCCCATGGTCGATCCACAACAATATGCTACCATCCCCACACCTATAGTAGAAAGTTACATCCTAAGCCCTTCCACCCATGGGAGTGGATATCATACAACTCATCATATAATTGTGCCAACAAAGTAGTGCCCCAAGCCATCACTAGCGATTGCTCTATGGTGCACTCCACAAGTGTAAATACCAACTCCAAAAGGTTCCAGGGGAACCTGGCTCTTGATGAGTCTGGTAGCAACATGTTGGAGATCAACATCATCAGTAAGGTATACCTCATGGTCAATACCTTCCTCATACCATAACTCCACTAATATACCTCCACTAAGTAAGTCACGTACTACCTCCTGCCAATCCCTATCAAAGTATCTCTCCATAATCGTATCTCTCAGATCTCGGTGAGTAGATACAATAGGTCACCCCTCTATCAGAATGTATAAAATCTGATAGACATCCTCTAGAGTCACTGTCATCTCCCCTATAGGTAGGTGGAAGGTGTTGGTGCGAGGATCCCATAAGTCTATCAAAGCAGTCAGATAAGCTCGGTCACCCACCATGGGCTCTAACCGTGTCACTTGCTTAAGACCAATGGCATCAAGCCATTTCTAGTCCTCCTCTATCAATAAGTCCCTAGTGGTCTGAAAGAGAGTCAAAAATTGATATCGACTCTTAACCACCTGGCAGAGGTAAGCAAGTTAACAAAAATGCACCAAAAATGCATCAAAATTACCCAAAAATACCAAAAAAAAGACTCAAAAAGGGACCTTTTTACCCTAATTTTGTGGTCATCCCACCCAAGGATGGCCCCCAATTTGGCAACCATCCCACCCAGGGATGAGCCCCAAAAATGCTTAAAAATCGATCATTTTGACCCCAAAAAATGCTTAAAAATGGGTCATTTTGACCCCCAAAAATAGCCATAAAATAGCAAGAAAACACAAAAAAATGGAATAATAATGCATCTAAACCACAAATAAAGCCTACATTCCTACATTTTATCACTACTACGGTTCATTAACCAAGAATTAGTGTGTTTTTGTTGGAAAAAGTGCACAACTAATTACAATTTCAAGTTCAATAAAGAATAGGAGAAAATGCAGCCCTTACCCGTCTCGCATCGGCTCCATCGCTCGTCGAGTCCTGTGGCTGGCTCATGGTGATTGTGGGATGTTCTCAGTAGCACTCCACTTCGAAAAATCAACCTCCTACTCTTCACCTCTCAGTTTGCTAAGTTAGAAATGTGAAAATGAGCTCATTTGCCCAATTTTGGGCTTAAAAAGCACTAGAATGAGCATGGCCATCCTAGGGTGGGATGACTAGCCAATTGGCTGACCGTCCCACCCTGGGATGGCCATAAACTATGCAGCCATCCCACCCTGGGATGGCCACCAAAAAACCTCACAAAAATAGCTAAAAAAGATCAAAAAGGGCCTAAAACCCACCAAAAATAAGTCAAAATTGATGAAATTCACAAAGGATCAAGATTGAACCCAAATTGTTCATGGATGACTTGAAAAGTCTCTACTTAACTCCCCAAGAAGGCCATTGTGGCTGGACCACTCCATGGGAATGAGGTATTCAGTCTTTTTCTTCCATGAAATATCAACAAAACGATCAAAATCCTCGCAAAATTGATAAATCTTATAATGGGTAAAACTGATGGTTATCCCAATCAAGTCATATGGGTCAAGCGACTCATCACTTTCATCATTGGTCATGCCCTCATCGACTCATCACTTGAGGGGGTAGTCATAATAACAAATTCACAATCAAAATCAACACTTAAACACTCAAAAGTGCAACTTGCATACATTCAAAAGAATCATTGCCAAAGATAAATTTTCAAGCCTATGCTAGGGCAAATAATCAACAAAAATTCAACAAAACAAAGTCTTGGTCTCCTTGAAGCCTTGGGACACATATCCCAAGGCTTATAAGTGAAACATAAGGAACCAAGACCAAGTATACCCTAAGCCCCTACGACTGCCATTGTAGAGTGGCTGAAAGGTATACCAAAATCAATCCTTCAACTATGTCAAAAGCAAGGATTCCAAGAATGTATGCTCTTTCCACAACGGAGGCATCTAAATTTGGTTAGGTTACTGAATAACCTTAATCATTTAATGATTTAGTCATCTATTTTTGCTTAGTGCTCTGTTGCACACAACGCATCTCAAAAAGGGGCATCTGTAGACACTAAAATCATGTAAAATCGAGGATAAGACTGCCAAGGTGCCACTCTTATCGACACCATATGGCCCCATTGGGCAACCCTCAAGGGTTAATTAGGGGTCCCAACCACTTTTGGGAAGGTTTACCCCACTTTTGGGAGGTTTTGGGCCATGTAGCCATGGTCGTCCCACCCCAGGATGACCACAGTTCATGGTCGTCCCACCCAGGGATGACCACAAGCAACCATCCCTGGGTGGGATGGCCATGGTCCAGACCCCCCAAAAAATTCAAAGGGTGGGGACAAATGGCAATCAATTTCTGCCATTTATCCCACCCAATCACTCATGATAGATTGGGAGACTATCATTGTTGGAAATTTTGAGTATATTATTGTCATTGATGTCAAAGAATTAATGATGACATTGGTTGTTATTTATATCAAGGAAAATAAAGGTTTAATGGTTTTACCATGGTGGCACTCGCAAAATAAATAGGAAGATATTTTATGGTGGCAAAGACTATATCCAAAGAAAAGGCCCAAAGGAGAAGAGGAAATTATAATATTTAAATCTATGCAGATTTAAATAATTATAATAATTAAAAATTAAAAGGGCCCAAAGGTTAAAATTTAAATTATAATATTTAAATCTACTTTAGATTTAAATTATTATAATAATTTTAAAAGGTTTAATGTTGGACACCAATGTTAAAATTTAAAATTCCTACCCAAGTGCCGATGTGAAGTATCATAAGGGTGAATACATATTTATAACATAAAATTTAGTGTAAAGAATTGATGGTTATTGTTATGAGAAAATCCCATATACTGCATGTGCGAAATTTGTGAAAGTATTCATGGAAAAAGGGGCAGAGCTTTTTTAGAGATCGAGTTTGGGATAAAGTAGAGGGACAACGAAAGTAAATCCCATCTAGGCAGCTAGTCCATACGACAACTACCTTGGTGCCTAAGTCGTAGCAATAGGGAGGTTTCGGTTTTGAGATGCGGCGAAGGTAGAAGGGTTAAGATTTTGTTTGAAAAATGTTTTTGCACCAAAGATAGTAATAAAGGAGAGTGCATGTGGTTTTGGTTTTGTGTGGGTGCCTAGCCCACGCGGTGGCCTAGTCGAGGCTAGGGCACGAGCCAACAAGTAATGTAGGATGGAATTGTAGTGGTGACAGTGGGGGGGAAATAATTTTTGTTGGATTATTATTCGCTAAGGCTAAGGTATGCTTGCTTAGGGAGTCATAAGGTGTTTGTTTTATTTTTTATTTTTGAATTAAAAAGGGTAGTGTGGAGTAGTTGAGGTTGGTTGAATTAAAAAGGGATTTTTGCCTAGTGTCATGTGTGGTGTGTTAAGTAAATGATGTTATGGTCTTGTTGAAGAATTAAGGTGCATTGAAATATTTTATTTTAAGTAGGAGGTATAAGGTGTATAAGGAATTTATGTGTGTAATTTGTGTGTTGATTGGATTGAATTTTATTTTGCAAGATTAGGAGTAATAAGGTGTGATTAGTTGTGTCCATCCTACCAAAAATTTGAATTGGGCACCCAAAATCCAATTGATAATGTTGGTGCAGGAAGGGTTGGGCACAACTCCCGGGTGACTTTGACGGTGTGTAACCCCCTAGTCGTGGTATCTTAGACCAAGGTGGTATCACAAGGGATTTTTTACTTAAAAAAAATTATGTTTAACCTAGGTGTTGTAGGTGAGTTGGAGAGGAGAGGGCAATCCTCCAAGGGAGGTACCAGGTTCTAATCTCCACCCTACCAAAAAGTTGAATTGGGTACCCAAAATCCAATTGATAATGTTGGTACGGGCAAGGCTGGGCATGACTCCCAGGTGACTTTGATGGTGTAGAACCCCCTGATCGTGGTCTCTAAGACCAAGGCAGCCCTGAAAGGGGTTTTTCACTTTAAAAAAAAAAAAGGTGTGATAAGTTGCTTGATATTCTATTATGACTCTTGCATTGTGAAAGGAAGTTATGAAAGGTTTTGTTGGATATTAATGCTTCATATTTAGGATAAAAGAAGAGTGATTGAATATCAAATTCAGATTTCATTAAGCATTTTTTAAGGTAAAAATTCATGTGGATGTTTTAAGAATATATCTTGCAATCTAACCCTTGAAGTGGCATTAGAAAAATTATATTTTTGTGAGATTGGTTTTGAAGACATATCTCCATAAGATCAAATTAATAGGTATGGGCACATCACTCCTTGTTTAAAATTTTTTGTTGAAGTGAATATTTTGGAACATAAGGTGGAGAGAAAAGGATTGTTTGATAAGCATTGTTGGAAATATTTGAGTTAGGATTTGTACTTCATTGTTGAATATTTTTGGAAATATTTGGGATAGAATTTGAGAACAATTTGTGCTTCTATTGTTGAAAGAGTTTGAGACATTTGAGCTAGATATTGTGAACTACTTGTGCTAGGGTTGAAGACAAGTTAGTGCATCTTTGTGAAACCTTCTGAACATTGGTTTGAGAGATTGATTACAATTGTGGAAGTGTTTGAGATCAATTTTTGTGAGGGAAATTGTGCTTTAGTGCAATTGATCTTTGAGATAAAACTTACAAGAAAGATAGACCAGTATTTTGAAACATGTTATACATTATTTTGATTTGATTTGAAAGGGATTTTGCAAGACATAGAGATTGGTTAATTGAGTACAAGATTTGTGAGTGTGAAACATATTGAGTTTTTTTATAGAGCATATCATTCTCTATATGTTCCAGAGGTTAAATGAATTCTAAGTAGAATTTATTTGTGTGAAGAAATCTTTTCTAAAAGAGATTTAAGTTGTGTTTTGTATGTAAGATTTGAAAATAATTGAGCAGGTTTTATGAGCAACATTGAGGGTAGATTTGACCAAGTCTTTGAGAAGCCTTGAGGACATATTTGAGAAAGTTTTTGAGGAGGCTTGAGGATAGATTTAATAAAGTCATTAAGAAGACTTGACGGTAGATTTGAGCAAGTCTTTGAGAATTCTTAAAGGTAGATTTGAGAAAGTCTTGAGAGAAGACTTGGGACAGTTTTGGTGTAAATTTATGAGCAAATATAGAGCAGATTTGTGCTAGAATTGGGACAGATTTATGAGCATATTTATGCTAGAATTGGGATAGATTTTTGGTGTAGATTTGTGAGCAAAGTTAGAGCATATTTGTGCTATAATTAGGACATATTTTGGTGCAAATTTGAGATAGAGTTAAGAGAAATATTTGGAGGTGATAGATTAGAGAGGATAGAAGTATCCAGTGGATAGAGGTCCATCATCCAATGTAGTGGGAACATAGGTATTCTATGGAGAGAGATCCACAAGCCAGAGTAGTTGGGGTAGAAGTCTTCTAGAAGTTCATCAACCAGAGCAAAGGGGATATATTTATTTTGTAGATAGATATCCATGAACTAGAGCAAATGGGAAAGAGTTCTCTTATGGATAGATATGTGTGAACCAACTAGGGAGATAGATTTCATATATGGAGAGAGATCCATGAACAAGTTGAGGAGATAGAGTTTTCTTAGATCAAGTTCCACAAACCAGAGCAAGGGGATAGAGTTCTCCTATGGAGAGAGATCCACAAACCAGAGCAAGGGGATAGATTTCTCCTATGGAAAGAGATCCACAAATAAAAGCATAGGGGATTGGTATCTCCTTTGGATAGATGTACATAAAAATTGTAATAAGGAATTGATTCCCAAGATATTTGTCGAGAAAATTTATAAGAAATATTTTCTCCACCATGTTAAATTTATGTCTCTCTTGTGTATGATTATTTATGCATTGGTTTGATTACTGCTAATGATATTTCCATTGATATTATTGGATAATATTATTTGGGAAAGAAAATTAAAGTTGATCTTATACTGTTCACCCTCCCTCTTAGTATAAGCCCGTGTACTTTAATTGGTATCAAATCAGGTTCCTTCAAAAGAGTCTAATATCTTGAAGGAAGATATTACAGGAACACAGATGGCATATCAAAATGGATCTTCATCAAATAAGGTATCGTTGTTTTATGGGAATAATTTTGCTTTTTGGAGCATAATAATGAAAACTTACTTGATGGAACACGGATATGAGACATGGAAAACAGTTGAGGATGGGTTCACACCTACAGCTAATCCTCCCATAAATAAATATGGTAAGCTCTTGCATGTGAATAATGCTAAGGCTATGAATGGAATCTTAAGTAGATTACAT
The DNA here is from genome assembly GCA_028583015.1 of Wollemia nobilis. Lineage (NCBI taxonomy): Eukaryota > Viridiplantae > Streptophyta > Pinopsida > Araucariales > Araucariaceae > Wollemia > Wollemia nobilis. Next base: position 3,025,269 of record JAQPPZ010010331.1, on the reverse strand, counting down.
GATGTAGCATTTGTGAAAGTTATGCATTACAAATCAGTAAAAGAGATATGGGATAAATTGAAGTAAACATTAGGAGATAAAAATATCAAGTTGGAAAATTTGTAAAATTACAAGAAACATTTTGAAGATTTGAATATGGAATATGAGGAATATATTTCTACATACTTGCTTCGTGTGGATGAGGTTGTTAATACCATGCATGGACTTAGATTTGAAATTCAATAATCCAGCGTTGCTCAAAAGGTTTTAAGGTCACTTCCTATGAGGCATGATGGAAAGGTTTCACCTATAGAAGAGATGAGAAATATTGAAAAATTTACTATGGATGATTTACATGGAATTCTCATAGCTTATGATATGAGAATAGTAAAGGATCCCAAATCCAAGAAAGAGGTAGCTTTCAAAGCATCAAAGAAGACAAAATATAAGAAACATAATCAAGTGGTGAGTCAAGCAACGATGAAGAAGCTAACTATGGGAGAAGAAACAAGGACTTAAGAAAGAACAAAGATATAAAAATAGTGAAATATTTTAATTGTGGTAATTTTGGTCACTATGCATCTAATTGTCTAGAATATAGAAGCAGTAGCAATGAAGAGAAACATGATCATAAGAAAAAGGATACAAGAAAATCTAGGCATGAAAAGAAAAATAAGTATGGACAAGGCAAGAATGATAAGAAGTTCTTTCAAAGGCACATGAAGAGTTTCTATGTTAACAAGGTAGTCTTGTGGATCTATCTCCACAGAAGACCATCGTCCTCACTCAAAATACCTCTATCCTCACTACCTTGGCTAATGGATCTCTATCCACTGGAGATTATTGTCCTCTTCTTTGTCACCTCCAAAGCTTACTCTTAGCTAAGATAAAATCTACACTAATCATTGTCCTTTGGTCTAGAACGAATCTTATCAATATCTAACTCAAATATACACTAAATTTGATCTAGAACAAATATGCTCAATATCTATATCTGTTCTAGCACAAATATTCCCTCAAATATACACCAAAATCTATCCTCAAATCTGTCCTTAATAATTAACTCAAATGTTGATCCAATCATAAATCAACTCTTCTAGATATGCCCCAAGACTTAACACAAAGCTTGAACAAATCAATCAATAAAATCTTCTCTCAAGTATTCTCAAATACTTACCTTAAATCTATCAATAAGTCCTCTCTAGAACTTTCTCAATCTACTCAACAAGTCTTCACCAAGACTTACCTTAAATATGCTCAACAAGTTCTCTCTAGAACTTGTCCAATCTGATTTTAAGCTTCCACAAAATATTACACAAATTTGTCCTTAAGATTTCACAAAATATTACTCAACTCTATCCTTAAGTCCCCTCTAGGACTTAAATCTGCTTACTAGATTTCACAAAAGCTTATTCAAATCAATTGCAAAACTTACATACAAAACTCAACTCAATATTTTTCATAAACCCTCTTCAATCACACAAACAAGTTTCACTCAAAATATTTTTCAACCTCAAAACATATAGAGAATGGTTAGAGACTCAATATGTTTCACACTCACAAAACTCAACTTAATCTCTTTCAAAAAACCTCTTCAATCACACAAACAAATTTCACTCAGAACTTTGTTTAACCACAGAAACATATATAGAATGGTAAGAGACTCAATATGTTTCACACTCACAAACCACTTTATCACTTTCAAACTCATTTTAAAATCAATTTATATGAAGAACATAAGCTTATACTGAGAAGGAGGGGGGTGAATAGTAGAAGAGCACTTTTTACTTTTATTTTCAAATCAATATTATGCAGTGTATAAATAACAGTATAAATAGCAGTAATCAAAGAAATGCACAAAAAACCATACACAATAGAGATACATATTTAACGTGGTTCACCCAAATATGGCTACCTCCATGGAGAAAATATTTATTATGAATATTTCTCAAATAATCTCTTGGAAATCCTTCCAAATTACAATGTTTATGGACCTCTGTACAAAGGATATGTTGATCCCCTAAATATGATTTGTGGATATCTATCCATAGGAGAACTCCTTCTCCTCTGCTCTGGCTGGTGATCCTCTAGAAGACTACTTCCTCCATTTAAATGGCTTGTGGATCTCTCTCCACTGAAGACTTTTGTACCCACTCAAAGGACCTATCCTAACTGCCCTAGTTGATGTATCTCTATCCACTGGAGAATCTATTTTCTCTGCTCTATCACCTCCAAAGCTCTGTCTCAATTCTGTACTAAAAATAGTCCAATTGATCTAGCATAAATCTGCTTAATCTCTTGTACTAAACATAGTCTAGTTGGTCTAGCACAAGTTTGCTCAATAAGATCACTCAAATCTACACTAAACATAGTCCATTCGGTCTAGCACAAATCTGCTCAAATATTGCACTAAACACAGTCTAGTTAGTCTAGCACAAGTCCACTAAAATCTACACTAAACACAGTCCAGTCGGTCTAGAATAAATCTGCTCAATAGTTCCACTCAAAACCTTCTCAAATCTACTCAACAAGTCCACTCAAAATCTGCACAACTCTGCTCAAAATGTCCACTCAAAACCTGATCAAATATGCTCAATAGGTCCACACAAAACCTGCTTAAATATGCTCAACAGGTCCACATAGAACCTGCACAACTCTATTCAACAAGTCCACTCAAAACCTATCCAAATCTGCTCAACAGGTCCACATAAAACCTGTCCAAATTTTCTCAACAAGCTCACATAGAACTTTTCCAAATCTGCTCAATAGGTCCACACAGTTTCTATCCAAATCTACTCAACAAGTCCAGGACTTGCTCAAATCTATATTGTAAGATTCCAAAAAAGCTCACACAAAATCAGTCCACATGTATTCTCAAAGACTTACGTCAAATTTGCTTAACAAGTCCACATAAAACTTGTCCAATCTCATACAAACATAAAGAGAATTGTTAGAGACTCAATATGTTCTTTACTCAATGTTCAATCACTTTCTCAACTCAATCTCATAGAAGCATAAATAGAATTGTTAGAGACTCAATATGTTCTATACTCAAGAATCATAAAGAGAATGTTAGAGACTCAATATGTTCTATTCTCAAGACTCAATCACTTTCACAACTCAATCTCATAGAAGAATAAAGAGAATTGTTAGAGACTCAATATGTTCTATACTAAAATCTCAATATCAACTCAAATCAAAATATGGTTTTTTTTTTGGAACTTGAACAATCACTTCATACATCCACTTGACTAGGCTCAATCAACTCTACTCAACCAATCACTTCAAGGAACAACTCTTTCTCACAAACCCTAGTCCAAGCATGTATACTCTAACTCAAAATGTTTCCAACAATGCTTACCAACAAATCTCACATAACAATGATACTCATGTTCTTTTGTAACTCAAGTTCATGTTCTTTGCATAACAACTCACTTCAAAAACCATGCTTATAAAACATTTTTTACATAACAATGATACTCATGATATTTTCAAACCCTAAATTAGTGTTTTCACACAACCAATGGCTTCAACAACAATGCTTATAAAACAAGGTTTTAATCACAACTCTCAAGTCAAAAAATATTGAAGCATTAACTCAAAACACTCCACTCAACAAATGGTCTCAACAACAATGCTTATCAAACAAGGTTTAATTACAACTCTCAATTCAGAAAACCTTGAAGCATTAACTCAAACACTTTTGAAAAGGAAACCCTAATCAAATCCTTTTCACTCCAAACTTAATTTCCAAGTAAGCCAATCAACCAACTCAACCAAAGAAGAATTTGCCCATACCTTTTTGCTTGACTAGGAGTTGATCTCACAAATCTGCCACACTCACACATTTCTCTTTTCTAATATCAATAAGGCTTAGAAGACTTCAATCAAATCACAATACAAAATAATGACCCAAAATACACCTTATTAATCCAACTCAAAAATAACATTCACCATAGTCTTCTTTTAATAGAAAAACCCTTATACAAAAAATAATTCTCAAAAGTATTAATAAGAAATTAATTAAGACTTTACTAAAACTCTTTATTACTCCTAAATTAATAAATTTCAAATATCAATCCTTCCACTATAATCCTCAACAAACATTCACCATAAAATTCAAATATCAAACCTTCCACAATAATCCTCAACAAACATTCACCATAAACTTCATGCCTTAATGTATAAAAATAATAATCAATTATGCACCCTTATTCCTCCAACATTTGGCAACTAAAAAAATTAAAATAAAAATTAAATACCTTATCTTTGGAGGGAATCGAACCCTTAATCTCATCTCATCACAAGCACATTAACCACGGCCAAAGTTGCCGCACGAGCCAAGCGCTCATTCGATATTAAAGAAGCACCATGTGCATCTTAATATCACGTCACCTTCCCCCAAGGGAAAAATGTCATGCGCTTTGGGTGCCTCAATCAACACACCAAACAATGCACACGGGTATTCAAAATGCCAACCACTTTGCTGCCAATGTTGGAAATTAAAGCAGTATAAAAAGGTAAAAAATTTGTTTACAACGGTAAGATTTGGACCTTACATTTTTACCTCCTTGGACAATAGCTATCTGGGTAGATTAGATGGCATGGGTGGCAAGGCATTCGACATTAATTTACCTTCCTCTTTTCCTCTCTATTTTTCTTCATTTCCTAATTTCTCCTATATTCCCTAAGGTTGTTAAATCAACCCTATTTAAGCATTGTAATTTCTAAGTTTCGTAAGGTTAATGAATAATATTTCTTATTTCCATTTTTCTCCAAGACTCACGTGCCATATCTGGTATCAGATCCGAGGCCGAAGAGGGCTCGAAGATCGAGGTGGAGGAACCAGCAACATGAGCACCAAGGCAGGTGAGGTCAAGTGGGACCCGCAACACGCGATTTGAGGCAAGGTCGAAGAAGGCCCACGAATTGTGAATTGAGGTGAGGTATGGAGAAGGCCCACACAACGAGCACATGAGGAGGAGGATAAACCTAGGAGAAACCAACCAGAGAGCACCACATGGCGAGAGGAGAGCAAGGCCGACATAGACCGGACGATACAAAACTGACACAAGATCGATTACGTGGTAGAAGGAGAACCAAAAATGTGGCAGACAAAGGGTTACATGGCATAAGGAGGTGACAAGCAACTTGGCAACATGTGATAGGATAAAATAGGAAAAAGGGTGATCACTGATTTCCCTAAGGCAATCAAGTGACTATGCGAGCATTGAGGGTTTTAAACACCTCAAATGCTCTCGCATGGTCAATGTGGTACTAAAAGTCCCAATTTTTTTTCTTTCAGCATGGCCACGAGAAGAAAAAATAATGTAAGCTTCCCTTTCCCCCCTTGAGCCACGTAGCTTGACTAGCTCGAGGAGCCAGTCGTAAGGCGTCTGCCTTCCTATGGGTCACGGGTTCGAAACCCAGCAATGGAAAAATATTTGATTTTTTTTATTAAAAATCGGATCCGAAATAGCATAAAATTCTATTCATTCCCTTTTGTTCTCATCGGTAGTGGTTTCTAAGTTGGTTAGTGCGATTTGTTGATGCCAAGAGGTCACAGGTTAGATTCCTACAGACCATAATTTTTTTTTATATAAGTTCTTTTAATTTTTTTTATATTATTAAAACTACTTATATTATATTTAATATATTAAATATAATTGCTTCTTTAAAATTTTTTTTAGGGCAATTATTTTTTAATTTATTAAATAGTAATATAGTTTTTTAATATTATAAAAGAAATGAAAATATTGTCTAAGAGACAATTATTGTAATCAAAGGGTACTTATTCTTTTATTTGATTCAAGGAATCACAAACTGTAGAACTCGTGTAATAAGCCTAAGAGGCTTACTTTTTTTTTTGTAAAATATACCAAGGATCAAATTGTAAAATTGTAAATAGGCATTGATGATAAGACAAAATGGTTGTCATCATGCCTTATGTGCAATTTTAGCAAGAGAATGTGCAAAGAGGTTTGATGAAAAAGTAAGAGGTTATGGGATCAACATTGTATTTAGCCAACTTCAAAATGCAGTGATAGCACATCAAAGGCATCCTGACTCAGGGTACAAGGTAGAATTTGAAGACAACTCATTCGGGAGTCAATTTGAACAATCAGAATCCCTACAAGATGCACCACAAGAATCAGAGTATACACACTACAATATTTTAGTGGAAATCTTAGAACCAGAATCACTATAAATAATATTGATAAGTGACGACAAAGAAGAAGTAGCAGATAATTTTTGTGAATCAAGAGATAGCATCCCGACATCAAGAGGAATAAGTAGTGAATGATAGAGTAGAAGAAGTTAGATTTGAATTAAATTTGTAATCTTTTCTTTCTTCCTTCTTCTTCTTTCCTTATTTCAAATATCAAAGTACTTTATTGCAACCATGAAATAAAGAGAATTTTTTGGTAACTATGGCCTCACACAATAGCTTACATATACCAGAATTTAACGATTATGACTATGGTTATTGGTCTATAAATATGAATACCTTACTCATAGGAAGAGGTTTGTGGGACATAATAGAAGAGGGCTACACAGAACCCTCAGACTGGACAACACTATGTGTTGTAGACAATAAAACACGAAAAGAAGAGAAAAAGAGCAACTCTTCTGCTCTTTCTCATATCCGAGTTGCATTGGAGAAAAGCATATTCCCTAGAGTCCCCGCTTGTACAACTACACAAGCTGCATGGAAAGCATTGAGTGATGGATTCCAAGGTATTAATCAAGTGAAGTATGTAAGGCTTCAAACACTGAAGAGAGATTTTGAAAATCTCCGAATGAAAGATGATGAAAAAGTCGATGATTATTGTGTTAGAGTAAAAGAAATTATGGATAAAATGGTTACACTAGGCAAATAAATAAAGCCTGATATAATTATAACAAAAGTGTTGTGAACACGTACACATAAATGGAACCATATTGCCATAGTTATAGAAGAATACAAAGATATTTTCCTTTTAACATTCGATGCATTAATTGGATTGTTAATGTCACATGAAGAGAGGTTTCCTAAAACTTCTTCAACTAGCTATGGAGGTGATGATAAGGCCTTCACTTCCAATGAAAAAAATGGAAGAGGATGGGGAAGAGGTCAAGGTAGAGGCAAGCAAATAGGTAGAGGTAGAGGCAACTACAGAGGAGGCAATCAAAATAGAGGAGGCAACCAGAACAGAGGAGGCAATTCCAATAGAGGAGGCAACTCATATAAAGGAGGCAATCAACAAAGAGGTGGAAATCATAATAGAGGAGGAAATAAAGGACAAAGTGGAAATCAAGGGTGAGGAAGTGACAAGTCAAAATCAGCTTGTTTCAACTGTGACAAGCCAGGTCACTTCGCTCGCGACTACTGGTCAAAATATTCACAAGGCAGCTGTAGTCAATATGGTAATTATGGAGAATAAGATGATACCTCTAATATTTTTATTTCATATGGACAATCAGAATAGAATCTAAATGACACATAGATTCTGGATATTGGTTGTTCAAACCACATGAGTGGCAAAGAACATTTATTTGATACTCTAGATTCCACTTATAAATTCCAAATCAAATTAGGGGATGATAAGACATTGCAAGTAGAGGGTATTGGAGCCATGGAGGTTCCAACCAAAGAAGAACTAAAGAAATTACATGACATATATTACACTCCAAATCTCCAACACAATCTGTCAAGCATTGGAAAAATTATGGAAAACAATTACAAGCTTGTATTTGATGAAGGACAATGTATCATTTTTTATAAAAATAATTGTAATCGTGTCATCACACAGGTCCCCATGAAAAAGAACAGGTTATTCCCTCTAAAATTTGATGAGCCAAGAGGAGCTCAAATTGCAAATGTAGCTATAACAAATCCAAGTGTGCTTTGGCACTTGCGATATGGTCACCTTAATTCCGCTAGATTGAAACTTCCAACTTCTCAAGCTATGGTGACAGGACTTCCCAAAATCAATGAATAAAAGGAGGTTTGTGAAGGATGTGCTTTGGGAAAGCACTCAAGGTCAAAGTTTCCAAAAGGACAAGCATGGAGATCTAGCTATCCACTTCAATTAGTACATTCATACATTTTTGGACCAATGCAAACACAAAAGTCTTAGAAACAATTCTTATTTTCTCACTTTCATAGATGACTTCTCTAGAATGTGCTGGATTTATTTTTTGAAATATAAATATGAAGATTTTGATTGCTTCATAGATTTTAGAAACAATGTAGAGAATAAAAGTGGGAATTATGTAAAATGTCTTAGGACATATCGAGGAGGTGAATACTCCTCAAAAGCATTATTGAAATATTGTAAACCAAGTGGGATTGAAAGACAATTCAGCACTACCTATACCCCACAACAAAACAATGTGGCCGAGAGAAAGAACCACACCATAGTTGAAATGGCGAGATCGATGCTTCGGAATAAGCATCTAACTCATATGTACTGGGCAAAGGCTATAGGAACTAGTGTATATATTTGAAATAGAAGTCCTACTTCTAGTTTAGATGGTGTCACTCCTTATGAGGGGTGGTACGAAAAGAAACCTAATGTAAAGCACTTCAAAGTGTTTGGTTCTTTATAATATGCACACATTCCTGATGAGAAAAGAAAGAACCTTGATCCAAAAAGTCATGCTTATATATTTTTAGGGTATTATGAGTCTACAAAGGCATATAGACTCTACAATCCCAACACTCATAAAGTTATACTCTCCAGGGATGTAATTTTTGATGAAGGAGGAGAATGGGGTCATCAAAGAATTTTTGTTGATGATGAGTCCCAATACGTAAGTTCTTCATAGGTACAATAGGTGTCTCCAAAGAAAAACAAAGGCACACCACCTCCTCAAAACCCATAAAAGAGTACTACATCAAGTACTTCAACCACCACTCCAAGTCCTTCTCCATAGAGATCAATAAGTTCTTCACCGATGGAAATTGATAGAGACTCTCCATCGAGAGGCAAAAGAACATTACAACATCATCCATATTTTCAAATGTTGGATCCGAATTTCTAGATAATATTCACTAGAAGCCAAGCTAGTGAGATGAATATAGTTTTGCAACAACTTGAAAATTTGTAATTGTATGGATATGATGACTCCCATGATCCTAGGGTAGATGCACTCAATTATGCTTTATTGGTTAGTACACAGCTAGAACCAGCTATTTATGAGAAGGCATGTACTCAAAATGTATGGAAAGAAGCCATGAAAGAGTAAATAACCTCTATAAATAATAATGATACATGGGAGCTAGTAAAGCTGACCAAAGGAAAAAAATGTGTTGGGTGTAAATGGGTCTACAAGACCAAGTATAATGTTGATGGAAGCACTGAGAGGCATAATGTGAGACTAGTAGCAAAATGTTTTACTCTAAAATTTTGCATTGATTATAAAGAAACCTTTGCTCCTATTGCATGACAAGAAACAATCAAAATAGTTCTTTCCTTAGCAGCCCATAAAGGATGGAATGTTCAACACATGGATGTGAAAAATACTTTTCTAAATGGATACTTAATAGAAGAGGTTTATGTTCAACAACCTCAAGGTTTTTAAGAACAAGTAAAGGAGAACCTTTTTTACAAATTGAAGAAAGCACTTTATGGCCTCAAGCAAGCACCAAGAGCTTGGTACTCACGCATTGATGGCTATTTCAGTGAGAATGGATTCACAAGAAGCAAAAGTGAACCAACTCTGTATTACCTAAAACATGGAGTAGACATTCTCATAGTTTGTTTGTATGTGGATGATCTAATATTTATGGGTAGTAACAATAAAATGAATATGGAGTTCAAAAACTCCATGATGAAATAGTTTGAGATGAAAGATATTGGTTTAATGCGATACTTCCTAGGGATGGAAGTGCATCAATCAAATAAAGGGATCTTCATATGTCAACACAAGTATGCTCGAGACATGATCAAGAAATTTGCCATGGATTAGTGCAAATCAGTTGCAACTCCAACTGGACATGGGATCCAATTGAGCAAGGACAATGTAGCATCAAAGGTTGACATGAAAACTTAAAGAAGCATGGTTGGGAGTCTGATGTTTCTCACCAACACAAGGCCCGATATTCAATATGTTGTTTCTCTAGTTTCAAGGTTTATGGCTAGTCCATCTGAGTTGCATCTACAAGCAACTAAAAGAATATTAAGATATGTAAAAGGTACATTGGATTTTGAAATCCATTACCAAAAATATAATTCTGTGAAATTAGTTGGCTTCAGTGACAGTGATTTTGGCAGCAATATAGATGAAAAGAAATCTACATCAAGAAATTGTTTTAGTATAGGATCAGGACTAATTACATGGATTTCCAAGAATTAAATTGTTGTAGCATTGTCATCGACCGAGTCTAAGTATATAGCCATCAAACATGCTAGTACTCAAGCCCTATGGTTGATAAAAGTTCTTGAAGAGATTGGATAAAGTCAAAGTGGTCCAACTTGACTGTATTGTGATAATATAAGTGCCATTTAGTTGGCCTATAATCCAGTCCACCATAGTAGATCAAAGAATTTTGATATGAAGTATCAATTCATTAGAGATATGGTGGAACAACAAATAGTTGAGCTTCAATATTGTAACACTTTGGATAATATTGCAAACATCTTCACCAAAGGTATAGCTAAAGCTCAATATATAAATCTGAGAGATTGTATTGTTAGTCCTCTCAACTTTAAGGGGGAGAATTTTGGAAATTAAAGCAATATAAAAAGGTAAAAAATTTGTTTACAACGGTAAGCTTTGGACCTTACCTTTTTACCTCCTTGGATGGTAGCTGACTGGGCAGATTGGACATCATGGGTGGCAAGGCATTCGACATCAATTTCCCTTCCTCCTTTCCTCCCTATTTTTCTTCATTTCCTAACTTCTCCTATATTCCATAAGGTTGTTAAATCAACCCTATTTAAGCATTGTAATTTCTAAGTTTCATAAGGTTAATGAATAATATTTCTTATTTCCATTTTGCTCCAAGACTCACGTGCCATAGCCAGCACCTTTGTACTTTCCTAAATGCCACCAGGACACAATTGCCCAATGAAACTTGAGGATGAAAACTTCTTCCTTTATCCCTTTATTGCCATGTTTTTGTAAATGCACAAGCTCTCTTTTTGCATGCCATCGATTCTTAATTCGAGCAAGGGTAAATAAAACTTAGGTTTGTTGGGCATATTTATATGCTCCTTCATTGCATTAACAACGTCGGTGCTCATGTGCTTCCTTCCATGACATTGGTGGTAAAGGCTTCAAATGCCTTTTATTAAACCCAACCTTTGGGTTTAATTTACTTTAAACTTTGTGCTTTGAAATATTTTTCCCTCCAAAACCCAACCTTAGGGTTTTATAAAAAATAATTAATTGTCCTTTGTAAACCAAATAATATTATAATTAAAATTATAATAATTTATTTGGGTTTTTCACCATCTTGGATAAATATTATAATAAATATTAGAATATTATATCCTTCCATTGCTTCGTATATATTTTCTTCCAAAGGAGAAATGAAACCAATTTCTGACCCATTCTTTTGGGTGTAAAATAAAAATATTTTAACCCATTATAAATTTCCTTTAAAATTTGCACTCAAACTGAAGAAGAACTATAACTGACATCTTGACATCAATGAAAACTTTGGCTTTGGGACTCAAAATTTCCAACATTAGAATAAAGAAAAAATTGTTTCACAGAATTTGAACTATCAATCCAATGCTCTCAATTAATAATTCTCATCTAATTTTACTCAACCATTCACTCAATGAAACACAACTTTCTTACAAACCCTAAATAAGTGTTTCACAATGCTTCCAACAACTCACAATTTGGAACTTAAACCTTAATTCAAGACGTAAAAATGATATTCATGAGCTTTCACAAACCCTAATCATGCACATGAAAGTTCACTCAAATATTTCTAATAATGCTTATCAAACAATCTCACATAACAATGATACTCATGATATTTCACAAACCCTAGTTTAAGATAGTTCTCAATTTCACTCAATTATTCTCGCAAACATTCACCAATCATGTATATGATAACTCACTCAACAATACTTATCAAACAAACCTTTTCACTCCAACTTTGCATTTCACAACATTCAACCCAACACTATTCACTCACAAGGATGATATGCCCATACCTTTTGTTTTGATGAAGATTTGACCTCAAAACTTGTCTCAATCACAATCACTCTCTTTGCCAATATCAAAGGTTAGATAGAAAAAATCTTCTCAAAATTTTCACCCAATTATTTTCCTCAAAAATATTTCACCATACAAAAATATTAAATCTCAATTACACCTTATAATCTCCACACTTAAAAAATTATTAGCAAAGATAAAATAACTCATTTCCACAATTGATTTCCTTCATGCACCTTATTACTCCTCTCAAAAATTAATTATCACAATATAAATTTATTTTCAAAATTTCTAGCCACCAAAATTAAAATAAAATATTTTAATTTTATAATCCCTTATATCTCCCTCAACAACTTACAATCCAATTTTAAATTTCACTTATGTTGGCAATTTTGGGTACTTTGGGTACATTGCCTTTGCTCAAGTGTATAAGTTGTCATTGATGTCAAGAAGCTTTTGAAGGAATTTGATTTGATGTAAAATAATTTGTTTTGATGAAGGTTACGGCATGACAGGTTCGAAAGAAAGTAAGTTAGAAAAGTGTCACGATATCGTGACATGTCGCATTTTCACGACTTAAGCAGGAGAGAGAAAGAAAGTTAGAAAAGTGTCGCGATATCGCGACATGTCGCATTTTTCCGACTTAAACAGGAGAGAGTCCGAAAGAAAAAGTGTCACGATTTCGCGACATAATGCAGAAGAGAGAGTCCGTAGTGTGAATTGTCGCGATTTCGTGACAAGTTTGAAGAGAGAGAAAGTATCATGAAAAGTGTCATGATTTCACGACATGCTGAAGAGTTTGAAGTGAGAACTGTCATGATTTCGCGACATGCTACAGAGTTCGAAGTAAGAACCATCGTGATTTCATGACATGCCACAGATGAAAATGTTCCAAGTAAGAACTGTCGCGATTTCGTGACATGCAGCAAAGGAAAGGTTTCGAAGTAAGAAATGTCGCGATTTCACGACATATTGAAGAAAAAGCGTACGGATGCAGAAAGTGTCATGATTTCGTGACATGTTCCATTTTCGCGGGCGTAAGGCAAAGAAAAGCACAAGGCAGCGAAAGTGTCACGATTTCGTGACATGTTTCGTTTTCACTACTGCCTGTAGAGAAGAGTATGAAAGCGAAAGGTGTCGCGATTTCGTGACATGTCATGTTTTCGCTAGTACAAGCAGAGAAGAGTGCAAGGAAGCGAAAGTGTCACGATTTCATGACAAAAATTGAAAGCAGGTCTTCTATAGGAGAAGTGTCATGATTTTGCGACAAAAGTAGAAAGGAGGTCGATGAAGGGAGAAGTGTCGCGATATCGCGACAAAAGCAAAGTTGATGCTGACAAAGACAAAAGTGTCGCGATATCGTGACAAAAGCCAAAAGAAAGTGTACGGTTGCAAAGGTGTCATGATATCGTGACATGTTGTTTCACGACAAAAGCTTCAGAAGAGTTACAAAGGCAGTTGAAGCCGACAAAGTTAAATTTGAGCCGACGAAGATTAGGGTTTGCAGTCGACGAAGTTTAGGGTTGTGCAACCGACTAAAGATCAGGGTTACTGACCAACTAAGATTAAGGTTTTGATCTTAAAAGTGTTATTATAAAAGGTAGGCTGTTTTGAAGAGTTGGAGTGTTGTGCGTTGCGACGTTCGCTGATAGAGCGTAGAGTGAGAAGTTCGATCACCGAGAGCAGAGTGCAAAATTCGATCGAAGTGTGCAGAGTGAGCGAAGAGTCATGGTGAATTTTTCTAAGTACTACTGTGTTTGCGCAGATAGTGCAAAGGTTGAAGTTCGACCAAAATGCGGCTATGATTGCGCAGAGAGAGCAGAGGACTTGTGAGCTGAGTTTGATAGTTCTATCAGAGAACTTGAGGACAGAGATGTATTGGTTCTATGAGAAGAACCTGAGGATAGATTTGGTTGCTGAGCTGCTATGGACGTGATCATAGAAGGTAGAGGTCTCTTAGGCTAAGCATTGAGGACAGGAGGTCTTCGGTGGAAAGGAGTTCCACGTGCTGGCAAGAGGTAGAGGCAGTTGATCTTCTGAGGGATCATTTCCAGAGTAGAGGGGAAGGTATCTCCTTTGAGTAGAGGCTCATAAATTCTGATTGGGAGAAGGTATCTCCTTTGAGCCGAGGCTCATAAACATTGTAATTGGGAAGGATTCCCAAAGAACCTTGAGATAACTTTTAGGAAAAAATTTTGTGGATGTAGCCCAACCATTTTGGGTGAACCACGTTAAAAATGGGTCTTCAATGTGTGATGCTTTCTGTCTTGATTAATGTTGTGTTGATGCCACTGCTATCTAAAGTTAAAATTATTAATTGGTTAAGTCTTATACTTGTTCACCCCCCCTCTCGGTATAAGCTTGTGTTCTTCAATTGGTATCATAGCAGGTCTCTCCAGAAAGAGCCTAATAGCTTGGAGAAGGATCTATCAGAGGAACATACAGATTCAAAAAGAGATGAAGAGGTTGAGTTCGATCTCAAAGGTGAATTCTTCTTGGCTCTAAGAAAGCTTGAGAAATTCAGGGAAGAGAATTCTGTTCTCAAGTATCAATGTCAGGAAGAAGAGATAGCAAGATCAGAATTGTCTCAAAGTGTTATAGACTTCAAAATTCTAGTGAAGAAGGGAAGAAGATTGAACAGGTTCTGACAGAGGCTCTAAAAGGAAAGGAAGCTGATTGCGAGAAACTAGAAGAAGAGGTTATGTCTCTTAGAGTGAAGTTGGAACAGTTGACTCTCAGATAGAATACTCCGTGTGAAAAGCAAAAGAAGGATGGTATCACCATTTATGAAACAAGGTCTTCAAGCAAGATCAATCTTCATCCTGAAGAGCGGTGGATTCCAGTTGGTCACAAGAAGAACAACCATCCAAGGCATCAAAATAGGTTACATAATACTTTCCATGGCTATTGTTTTTCCTGCAAGAAATTTGGTCACGAAGCTATGCATTGCAATAAGTCTTTGAATAGCCATAGTAAGGAAAATGTTAACTCTTTTGCACCTCTTATGAATAAAAATGTCATGTGTTACAAGTGCAAGAATTTTGGGCATATAGCAAGGATGTGCAGTTTGGATAGATCTAGCCTTGAGTTCACTAAAAAGAGAAATGAGATCAAATCTAAGTCAATGATAGTTCAAACTACTTTTCATGCTCAAGACAAAGTAGAAAAATGGTATCTTGATAGTGGTTGTTCAAAACATATGATTGGTGAAAAGGAAAAGTTTTTGGTCTTAAAAAAAACAGAGGAACAGTCAGTTTTGGAGATAACAGGTCAGCTAAAATCTATGGTAAAGGGACTCTTAGTTTGGATGGGAAATCCAAAATAGAAAATGTGCTTTATGTAGAAGGCCTAAGACATAATCTTCTAAGTGTGAGTCAACTTTGTGATCAAGGACACATAGTATCTTTCTTTTCAGATAGATGTGAGATAAGTAAAGAAAAAAATGGAAAACTCATTGCTAGTGCTACAAGGACTCCAAACAATCTTTACATGCTAAGTGAGATAAAAAAGGAAAAGTGTTTTCTAACTCAAGAAGATGAGAGTTGGCTATGGCATAAAATATTGGGGCATTTGAGCTTTGATAATCTTGTCAATATTAGTAACAAGGAAGCAGTTAGAGACTTGCCCAAAATAAAAAGGCCCCATAACATCATTTGCGGTCCGTGTCAACATGGAAAACAGACTAGAACCAGTTTCAAATCAAAAGGGTATACTTCTTCAAAACCATTGGATCTTATTCATACTGATTTATGTGGCCCTACCGGAACTCAGAGCATTCAGGGAGAAAGCTACTTCATGTTGTTTATAGATGATTATTCTAGAATGACTTGGGTTACTTTTCTCAAAGAAAAATCTGAAGCTTTTGAAAAATTTAAAGCTTTCAAAGAAATGATTGAAAATGAGACTGACAAGAGAATCAAATGCTTAAGATCAGATAGAGGAGGAGAGTTCACTTCAAATGAATTTGTGGAGTACTGTGAGCAACAAGGAATCAAAAGAGAATATTCAATAGCAAGAACTCCTCAACAAAATGGAGTAGTTGAAAGGAAAAATAGAACTATTGAAAATATGGCTAGAGCTATGTTAAATGAATCAAAACTTTCGGATGGCTTTTGGAAAGAGGCAATCAGTACAACGAGTCTACATTATCACCAGGGCCCAACTTAGAGTCAATCATCATAAAACTCCTTATGAGTTGTGGAAAGGAAGACCAACTACAGTAAAATACTTCAAAGTGTTTGGGAGTAAGTGCTTCATCGGAAGGGAAGATCAGAATTTGGGTAAGTTTGATCCTAGGTGTGATGAGGGAATCTTTCTTGGATATTCCAGCGAAGCAAGGCCTACGAGATGCTTCAACAAAAGAACTCATACAGTTGTAGAGAGCATAAATGTAACGAGTTGATGAAAAGATAGGGATAAGAGAACCAGTCAAGGAACTCAGTGATGAAATTTGTCAAGAAGAATTCAGAGAGGTTTCAGATGAAGAAGAGGAAAGACAACAACCGCTTCCCAAAACTCCTTCACGATATGTTCAGAAACATCATCCCAAAGATTTGATCATTGGTGATCCAAACAGAGAGGCAAACAAGAAGAAGAGTCATTCCTTCACATGATTCTACAAATGTTTCATTATTATCTCAGATTGAGCCAAAAGATTTCAAAGAAGCATGTGCAGATAAATTCTGGGTAAAAGCAATGGATGAAGAGCTAAATCAAATAGAGAAAAGTGAAACTTGGGAATTGGTTCCAAGACCTAAGGACAAGAATGTCATTGGCACAAAATGGATATTCAGAAATAAACTCAATGAGGATGGAAATATTGTCAGAAACAAAGCTAGGTTAGTCTGCAAAGGTTATGCTCAAGTAGAAGGTGTTGATTTCGAAGAGACGTTTGCTCCTATTGCTCGTCTTGAAGCTATCAGAATGTTTTTGGCCCTTTCAAGCTTCAAATCATTCAAGGTATATCAAATGGATGTAAAGTCAACTTTTCTAAATGGGGTGTTGGTAGAAGAAGTCTACATAGAACAGCCAAAAGGAGTGTCTCTCAGAATAGTCAGACTATGTGTGTAAACTAAAAAAGGCCTTGTATGGGTTAAAGCAAGCACCTAGGGCTTGGTACTCAAGACTTGAAAAGTATCTTCATGAGCAAGGCTTCAGGAAAGGTGTGGAAGATAGCAATTTGTATATTAAGGATGAAGGTGATGATATGCTGATTATGGTTGTCTATGTTGATGATATTATTTTTGGGGGAAATAATACTCAGATGTGCAAAGATTTTTCTAACACCATGCAGAAGGAATTTGAGATGTCTATGATTGGAGAGTCTGTCATTCTTTTTAGGTCTTCAGATTGCTCAATCAAAAGATGGTGTATTTCTCTCTCAAGGAAAGTATATCAAAGAAATGTTGAAGAAATTTGGGATGATGGACAGCAAACAAGTATGTACTCCAATGATTACAGGGTGCAAGATGAGTAAAGATGATGAATCTCCAGTGGCAGATCAGAGGTTGTATAGATCAATGATTGGCAGTTTATTATATGTTACAGCTACCAGACCAGATATCATGCAAGCAGTTGGGTTAGTAGCAAGATTTCAGGTAGCTCCAAAAGATTCTCATGTTATAGCAGTTAAGAGGATATTCAGATATCCGAAGGGCACTATGGACTTTGGGCTTTGGTATCCCAAAGGTGATGATTTCACCCTCACGACTTATACAGATGCAGATTGGGCAGGCGGTATTGATGATAGGAAAAGCACTAGTGGTGGAGCATTCTTTCCGGGAAAGAGTTTGGTTTCTTGGCTAAGTAAGAAACAACCTTCGAGTTTCCTTATCTACAACAGAGGCTGAATACATAGCAGTAGTGGCTGGGTGTACACAGGTTTTATGGATGAAAACCACCTTGGAGGATTTCAAAGTCAGGCATGAACAACCCATCTCCATACTTTGTGATAATACAAGTGCCATAAGTATTTCCAAAAATCCAGTAATGCACTCAAGGACAAAGCATATTTCCATCAAGTATCACTTTCTAAGGGAGAAAGTGCAAGACAAGCAAGTCAAGCTAGAGTATGTGTCTACTAAAGAGCAGATTGCAGATATCTTCACCAAACCTCTTCCAAGAGATACGTTTGAGTATCTAAGGGAGAAATTGGGAGTTGTACTCCCACCCCAGAATTAATCACCTCATCGGGAGGTGGGGGAGGGACCAAGCTAAGAGGCTCATTCTTAGTCCCGAGCCCCAAAGGTGACCCTTTTGCCATTGATGACAAAGGGGGAGAGATATGAGTAAGGGGGAGAGCTTCAAGTGAAGAGGAAAGCTTCAAGTCAGGGGAGCAAAACTTCAAAGGAAGATTCTCGGTTGTGGGCATAGTTTCTCAGTTGTTAGCACAGTTGGTTTCAGTTTTGGCTCTTGAGACGTGTTTTTAGTAAAGGTTTGCCATCAATGACAAAGGGGGAGATTGTTGGCAATTTTGGGTACTTTGGGTACATTGCCTTTGCTCAAGTGTATAAGTTGTCATTGATGTCAAGAAGCTTTTGAAGGAATTTGATTTGATGTAAAATAATTTGTTTTGATGAAGGTTACGACATGACAAGTTCGAAAGAAAGTAAGTTAGAAAAGTGTCACGATATCGCGACATGTCGCATTTTCGCGACTCAAGCAGGAGAGAGAAAGCAAGTTAGAAAAGTGTCACGATATCGCGACATGTCGTATTTTCATGACTTAAGCAGGAGAGAGATTTCGAAAGAAAAAGTGTCACGATTTCGTGACATAATGCAAAAGAGAGAGTCCGTAGTGTGAATTGTCACGATTTCACGACAAGTTTGAAGAGAGAGAAAGTATCACAAAAAGTGTCATGATTTCGTGACATGCTGCAGAGTTCGAAGTGAGAACTGTCGTGATTTCGCGACATGCTGCAGAGTTCAAAGTGAGAATCGTCATGATTTTGCGACATGCTACAGATGAAAATGTTCCAAGTAAGAACTATCGCGATTTCGACATGCAGCAAAGGAAAGGTTTTGAAGTAAGAAATGTCGCGATTTCATGACATATTGAAGAAAAAGCGTACGGATGCAGAAAGTGTCATGATTTCGTGACATGTTCCATTTTCACGGGCATAAGGCAGAGAAAAGCACAAGGCAGCGAAAGTGTCACGATTTTGTGACATGTTCCGTTTTCACTAGTGCCTGCAGAGAAGAGTGTACGAAAGCGAAAGGTGTCGCGATTTCATGACATGTCATGTTTTCGCTAGTACAAGCAGAGAAGAGTGCAAGGAAGCGAAAGTGTCACGATTTCACGATAGAAACTGAAAGCAGGTCTTCTATAGGAGAAGTGTCACGATTTCGTGACAAAAGTAGAAAGGAGGTCGACGAAGGGAGAAGTGTCGCGATATCGCGACAAAAGCAAAGTTGATGCTGACAAAGACAAAAGTGTCACGATATCGTGACAAAAGCCAAAAGAAAGTGTATGGTTGCAAAGGTGTCGCGATATCGCGACATGTTGTTTTGCGACAAAAGCTTCAGAAGAGTTATAGAGGTAGTTGAAGCCGACAAAGTTAAATTTGAGCCGACGAAGATTAGGGTTTGTAACCGACGAAGTTTAGGGTTGTGTAGCCAACTAAAGATCAGTGTTACAGCCGACTAAGAGTAAGGTTTTGATCTTAAAAGTGTTATTATAAAAGGTAGGCTGTTTTGAAGAGTTGGTGGTGTTGTGCATTGCGACGTTCACTGATAGAGCGCAGAGTGAGAAGTTCGATCGTCGAGAGCAGAGTGCAAAATTCGATCGAAGTGTGCAGAGTGAGCGAAGAGTCATGGTGAATTTTTCTAAGTACCGCTGTGTTTGCGTAGATAGTGCAAAGGTTGAAGTTCGACCAAAATGCGGCTGTGATTGCGCAGAGAGAGCAGAGGACTTGTGAGCTGAGTTTGATAGTTCTATCAGAGAACTTGAGGACAGAGATGTATTGGTTCTATGAGAAGAACCTGAGGATAGATTTGGTTGCTGAGCTACTGTGGACGTGATCATAGAAGGCAGAGGTCTCTTAGGCTAAGCATTGAGGACAGGAGGTCTTCGATGGAAAGGAGTTCCACGTGCTGGCAAGAGGTAGAGGCAGTTGATCTTCTGAGGGATCATTTCTAGAGTAGAGGGGAAGGTATCTCCTTTGAGTAGAGGCTCATAAATTTTGATTGGGAGAAGGTATCTCCTTTGAGCCGAGGCTCATAAACATTGTAATTGGGAAGGATTCCCAAAGAACCTTGAGATAACTTTTAGAGAAAAGTTTTTGTGGATGTAGCCCAACCATTTTGGGTGAACCACGTTAAAAATGGGTCTTCAATGTGTGATGCTTTCTGTCTTGATTAATGTTGTGTTGATGCCACTGCTATCTAAAGTTAAAATTATTAATTGGTTAAGTCTTATACTTGTTCACCCCCCCTCTCAGTATAAGCTTGTGTTCTTCAACTTATGCAATTTCCAAAATATCAAAACCTTGGAAAATTCAAAATGTGAGGTGCATACCTTTTATTCTACCCAACCAAAAACCTTTGGCAAGATTCGAACACCCGACCTCACCTTCCCAAACTCTTTCGCACAAAGCACGTCCATCGCTTGGGCTATGTGTCCTCATGAAAATGAAAGGCACACAACTATGCCTTAAAAATTATGCTTTCTATGATTTGGTGCAAATTAAAATGAACCTTCTTCGTTGCAAATGTCGATCAAGTGGATCGAACCCACAACCTTGCACCCACAAACGCCTTAACACAGCCTTTAGATGCCACTTGCGCTACCAAGAACCTTGGAACCTTTGTGGTGCTTCCCTTCTCCTTATTGCTGCGTCTACCCACATAAACTTAAAACACATGCGAATTATCTTAATCTTTGGTGCTCAAAATACTTTAGACTTTGGGCTCTCGCAAATCACATGGATAATTTTTTTTTTAAAATCTTGCCCCCTTTTATAATTTTTCCATGTTGTCTAACATGTCGACGGAGATAGAGAATTCAAATTTAATTCAAATTTAAACTTTTGGTGCCATAATTGATTTAAATTTAAATTTTAACCTTATGGTTAAAATATTTAAATTTAAATAATTTAAACCTTAGTCCTCAAAATTTGCCAAATGGGTTTTTAGGAAGATTTAAAATGTGATAACTCCTTGGCCCTCGTTTTTCTTCAAACCAACCTGTATCCTAAAATATTATAATATTATTATTTCCATTTAAACCTGCTTCTTCATCCTTGGGATTTCCTTTTAAATTGCTTCTCCTTCCTCGGGTCTTTAATCTGTTTAGGCATTTTTAGGTATATAATATTAAAATAAATATTATATCCTATACCTTTAAAATTCTTCCTTGCCTTGTGGAAAAACCATCTGATGACATTAATTGTTAGGTACCAATATAGGAATTTAATATTGAATAATTTAATATTGTATTGTATAATGGTAGAAGCCATAATTGAGTAAGGAAGGCCACATGTGAGTTTCATTAGCTCACTCTTGGTATGAGGAGGACTTTGGTCATACTGATACATTTACACAAAAAGAATTTGAAATTGCATTTTTAAGCAAATGGGGAATAAAAAAAAAATATAATAAAGTGCAAGCTAAGGAAACTACATATTTTGTGTTAGAACCAAAAAATGGTCAAAAAGATTTGTTTGAATGTAAAAATTCTATTTTGCAAGTTCATGGTTGCATTCAAAATCAAAAAATTATTGTTTCCATTAACCCTAGTAGCAAATATAATTTTATCAATATGTCTTTGACTAAGAGGTTGTAATTTCAAGAAAATAAAATCAAGGACATACAAATTGAAGGGGACAATGTTTAGCTTTTTGAATATTTGAAGCTCACCATGGATAAATATGTTTTACATTCAAATTTTCATGCTATTGAGATGAATTATGCAAATATTATTCTTGGTAATCCTTGGTTTCATTCTTTGGGTACTATTAACATTAATGTGCAAAAGAAATTCATAAAATTATGGTACCGAAACAAGAAGATAACATTACAGGATATTTCTCAATGTAAGGACAAACATGTAGCTGTTAGAAAGAAACATAGTGAAGACCAAGCAAAAAAATATGAAATAGAATATCAACAGGAGATCGAAGAAGTAACAGAAAGAGATAAAACAAATATAAAAATCAAGAAGGAAGAGTAAAAAAAAATAGAACATCAAGTTAAGGATGCACCATATTGGCACCCATACCACCATGAGAGGCAACAATCATGGAGACAGGGCTTGAGTCAACATAAGAACAATGAGGAACATATAAGGAACCAAAGGAGTCAACCATTTGGATATGCTATAAGTCATAAATACAAGCAGGTATGGATGAAAAGGGATGAAATATATTCTTTCAACACATGGCATTGGCATCAACGAAGACCACCACCAATCATAGTTCCACTTGGATGGATGGATGATCGAGATTGGTACCATTATTTAGCATGGCTCAAAAGATCATATTATTTAGCCTCTTCTAATATTTCGAGGATGAAATATTTGTAAGGGGTATGGAATGTTAGGTACCAAGATAGGTATTTAATATTGAATAATTTAATATTTTATTGTATAATGGTATGAGCCATAAATTAATTATTGAGTAAGGAAGGCCACATGTCAAAATAGAAATAGGTATGTCATAGAATCATATTTGTAACTATTGGGGGAATATTTTCATATGTAACTGCAAGGAGTATTATCATAATATTATGCACTTTGTAACTCATGGAAGGTGAACCTCCACATGGGTGATCTTGTAACTCATGAAAGGGGAACCATCACACTCTTGTATAAAGAGATGCACCCCCATTGTAAAAGGTATGGATAATCTATGATGTATTCTTGGAGAATTATTGGTTCATGGAGATAGAGATCTTGTGGAGTGGCTTCCTTCCAAAAGGAGCATTGTATGGTGTTCCCCTACCTCAAGGGTATAATCAATCTCTATTTTATTATGAGCAATTTATTGTGCAACTAATTTATTTGTGGATGCATGTTCAATATTTCTTCATATTATTGAAAATTTTATGGAATGAGAAAATAGGTTCATCACATTTGATATCAGAGCAGTGAATTGGGCAAAGTGGGTTTAAATTTTGTAGAGCTAGGGCACATTTTTAAAAAAATATCACATATTGTAAAGGCCATATTTTTTATATTTGTAGTCATTTTTAGAAGGCTTTTGCTCTATTTTGTAGATCTTTTTGAGTACTACAAAAAAACTTCTCATTTGTTAAATTCTGATATGTATTGAGAAAGCTATGGTTGCTTGAATTTGAGTTATTTTTATTCTTTTTTGGTCACGCGAATGTTTTTCAAAATAAAAAAAATCGTATTAACTTTTTCAGCTGTCATGTGCAAAATATTTTGGCATCGACATATATATTATTCTAATTACTATAAAAAAAAGTGCTCATTTTTGGATTTTTGATAAGTTTTGATAGAGTTACAATTGTTTGAAGTTGGGTTGTTCAAGGTATTTTTTGGCTGCACGAATTTTGTTTGAAAAAGAAAAAAATCGTATTAAATTTTGCAGCAAGAATTTTAGAATATTTTTGCATCAAAATGTAGGTTATTTTGATTTCTACAAAAATTATTCATTTGTGAATTTTTTATAAGTATTGAGGAAGTTACAACTATTGCAAGTTGGGATTTTGGTGTTGTTTTCTATGTTGCCGACAAAAAAGAGAAAAATTCATAACTTTCAATCCGGGTAAGCAAATCAGTTGCCATTTGTTTTTTTTTGAAGAAAATTTGCAAATTTACTTGTTTGAAGAGAGAAATAGATGAGATCTCAAAAAAATATTTTTGAGAAATTTTGGTTATTTTAAACCTTAGCTACTTAAAAAAAAACATGGAGTTGCCAAAATTCACTAGAAGAGATGATAGTAATGCTAGGGAATGGTGGGAAATTTTTAAATCTTTATATTCTTTTGAATGTTTATGGAGATTTAAGATTTGGATTTCCTTGCAAGGGAAAGCTCGCTCTTGGTATGAGGAGGACTTTGCTCATACTGATACATTTACACAAAAAGAATTTGAAGTTGCATTTTTAAGCAAATGGGGATTAAAGGAAAAATATAATAAAGTGCAAGCTAAGGAAACTACATATTTTGTGTTAGAACCAAACAATGGTAAAAAATATTTGTTTGAATGTAAAAATTATATTCTGCAAGCTCATGGTTGAATTCAAAATAAAAAAAATATTTTTTCTATTAACCCTAGTAGCAAATATACTTTTATCAATATGTATTGACTAATAGGTTGCAATTTCGATAAAATAAAATCAAGGACATACAAATTGAAGGAGAAAATGTTCAAATTTTTGAATAATTTAAACTCACCATGGATAAATATGTTTTACATTCAAATTTTCATGCTATTAAGATGAATGATGTAGATATTATTCTTGGTTATCCTTAGTTGCATTCTTTGGGTACTATTAACATTAATGTGCAAAAGAAATTCATAAAATTATGGTACCGAAAGAAGAAGATAACATTACATGATATTTATCAATGTAAGGACAAACATGTAGCTATTACAAAGGAACATAGTGAAGAACAAGCAAAAAATATGAAATAGAATATCAACAAGAGATCAAGGAAGAAGTAAAATAAAGGGATAAAACAAATTCAAAAATCAAGAAGGAAGAGTAAAAAAAAGTAGAACATCAAGTTAATGTTGCACTATATTGGCACCCATACCACCATGAGAGGCAACAATCATGGATATAGGGATTGAGGTAGCATAATAACAATGAGGAACATACAAGGGACCAAAGAAGCCAACCCTTTGGATATGCTATATATCATAAATACAAGCAAGTATGGATGAAAAAACAAGAAATATATGCTTTCAACACATGGCATTGGCATCAACAAAGACCACCACCAATCATAGTTCCACTTGGATGGATGGATGATCAAGATTGGTACCATTATTCAACATGGCTCAGAAGATCATATTATTTAGCCTCTTCTAATGTTTCAAGGATAAAACATTTGTAAGGAGGATGGAATGTTAGGTACCAAGATAGGTATTTAATATTGAATAATTTAATATTGTATTGTATAATGGTATGATCCATAAACTAATTATTAAGTAAGGAAGGCCACA